>OY987250.1:5038012-5515301 GCA_963920765.1 Ulota crispa | reverse complement strand
ACCAAAAGAGATCAATATTACACCATGTTCAAACAAAAAGCTAATTGGCTTATATAAGCAATTCGTAAGTCTTCAATACCCGACTGTACATTGTTGAAGCCTATGAAAAACAACATGTACAACAATAATACATTTGAGAAGGTGATCCATTTTAGAGCCTGAGTTGAATTAAAGCCTCCTACCTTAACCCCTAAATGCCCAAGGGTGTATTTCTTGATTTTGGAATGCATTTTTGAAGTTTTTGAATTGTCCTTGTAAGATCATTATTAAACATCAAAATAAAATTGTAACCATTGAATTTTGAACTTCAAGGTTTCTAGATGGCACTATCCAAAAAAGAGTCCAGAATGGCCTCGCGGATTTTAAGATATTTGTGATTGAAGGATGATGAGTATGGATTTCTTTGCATTTTTTGGAGCTGCCCAAAACTTCTAATGCAAATTGGCAACTTTTGGATACAAAATTGGGAAACAACTGCTTAGGATGCTTTAGTGTTTATTGTTGTTATCTCAAAACCAACGGCCCCTCTTCCAAATCCATGACCACAATTTCACAAATGAGCCTGCAACGCAATTGTCAAAACGCAACCATTTAATACAAAGAAATTTTTAGCTTCAATTATTGACCAAAAATCATTACAAATGAAAGATTTTCAATAGTGAATAGATTTTAATCTTATTAACAAAGACATTCCAATTGAAATTAGTCCAAAAGTACTTTTAGACTTTGTTAGATGTCAAAATTTTAGAAAAAAGGCCCTTGTTGCCCAAGGTAGTGCCCAAGGGAAATCTTCACCTTTTGCTCAACTTGATGCCCATCTTTTCAATGTGGCAACTTCTCATAAGCTCTGTGACACTATTCACGACACTATTCATGACACTATCCACAACACTATTCATGACAGAAAATGTATGCTTGTAGTTAACCTTCCACCAAAAACAAATGGAACAAGATATGGAGAAAGTTGAATTTGAACGGTGAAGCTTACTTCAGTGCGCAACTTTTCCAAAAAAAAAAAAAAAAACCTCAAAACAGTAAAATCTGTGTCTTCAACAAGGTTTAAAAGGTTCCTGAAATTTTTTGGACACCAGGTGCCTTGGGCATTTAGGGGTTAATAGGGGTTAATAGGGGTTAATAGAGGAAGACTTCTTGTTTGGATTCTGTTTAATGGAGACTGACTAAATGAGCTAGAGTAGCCGAGGGTTCTCAATTTCCTGTCCATTTCAATTCGTTCAATTATTTGGAGTTGGTGCTAATTTTCTTCCTTCATCATTTCGGAGCTTACTCAAGGTGTACGAGAATTTAGATTCAGAGCTCCGCGATGTTGATTGAAAAGCATGGCATGGCGGTGAGCTTACTGGAGTGACCAGGTCGAGTGCTTTCAAATGGCGGCACTGTTGCTGGTTGCATGAGGCGGCTTGGTCAGCTAACCTTTTTCTTTTGGTCTTCTGTAACCAATGAGTTGCTTCAATTGCATGTCGGTAAAGATTATCAAGCGTCTTGGAGCGCAGCTGCTACAGAAGCTCTCTCCTTTTCTTTTTTGTGTCGTTTCCTGGAGGTCTTTCCTCTTTATTTTTTCTCTCAAGCGAGAAGGATACCTTCAAGTTTGAGGTAGGCGCACCCATAAGCGTGGAAATAAGGGTTTTGGAGTAGGTAAAACAATTGACTAACTTTGAATAAATACTGTAAGTTAGGAAATGGAAACCAAAAATATTGGCATCAATTTCAAGGTTCCAACTGCAAGCATTTGTTCACAAAGATTTTTCAAAGTCCAAAATCACTAAAATTGTAGGAACCATGTGTAAGAGATGTTAATCACAAGGGTTGTTGATTCTTAAATAGTGAGATGTGTACTCAAAACCTCATGTTAATCACCCACAACCATCACTTCATCACTCATAACCATTACTCAGTCACCCACAGCCATTTGTGTTTTTTATTGATTAGGCTTACCATTGTCAAATAACAGGCATGGGGACGCAACGCTTATGGATGCTTCTACCTTGCTTGCGTTTTATTATGATGACCATAGACGGTACATTGTAAAGATGCTGAGCACAAGAAAAGTGTTCAAAATGTTGTGAGCAAGTTCTGTGCATATTCTCATGATTACAACTAACATTTGGCAGCACGTGCGCTACAAGTTGATCGATGGATGTCACTCGCATGTTTTTAGGCTCAATCATCCTGGCATAAATTCATTTCAAACTTTTTCTTTGGAATATTTTATTTGATCCGTAGCCCAACAGTTGGTTTATTCTTAAGTAATTTAAAAAATGTCATGACGAATAATAGATATTGCTGCCGACAGCAGTTGTAACGAACGAAAACTATATCACAAGTACGCGGGTTTCTAGGCAAAATCCAACACCTACGGCTAGAACAATAAAAAAAGATTGCAGTAATGCATGCAGGGGCTTATGCTTGTAGTGCTGAACATTTCAAGTTTGTTGTTTAGAATGATGCTTCTAACCCCTAAACGCCCCCTAAATGGCAAACGTTTTACTTCCGCTGGCCGTGAAAAAACATTCTGCAGAATAGAGAAAAGCAGTTTTTTACTTGATTTTTTCCAGAAGTGATCATAGGAACATGGTCTATCATGGAGTAAAAAACAACCACACCAAATTTACTAGTATTTTTAGGTAACTCAAATTGTGAGAAGGTGTAGAGCCACAATGTTAGGTCCCATGCTGTCCTTGCAATTTTCATGAAATCAACATGTATTAAGGTGGAAGCATCCATATCTGATAACTTAAGCAATTTTGCAAAAAACTACAAAGAGTTTAACCCATTAACGCCCGGACACTCCCAAAATACACTGGAAATCAACCACATATGGGTTGCTTGGGCATTAATGGGTTAAGGCAAAAATTATTTTTCCCATGTTGGAACTAGGAAGATAAGAAATATTGGGATTGCAAATATTTCATAATTTTATTTGCAAAGTTGAAATTACTATGAATTTTGGGAGTCAAAAAGTATTCTACACCCATTGCCAATGTCCAGATATATGCAATTCTGTTACTAGCCAAATTACTTTTAGCTCATTACTTCCTACCTCACTTTGGAACATGTGGCATGACTCCCATTGCCAATGTCCAGATATATGCAATTCTATTACTAGCCAAATTACTTTCAGCTCATTACTTCCTACCTCACTTTGGAACATGTGGCATGACTTAGGTAGCCCCAACCTTGAAAAAGTCAAAAAAACACATTCCAAAGCACCTATCCTTGCTCATGGTGGAAATAGCACCCCCTATTGGTTGGGAATGGGGCGTTATCGGATATGAGTACTTCCACCTTATTGACATTTGGAATAATTGGACACTTGCCACACCAATGATGCATTGAAATCATTGTAGAATTTATTATTGCCACGCTGATCACGGTGACTAGCCTAGCGTTCAAGGGTTAAGGAATTTTTTTTAAAGTAATATTGAACTATAAACTGTATGAAAATTGGGTAGTATTGAACTTAAGTATAAAAGTTGTGTGAGCACATTGGCCAATTCAAATGTAGAGAGTTGTTGATCAAATTTACAAGGTCAGAACTTCAAGTTTACCAAGAACTTCCCTACTGAACTGATGCCTTTGGACAAGGTTCTGCCTTGGAAAAAGCTTTTTCTGGGAAAAATGAGTGCCAAATTGCTCCATTGAGGTTCAAATTGCATGTATGATCCCTCGTGCCTTTTTTTTGAAAAATACAAATTAGCTTAAACTTTGAACCACTTGGATTCCAACTAAAACACAACCAACGAGTACAAAAGAGTAGTAGTTTCTGGTTTAATGCCATTAACCAATCGAATGGATTAACGAGCTTGGTTTAAAAAAACCCGTGGTTCAAGGCTTAACCCCTCAATCCTCAAGGGGATAAAAAGTGTCTTCTAACAGTCTGGCTATCCAATTTTGAAATGTTGTAATTTTTGCATTTATTGTTTAAATTCAATAAAATTTGTTAGTAAAGTTGTACACACTAGTCTAGTTCCTATGGTAATTTTTTTAGATCAATTTAAAATATATTGAGTTTGTCAAAACCATTCAAAGTTGATATGTTCAATTTGAGTTCACCACACTGCGTTGTGATGGTTGCAACTTTGGGGATTTGTGTCTTTTTCATCAAATGTTTGTTTTCAATCAAATTTTTTGGGTTTTGTTCCCCTTAAAGTTTAGTAATTGTGGTAAAATTTTCATGTCAATCCAAGTTGTTTTGAATGTTTGGGACCAACTCAAAGTTCAAAATCCACAGATTTTTGCATTATAGTGAACTTTGGTGGCTTATAACTTCTTCATACAAAGTCTTTTTTCAATATTTTTTTATTGGAAGAGTTGACGTGCATACTAGTCTAGTTTTTTTTGTTAAAATTTCATATCAATCCAAGAAGGTACAAATAAATGGGAAGCATTTTAGTAGAGGGAGGTTTACCTATAGATGTGATTTTTTGCTACCTTTTCTCATTGTTTTTTGACATTTCAAAACAATTTTGGACACACTGAGTATATTGAATGATATTTTCTTTCACCAATGTGTTTGTATATTGGTTTAGAATCACTTTACGTTTTAGAAAATTTTCATTTGAGTAGGTTTAGAAATCTAATTTCACCCCCAAACATGTTTTTAGGAAAATCTCAATGTCTTTTTTCAACACTAAAATATTATAATCTTGCAATCTATGTGATCAAATGACCCCAAATTGATCCGCATCATCTACAACATGCACTCTATAAGATTGAACAATTGAGACTTTCATACCTCATTGACATTTAGATTTACAACACTTCAAAAGCAAGGATGCTTTTAGGCATGTTTGGACCTTGGGCAATGAGGGGTTAACCAATGACTAGAAAAAATGTTAATGTGAAAGTCAATATAAGACGTCAAAAATTCACTAACAATTCCTTATTTTAGTGTCTTAGTGTTGAGAATTTTTCTTGCATATTGCAAATTCCGTCAAATGAATAATTACTTTTAATTTTGAATTGTTAGAGTTTTATTTTGAATGGATACTGTCATTTTGATTATCTTGATGCACATACGAAGAGCATCAGCAATGTAGCCGCTATCTAGCATGGCATCAATATTGTACAAGTCTATACTGTTGCAAAAGTGGTTCTCAATTTATCTAGGGCTCCAATGCAACTATTATAGAAGCTTGTAGTTTTGCAGCCTCATACGCAAAGGCGTTGGACTGACATTTTGCTCTCTTTGCCTGGTGCCCTGCCCCTCAAAGTGTCTTGCTACTGGAAATTTTTAGGTCATTATGGCAATGGGTACGACTTTGTGTGTGCAAAAGAGAAGAAATTTTTCCAAGGAAGAAGAGTGTCAAGTTTGTTTGAGCGTGCTTCATATTTTGCAAGATCCAATTCAAAGAAATGGCCAACAAAAGGATATATTTGGAAGAGGGTTGAACATCATTACAATGCCAACAAACCTATTGGTTATGATTCTTGATTTTATCATTCTCTTGAGACAAAATGGGGAGTGATAAAATGCAATGTTTCTAAATTTATAGAAGTCTACAACCAATGTTGTGTAGTGAGAGAGTTTGGTTCTTTGCTTGATGACGTGTTACAAAATGCATTAGAATTGTACAAAATAAAGCACCATAGGCAGCAAAGTTTTGTGTTTCTTCATTATTGGATCACTTTGAAGGATTCCCCTAAGTGGATGGAAACTCCAACAAAGCAATAGACGCAATCACAACCTCCTCCAAATGTGTTCGCAGATTTTGGCAACGCTTAAGATCATAGCTTAAGTTGTGATGGGTAGGAGAACCAAGAACACAACGTTCAAATACCAATTTCCAATCATTGGAGTGGAGCAATTTCACGGAAGCAAGGCCGTCCAATAGGTGGGAATATGGCAAAGGAGGAACAAAAGTTGCAAAAGCAACAAGAGTGTGCTCTTTGTGTCCTGGCAAAAGCTGAAATAGACATGGCAGTTGCAAATTCTAAAAAGCCAAAAGTTCTTCAAGATCAAGCCGCCCTATCTGCCCTATTTGTTTACAATGCTAGGAGTTGACCCATGCAAGTTCAAGAATATCTTGATTTATGCTACCATGAAGAGTTGGAAAGGTTGAGAGGTCGCATTGAGCTTTGGGTAGTAACAAAGAGATTTTCCAAGTCAAGCAAATAAGGAGGCGCACAAAAATGAAGAAGAATTACGCCGTCCAAGTAGAAACAAGATTCCTCTAGCAGAAATGCGTGCACCGCTTTCTCCTATAATTAGTTTTTCATCAAGCAAAGGTGAAGAAAACAATTCACCTATAGAAGATCAATTTCATTGTAACAGCACACAAACCGCCTCCAATTTATTTTTAGCTAAAGGTTTAGGTTAACAGATAGTGGACTTCAAATGAAGAAGCTTCTAACCTATCTTATTTAAACACTCAATCATCTCAAGTAGACCATACTTTGGATTTCAAAATTGGCAACATACTATGGCTTTGAACAATCATCCTCAAGATGCTTTTGTTATTACAGGAATGTACATTTAAGATTTTGCAATTCTTGATTGTTGTGTTTAACGTTTAGGATTTTAGAGTATTGTGTGGACTTGATCATGCGCATATTGAAGTGGAAGTCATATTTGTCAACGATGTTGTAAATACTGTTGGTGAATTGTATGTTTTTCCACTCTTATATATGAATTTTATTGCCTTCATCCCTTTTTTTTTTTTTTCTCAAAATTCTTGCTAAGTAGCTCATTGCCATCCTCCTCTTTTCTTACGCGTTTTTCAATTGTTTATTTTGTTTAAAAAGAATTTTTGCTTGTCTTGGCCTTGGTTCACTCATTATGTCATATCTTTATTTCAACCATCTGTAGGCTCTACTAAAGTGAAAGCTCTGCTAGTCAATGTAGCTATAGATGATGTCAAATCCATTTGTTGAACACTCTATTCTTCACATTTATACTAGTGTTTTTATTGTCTTCATCCTTTTTTTGTTCCTTAATTAAAATCCTTGCTAGGCCACTAATTTCCTTTCTTCCTTCAAATGGTTCTTACTCAATTCTTTTTATTTGTTGTATTTATCTTTTAGTTTTATGTTTCTGC
This sequence comes from Ulota crispa, assembly GCA_963920765.1. NCBI lineage: Eukaryota > Viridiplantae > Streptophyta > Bryopsida > Orthotrichales > Orthotrichaceae > Ulota > Ulota crispa. Next base: position 5,508,246 of record OY987250.1, on the reverse strand, counting down.
TTTGTCTTGCCACTGTTTCATAGGTTTTGTTGTAATCCTTTACTCTCTTTTTCTTCCACTCTTCTTTGTGCCATATTTTGTCGCTTTTGGGGGCTCTTGTAAACTCTCAGCTACGGCAATTCTTCTCCTACATGTTCAACAATGCTTCATGGGCTTCAAGCTAGTGAGGCGTTCATCATCTGCAATGTTGCTAATCTAGTTCCTCAATGTGAAGAATCGGTAAGTACACTACGGTCATTTCTGTTTTCTATGAGTGAACACGGTAAAGATTGAGCTGCCTCTGATCCTATTTAACCCTAGGGCACATGTCCTAAGTTGTTAGGAAAATGCTGTTGTTTGTATGTTTGCAGAAATTGACAATTCTTTCCAATTTCATCCAATGGAGAATTTGCAATTCAAAAATAGGCCAATTGCATCAACAACAAGACTCAATTTTGTTGGTGAGGACAATTGAATTTTATTTTTCTTTGTCTTCATTTGCTTATGGATGTGGATTGTTTACTTTTATTTTTGTTGTCTTCTATGTTGTTCATGTTATAAAATTGACTTTAACTTGCAATTCAATTTTGGGTTTAGGGTTAGTAAGGACAAATCGATTGTTCTTTGTTAGCAAAAATTTGCAAGGGCTTGATGTCCACATTGCAAGGGATAGGCCAATGCAAAGATCAATGCAAGCTCATGTAGCCAATTTTTGCAAAGACAGGGATGCTTGTACTCAACCAAGCTAGAATGTCAACTTTTGCAGTTCATTTATTTATAGTTGTAGATGAAGTTGTGTATGCAATTACTCTCTTGCTTAGATGTTTGTTCTAAACAATAGAAGGTTTGTTTCCTTTGTTGTATTGTATGAGCTTTGATGACTCCATTATTGTACCCTGCATTCACAAGAACCACAAAAAACTTTTGAATTGTTTTGGACATCATGATACATGGGTGGTTATACTTTTAGCTATTTCTTGCATGTTTTGTGAAAAAACCAATCAAAGGAAAACAATCGACAATCTCCTGAACCATGCTTTTACATTGAAAAAGATAACAAACCCAAAGACGAACAATGCGACATCACTAGTGCACTTGTACTTGGTGACACTATCAGGCGGCGTGTCCAACAAAAACATGCTAAGATGTGTTGGAATCATCTCTCAATTACTAATGTGACATAAATTATTTAAAAAATGCACCAATACAACAACATGCTTATTGAGAAACTTTTAAGAGAAGATTTTTTTATGCCAATATAGTACCAACACAATGGTAATAAGGAGCATTACCTAATGTTGATGTTGAATTGCTTGCAAAAGCTCAAATGTAATTACCACGACATTGCAAAGGTAATTTGTTCTCTTGCAACCTAAAACTCCTTGTGATTTTGAGAATCCCACTTTCACCATTGAACATGAATTTTTATACAATCCTTCAATTGTTGATAGCCACAAAGAAGCATTTGTTGAAAATAGCAGAATTGAGAACAACAAAAGCAAACTTAGTTGCATAAAATGAAGTCTTAGATCTAAACTAGTCTTCCAACTTCAGGGTCTAGACACCTAAAAGTCACAATACTAGAGCTTTAAAACAAGAATTTGTAACAAACACGATTGGAATGTTGTTCACCTAAAACTCTGGAACACATACAACCGCTTAAAACACAATCCTAGAGTTTGAAGCTATTAAACCCTAATTAGAGCTAGAGCAAAAAACACATCAACGATCTCAAGCAAGCATATGCACTATAACCACATAACAAAGGCATCATCCAAAAACCCAACTGTGTCAAAGTTCTACACCATAATGCAATCACTAAAAAGAGTGCTAAATCAAATTTTCTTAAGGGGTATCTTCAAATTTTGATGCTGAAACAAAATCAGATTTTGAATGAAGTTGCAAAATCATCTTTAAAACAAATGGAGCATAAATGCAAAGCTCACTCTTGGAAGTAGTGGAAGAATGCAATAAATTTGCAATGAAAAGTCCAATAACGTAGAAACACCTAAAATTTTTGCCGCAACTCTTGAGCAACCAAATCAAAACAAAAAATCCACTCTAAGCCTCCAATCTTTCAACAACCAAATCGAAACTAAAGGAATCCACTCCAAACATTCTCCAACCATTCCACAACATACGCCACGCCTCAGAAAACCATTGACCAAAATTTAACTTAAAGTGTAGTAAACCGGCTTGCATTGGGGCGCCTACAACAATACAAAAACCCGGCACGCCAAGGGTCTCAAGGAAGAGCCCATCATTTACCAGTATAGGAATTGTTTACAAGGTGTCCATTGCACATGCCCTATGGATGTCGTTTTCTCCACGTCTATCGAGATGGACTAGGCTATACATATATTTAACCACGTACATGGGGAGGACATATTTGTAGGGATTGGAATCTCACAACTGCAGAAAGCATTATCTCATTTATTATTAAGAGAGAACTTGACTTGCTAAATAATTCTAAGGCTATTTCATGAAAGAAAAAAAAAACAGACATGTCTAGTTATATGAAAAACATATCATGTTTTGAAGTGCGCTTTTGAATAAACTATCTTTCAATCCCCGTCCTTGATCATGTGGCTAGTGAAATCGTTGCAAGAAATACTTATACTACTTGTGTTTTGCCGGTGTTGCTTTTGAAACACTTTAGAAAATAAGATTTAAAAAAAAAAAAAAAAAAAATGTAGCGATTGCTTACCCTCCGACTGAGCCATCCCTCGACATCTGCCCCTTTGGAATCACTCGACCTGACTACTCTAAGCTTAGTAAGCCCACGGATATATCATGCTTTTTAAAAAACAGCACGGATCTCTGACTCTTCATTCTGTTGTATCTTGTGTGTGCTCTCAAACAACAACTAGAAGAAAAATCAACACCAACTCCGGATAATTGGTCAAACTGAAATGGACAGAAACTGATGACACCCTCCTTTACCCTCGATAACTCTAGGTCAATTTGTCACTCCACTAAAGAGAACCTAACCTGGCCTTTAGAATCAAACAGAGAATATTGTAAAGACAACTTCACTCACATTCTCAAACAGTCATATTCAAAACTCCAGATTTGTCCCGAATATGACCCGAATCTTTGCGTATGAAACTTGTACAAGCGACTGAGTGAAAGTCAAGTAACATCTCAAGCTTATAAAGTGACAGGTTTTAACTATTTAAGTGACTTACAAATGCAGATACTCCAATGTAGATCTGTTATGCAAAAGTAGCAGATAAATTCGCTTGGAGATCAGCTCATATTCAAATTTCAGTCAAGCAAGGCACCAGCTTTGCAATCCACATGTTGAGTAAGAATTACATGTACTGCGACTCCAGCTCCTGTTTTATGGCTCTCAGGCGGCCAATTACACTCGGCTGGATCAGCTTCCGAGCTTCTTTCATTAGAGCGCCTTTTCTATTTGTGTCGAAAGCATCCAGAAGATTTTCGATGGTCATAGACAACGCCTCAGGGGTCCTGCAATCCAAATGAGAAAATCTCGTCAATGGGACCCGAGCAATATAGGGTAGAGCAATAGAACCTGAGTCTAAGCGATACTTTATGTGCAAGTATAAGAGCAACTACTTGGAACGGCGGTGGTACATAAGAAAAAGCCTATGAAAATTCCAGCATAGCATCTTAGAAAGAGAGGATAAGTTCCTAAATGGTAACGAGTCAATATACTCACGTGTAAAGTTCGTCAACATCTTTTCCTTCCAGTTCAAGGCCAGGAGTGAAGGCATTTTTCATCTCTGCACTCCTCTCTTGAGGGTCATTGATACTAAGAAGGTACCGCAAGATTCGAACTTCTTTAGGTACTAACCGAGACATGTTCCCTCTTGCAGCATTGTAAAGTTGGAGCATGGTATCCTTGGCCTGTTTGCATGTAAACAGTTCATTTAGTGACTAGTCAATCTGCTTGTAAGAAAAACAACAGAAGACGGGGCTGCCAAATCTGACATGAAAACAAACATAAGGTGACTTCGCATAAGCATGTACCTTCATCTGCTCAGTACTAAATTAGAGATGCCAAAGGGTGGCGCAAGTTTCACTACAACATCAACAGAATCTAGAATAGAACCCTAAACCGACCAACATTTGTAGATTCAACTCCCGAATTTTAAATGCGTTCGTGTGGTAAGGGGTAAAGAAGCCTCACCTCCTCTTTCATTAGAGTAGATTCCTTCGATGCAGAGTAGGCTTTTGTGATGAGTAACATGAGTGAGGAATCCAGCTCCCCCTTCTTTGCAAGGTTCTCTATTTTCTTACTTGCGATCTCTAATGAAGGAGAGTTTACAATGTCATCAAACTTCATCTGTGCTGCACTTAACGACATGAAGTCTTGGGCGTTTCTGTCATACTCTTGAACGATGGTCAGGCACTTCTTGGTAATTGCAGCAATTTCTATGGCAGACAAGATACGTTGCAGTCAGTAAAAAGGAGGAAATTCAACACAGTACATGGAGACCAGAAGAAACTGAAAAACCAGGTTTCAACAACACCTTAAACCCTACACCAATAAATACCCAGTTACATGTAAATGCGTGGTGTTGCCATACCTTCCCTACGCTTTTGATCGTCAAAACTTGCTTGAATGCGTATACGCAGGTGCTCAAAGAATTGCTCAGTAAAATCTTTTCTTTGACGAGCTACAATAGCATCAATATTTGCAGGAGATCTCTCAATTAAAGTCAGGAGTCTATCATGTTGTTGCATGTCTTCGTCCAGCTGCATATAAACACTTCCACCCTTCAGATTCTTTCGACCGTGGAGAAGCAAAGTGTGAGTGTAGTTTAATATTAAAAAAGCTCAAATTCGATTTAGCAGTTTTGAGTTCATCGAATGGGGGTTCTCTTTTGACCAAGTTTACTTCTTTTTTAACCCGTACATACAACGTTCTTCGCTTGTGTCTAGTGATACAAAAATTGGCCCCATCTGAATTAATTGCCAATTGTTATGTCATTAGAACAAGTTGAACAATCTGATTGCTCATACTGTTGGCCTCATTTTCAACAATCTTATCAATTGAACTCGTTAACATAAAACCATGAATCCTTGGTTAAATCAGTGCAGAGATAGCATACCTCCTTCAAGCGCCTTGAAAGTTTGAGCAGATTTGTTCTATTCATGGGATCTTCAGCCTGAGCAGCCTGGTACTTGCACCGGCGAAAAAAATGAGGCCTGAGATTGACCCATTCTTTGCTAAAACCTAAGAAAATGTGCCATTCCTCCGGATTGGTCTTCTCAACGAGAAACACATCTATTAATTTATCACATACACGGTCCATTTTTTTCGTCTCCACCTCTTTTTGAACTTCAGGAGAAGGTGTGTCATCCATGCTCCTGGAGGCAGATTCTTTGTGGAAGATCTCATCTTCTGTCCTCTGAACTACCACCACACGAAATCAGTCACAAAAGATTCACTAAAAAAGTCACTGAAAGTACATTGATTACAAAATGACTTAACCAAACCCTAAACTCACCGTTGAAAGCTCCGTGGCTGCATCCACCGCAGAGGCTCGAACAACCAGCAAAGAGCAACCACCACGACGCGAAGGAGCATCAGTTGTACTCATTCGTAACATTCCGCTTGCACGCAGAGCAACAGCACACTTCCGATAAGGCAGGGACGTGGACGTTGAGGCTAACTGCGATGATGACAGAGGAGCCATCCAGAGAGACGCCATAGCTACAGCCATCCGAAGCGCCTATAGATACAAAACAAGCTCCAAAAAGTCCGGCAGTTCACCTCTTCCCTCGGTAAGTTAAAAATACGTTAAGGTAGCGGCATCCATTCCCGACCTAATCTCCAGCAACTGAACCCGTGCTCTATCATTCCGAATTACCCCTGCAACACTCCAACACAACACTCAAGAGAGGTCCGCATACCTAAACCCTACACCGAACGGGAGGAATAAAGATTTAGAATAAGAAATGTTGCACACAGTTCGATTCAAGGCCTGTTGCGACGAGCGTGATCGCAATCAGCATAAGATTCCAAGTCCTTCGTCTAAAATATATAGTGTCAAGTAACGTGATCAAACCGCACGTCCTCGGAAAATCCTCCTCAGACTCGATCACAGAACGAATATTGAAAACCATAAAAAAGGTAGCTCTAAGCTTAATTCAAGCTGGCGAGGCAAGGCGAGCGGTTCAATCACCTCTGCTGAACGGCTAGCAACAGGCTCTTCCTTCCGCTGGTTGAACTGCGGTGGCCAGCTCCGGCGACGACGTTCCGAGCGGTGGCAAATTCCTAAACCCTAAACCGAACAGGAGGAATAGATACTCAGAATAAGAAATGTTGCACACAGTTCGATTCAAGGCCTGTTGCGGTGAGCTTGATCGCAATCAGCATAAGACTCCGAGTCCTTCGTCTAAAATATATAGTGTCAAGTAAAGTAATCAAACCGCACGCCCTCGGAAAATCCTCCTCAGACTCGATCACAGAACGAAATAAGGTCCGGGAAGAACCGACCGCTAGTTCAAAGGTAGCCGATTGAAATGAGAAAAAACCGTTGCAATTTACAAACATCGGTTTGAATCAGATTTTTTAAATTTATAGTATGAAATAGAGAAAATAATCGAAATAATTCTTTGATAAACCGGTTCAATACTGGATTTGAAGGAAATAAACCGAAAAAACTGAAACATTTTCCTGACCCTAGCAACGAATATTCAAAATTATAGAAAAGGGAGCTCTAATTCAAGCTGGAGAGGCAAGGCGAGCGGTTCAATTACCTCTGCTGAACGGCTGCAACAGGCTCTTCCCTCCGCTAAGTTAGTCGAACTGCGGCGGTCGGCTCCGGCGACGATGTTCCGAGCGGTGGCAAATTCCAGAAGCGAGCAATTTGCGTATGACGATGAAGAGCGTCGGGAAAAATGCGGCTTCGAAAACAACAGTCGAAAGCTTCTGGGACGAATGCCTTGTCGTGCTTCTTCAGTCTTCTACTGCCTTCGGTAGGTCGCTCTCCGTGCCAGCTAGGACTTGCCACGTCAAGAATGTCTTTTGCCATGCTGGAATGTAGAAAACGATAATGGGAGTAGATCTAGCTACACTAATAATGAGATTTGGTGTTTGCAAGGCACTAAGAGCATCGCCAATGCAACCATAACCAGGCCCCGTACAACAAACCCGTTCTTTTTAGTTAATGATTGATTGTAGTATAAAATTTATATGATTCAAATGGTATGACTTTTCTTGTTGTAAAAACACCATAAAATTTAGGTTTAGGGTTTAGGGTGATTTTGATATATGAAATCAAATGTTAACTAGATTTCAAAAAATTTAGAGGCCTCACCAAATCAAGCCTATAGAGGGGAAAATCAGCTAATGGCACAATATAAATGGTTTTTTACATCATGCCCTTGGCTGATTTTCCCCTCTATAGGCTTGATTTGGTGCGGCCTCTAAATTTTTTGGAATTTAGTTAACATTTGATTCCATATATCTAAATCACCCTAAACCCTTAACCTAAATTTTATTGTGTTTTTACAACAAGAAAAGTCATACCATTTGAATCATATAAATTTTATATTACAATAAATCATTAATTTAAAAAAATGGGTTTATTGTACGGGGCCTAGTTACAGTTGCATTGACAATGCCCTAAGGGCCACTTCACACTATGGCCAAATGTTGAGAGGCTATTGGTTTCCACCAATGAGATTGCAAGAAATCAAGAATTTGGTCTCTCACAAGAAAACCCCACGTGCCCTCTAATGTGAGCAGGAGGATATTTTGAGGGAAGAAAGTGCGTTGGTTAAAATCAAATCTATCAACTTCAAATTTGGCGGTAGGAGGCAAAAAAAAAAGCCTTGCTCTTGACCCTCCACACTAGAGGCCAAAGTCCAAAGTTTGTCATCCATCAAATTGCATGCCTACATGGCAACACTTTATCATCTAAAACAATAGCCGCTCAAAGAGAAGTTTGGGTCCAGCAAAAATGAAGACCCATACTATGGTTGAGAGGTTGTTAGTTTTAGCATTTATTGCATAATTTTAGCATATTTTTTGGCCTCTCAAAAAAGTACGGCCACTCAATCTGACGTCCTCTTGACTTGGTTGGCCATAGTGTGAAGCGGCCCTTACAATATATATCAACAATGTTATTAATGTTACCAAAATTAAATGTCAAATACAAGCAAATATCATACTACTAAAATCACAAGGCCCTTTGCAATATCACATCTCAATTTCTATAATATCACATCTCTAATCTCTATGGTATTATAGAAAACTAGGAGATAATCATTGAAGTTGAGGTGATATGAAGGAGGTCATCAATTTCTTGCTTCTCTTTGATTCACACTTCTTTGATTTTTAAAATTTTGTGATTTTGGGAGCTTCGGATTTTCATGATTTCACTTTCTATTGCTATTTCCAAGTAATTTGAAACATTTGTTACATAAATTATAATGGTAAACATGTAGCATAACAAGCATCAACGGCTAGTTGTGAACTAAATTCCTACCAAAACACCTAAATTAGCACCTAGATAATCTAGTTCACCTTGCACCAAAGAAGTATTCAACATGAAATCTAACCATTAACATGAACATTAATTGTCAGCTCAATAAAAATTAACATGAGTTACGTGACAATTGTAAACAAAATTGTAGGTACTATAACACTAAATTTTAGTATTAGGATAGTGAAGTTGATTTTCTCATAAATAAGGATATGCCAAAGTGTACCTTATGAAATAAGTAATAGAAATAGTTATTTAGTGGAGAATATTTGACAGCCCTTGTTCAAATTTTTAACACTAAGGATATTTTCACACTTGGTATTAAGAGGGATATTAGCAATATGAATGCAATCTAAAGATGTGTCCAAATGCATCCTTTGCTACATCCCTTTGTAACACCAAGTGTGAACATGCCCTAAGAGAGTGTAATTAAGTTGGGAATTTGGAAAATCTTTACATAATTTTACGAAATCCTCCTTAATTTTGAGGAGAGCCGGCTATAGAAGCAGAAATTGAATTTTGTAATTGTATTAAGCAAACAATCATTTGCTTTTCACTAGTTAAAAAAAAAAAAATTTCCTTCCTATTCTTTTTTATGGAAATTATTGGTGAAAACAACTTGCTCAAAAAACTAAAGCTAAACAAAGGATCAAGTCAAGGTGGAATGATTTGGATCTACTACAATGTATAAATTTTTCAACTTTTTCTTAGGTTTTTATTTAGAAAACTAACAAGGAAATTTTGATTGAATTTTAGTTATCATCAAATCAATCAATAGGGTTTTTCATTTTTATTTTATTGATGCAATTCAAATACATTTGGAATCATTTTATTATTTTAGACGATTTGGCACTCAATAACTAAAAGCTAATTTTATAGAAGGCTTATTTTTAAATCTTTTGGATTGCTAAAATATTTTAGTTACAAGAGATTCTATTAGATTTCAACCAAAGAAGAATGAAACATAAACATTACACTATTTAGTATGTCAATAAATTTTCACTATAAAATCCAAAATGTAGAATAGTTTATTGGTAATAATGATTCAACAAAAAAGTTCAAAGGAAAGAAGAATTGACATGCATAAATTAATACAATAAAAAAAACATATGAGGAAAGACTATGATAAAGTGGCATTTGAGCATTTAGGTGAGCTTTTTTCAAAGATAGTGGATCCATTGCATGAAACTTTTTGTGGGGTTGGTGGATTCAGTGTTTGCTTATGTGCTTTAATGCCAAACATCTACACAAATTACACTGTTTCAATAGTTAAACAAAACAAGTTTTAATTTTGAAATAATTTCTATAATTTAGTGAAGTGATATGATACAAACATTTGCTACAAGATTTGTTGTTCAAGATTTCTAAAGGTTATTGACTTTTTAATTTAGAGGTTTACAAATGAGGTGTACAATGGAGACATTTGAACTACCTCCATGAACCTATGAAACCATTATTATATCTTCTATTCATTATAAAATGCTTTGATGTTAAGATGAAGCTCCCTAGAGTCAATAAAGAACAAGAGGCAATGTTCATGTCTTTAAGTGCCCAAAGGGTGCACAACCTAAATGTTGGCAGTTTTGGAGTTGTGTATTCTCCTTGGCCAAGACATCTTTGTACAAAGAAATTGAACATGAAAAAAAGATCATCTCAACATTATTATTCCCTTTTAGAAATTTTGGTTACGCTTCCTAATTTTGAAAAGTACAAAAGTTACAAAACAAGTTGTGATGAATACAAGTTCCTTATGTTACAAATTTACCAAAAAATGCTTGGAGATGTCCAACACTCACAAAGGATGAAGAAGGGATCATGGGTTCAAATTGAAAAGGAGAAGTTAAGCACCATCTACAATAGGAATATTGAGAGTGTTGAAAAATCTCAAGCATAATATGACATAATCAATGATTGTGAACTACTAATGTATTTCCAGACTCTCTATAGTTCTAAATTTGGAGATTTCTTCTTGCTCTACATGTATCTCTTGATGTTTTACATGTATCTTCTGTAGAGCAATTTCTAAAATGGTCCTTAGAGCATCTCTAGCATTGCCCTTAAAGGGTTTGACACACTCCAAGCATGGATGACAAGTGCTTTGGTCCCTCAAATTTTTCTCATGGCACTCCATCCTATAGTATCAAATTGAAGGCCTTTCAAAACACTATTCATCAAGTGTTTAGTCAACTTTAACCTACACTCCTCTTGGTGAATGATCAAATGACTATTTATGGAGTACACTTGAAGTGCAATGGCCACATCTAAAGTGCAAGGTTGGAGAACAAAATTTTTAAAAGCCCTTCAAAAATAGATGTTATCTCTTGAAGTGTCAAGTTTGAAGTGCAATGTTGTAGATGCTCTTATGAAATTTGCATAGTTCATAAGTAGTTAACCCCTAAAGGACCAAACAAACAAAAATTGTCCTTGCAAATACACAAGACCCCGTGTAGGCATGGTGACCCCCAATGCTTAAGGGCTAAAAACACCATGTATCTCATTCAAGTATAAGAATGCTACTACAATAGTTTACAATTGAAATTTTCATAGCTACTGTCAAATCAGCTCCTCCTTCCCCAAGAGATTATCTCTTATCCCTTGAAACTGAGCTGCTGGCATGGAATTTACGAGATTGCAATAATTATGCACACAATTCTGTGATAAAAGAAGTCTCAACTGCAATTTTGTCATCATCATGTGCTCCTTCAACACAAACACAAAGAAAAAAAATTAGTTGTCATATTTAAAATAAATGGGGAAATTTGCAAGTCCCGAATATGAAATTCAGCTCCACTCTTACTTGATGCCAAATTCCATCATTATTAGCATTCTTAAAATTTCATATATTTGAAAATTTAGCTTACAAATTCATATGCTTGTGAGAGATCATACATAAACTGTCTCTAAACTTTATACGATGATTTGCATTCAACTTGAACTTTAACGTTTATAGTTTTAAAATGTAGGTATTGTCCTAAATTATGATTAGTGTATTCAAGTTCAAAATTACTCAGCCACAAGCTGCTTTAAGAACTGCAGCTACAACTGCTTTCCGTTCAGGCATGCTGGGTATTGTGCCTTTTGTCTGCACACACAAAGAGGCTGATACAGCTGCAAGGAATCCACATGGCAAGAGAAACAAGAGTTAGAGCTTTTACTGTCTATAAACGAGGTGTGCAGCAAAATGGATTAATACTTCTCAATGAGAAAGCATGTTTTTTCAGTACACTAGAAATCATACAGTAATAATTAGCATCCCTTGTTCCACCTCAACACAAGTCCAATCGCAATGCAAGATCTCAACTTTGTTGGGTTACAAAGTCTAATAGGAATACTAAAGAAAGTCTTGAATACGTCAATAAGAAAAAAACTGGTGGAATTTGGCATCAAAGTTGGACTTCTCATTTTGCTTAACGCAACTCTTGAACAAAGTCCCATCTTTGTGGTGCCCATACTTCCAAAAAGTGTTGTCATTTAGACATTTCTAAGTGAAGTAAGATGTGGGACTCGGTGAGAATTGTCAAGTCCCAAGTTTTAAGCTCTCAACCATTTAGCGAGACTTGTGACATGAACATAATGTGATTTGCCACCTACAATGAATCTTAAACATGTTTCTATGGTCACAAAGATAGAGTGGTCACTATAATATCATTGTGACTATTGGGAGACCTTATCATGATTCATAACCCTCTCTTGACGCTTTCAATGTCATGTGACAAAAGGTGTTTGAAAAGAGGGATAGTGGTAGAGAGACATAACCTTCTCTTCTGCTCACTTTTCGAGATCTCCAAGATTGGATGATCTTCATCAAGCATATAATTTAATAATACATAACAAACTAATGATTATTTCTGATTGTAACGTGCTGGCTAAACCTACTCTAACGGAAGACATTGTGAAGGACGCAAGCATTGAAGTGACGAGCATACCAGCAAATCTAAGTGCGTCTGCAGGTGTCTGGCGTTCAATGACGGCAACAGTGAAGGCAGCTGTAAACGTGTCACCGGCTCCGGTTGTGTCAACTACCTCGGGAGCCAAGATCGCAGGCTGATATAGTGGAGGCTCCCCCTGGCGTACCAGCACAGAGCCTTTCTCTCTCATCTTGACCAAAACTTGCTTCACACCCTGCTTTACACCCAGCGTTACCCTGGACGTTATACAGTTGCATCACACACTCACTATTTTGCTGATAAACTCTTGTAGCTCCAAGTTCATTTCCGAAATCATCAGCAGTCTTATCACGATGACATTCTCCTTCTCTTTCAAGAGTCTATTGAAAACACTTAAAGGAGAACCAAATTTAAACCTATGAGCCATACATAGCCTTCTATGGGGAGCCCTGTATCTGTTTGGAAGGACCATTATGCCTTGGATTTTGGATTTCCATCATGCCTATCTTCCTGTTCGTTACATAAAAGATGCAACGGGTTGAGGATTGTGAGCGAAGAGTACATTCAACCTCTCGAATAACACTACCTGGGGATACATGGGCTTGGGTTCTCAAGTCTCCATGATTTGACATGTGCAATTACTTCTCCAGTGACAACATGAAAGGAACGTGCCAAAACAGAGTGGGTTTAGGGTTTAGGGTAGGTGCCCAGTTGGAGAGATTCTGAGGATATGCAAGGAGTGTGCAGTTACAAGAATACTAATTTTAGTCAGGGTTGGATGTTCTTTGTCATTGCAAAGTGTCAACAATTGTTACAACAAAAAAAAAAAAGACTATAGAGCGCGTTGTGTACCATCTCCTGAACCTTGGCAGCAGCTTGAAGAATTTCTTTCAAGGAATTGGTCGGCATTGCAGTCAAGCGAGCTAGCTCGGTCTCGTTAGGGCTCAGCACAATCACACATTTAAGAAGCTCATCAGGAATGGGGCCTTCAGCACCACCAGCGTCCATGTACACCGGAACGCCAGCACTCTTCGCAATCTACACACCAAACAAAGCCAGAGAAAATCCAGAACTATGAAAAAAGAAGAAAGCATCAAAACACCAGAATAGTTTCAAGGGAAAATTTCATGGATACCCCTGAAGTTTGCAATATTTGCATAGATACCCTTGTTTTTTCAGAAATTGCACAAATACCCTTGGACCCAAATCAAGCAGTTTGTTTTGTTATGCATGTCACGTCCATTCTTCCTTTGTGTGCGCACGTTGCCTCTTTTTTGTTTCATTACATTCCCTTCTCATGAAGGAAGTACAAGCTCAACAAATAAATGCCTAAATATCATGGTCCAAGGTTATCCGTGCAATTTCTGACTAAGCAGGGGTATCTATGCAAATATCGCAAACTTCAGGGGTATCCATGAAACAATTTTCCCTAGTTTCAAAACAAACATTGCCAGGCCTTAGTAGTAAAAAAAATTCGAATAAAAAACGGACAAAGGGAAAAGTCCCAAGCATGACGCACGTATTCTGGGTTTGAGCTTTTGATGAAACAGCAGAGGTTTGTAGGGATGATGATTGGTGTCGTCGTCATCGTCGTGTACCTTGGCAGCCTCGACGTTGACAGCATCCGGAATCTCACGTTGCAACAGCACGGCTCCTGCTCGTTTGATCAGTTTCTGGACGTTGCTGGTGATGAGTCCTTCGCCGTCTTCTTCTTCTACCCTTGGCCATGCGGTGTTGGCTCCACCGACGATGATGATGGAGTTTTGCCCTCCTGGTTGCAGCATCACCACTGCGTGACCTGTCGGAGCTCCCTTAACAGTTCTCACGTACTCTATACTCACTCCTGCTGATGCAAGCGCGTCTTTCACGAGGTTGCCATGCGCGTCCTGTCCAACCTTGCAGAACGCCGAACTGCAAATCAGTTGTCTCTCAATCCAAAGCTTGAGATCAGTCCAAGCTTGAGCTTGAGATTGATCCAACGCTTGAGAGTTGAGCTCGATCCAAAGCTTGAGAGTTGAGATCAATCCAAAGCTTGACGTTTGAGATGGATCCAAAGAGTGAGATTGATCCAAAGCTTGAGAGCTGAGATGGATGGATCCAAAGCTTGAGATCAATCCAAGGCTTGAGATCGATCCAAAGAGTGAGACTGATCAAAGCTTGAGATTGATCCAAAGCTTGAGATCGATCCAAAGCTTGAGATCGATCCAAAGCTTGAGATCGATCCAAAGCTTGAGAGTTGAGATCAATCCAAAGCTTGAGAGTTGAGATCAATCCAAAGCTTGAGGTTTGAGATCGATCCAAAGCTTGAGATCAATCCAAAGCTTGAGAGTTGAGATCAATCCAAAGCTTGAGGTTTGAGATCGATCCAAAGCTTGAGAGCTGAGATGGATGGATCCAAAGCTTGAGATCAATCCAAAGCTTGAGATCGATCCAAAGAGTGAGACTGATCCAAAGCTTGAGATCAATCTAAAGCTTGAGATTGATCCAAAGCTTGAGAGTTGAGATCCTTCCAAAGCTTGAGATCGATCCAAAGCTTGAGAGTTGAGATCCTTCCAAAGCGTGAGGTCGATCCAAAGCTTGAGAGTTGAGATCCATCCAAAGCTTGAGATCGATCCAAAGCATTCAATCCAAAGCGTGAGATTGATCCAAAGCGTGAGATCAATCCAAAGCTTGAGAGTTGAGATCGATCCAAAGCGTGAGATCGGTCCAAAGCTTGAGAGTTGAGATTGATCCAAGCTTGAGATGGATCCAAAGCTTGAGATGGAAGGGAAATCCGATACCAGCAGTGATTGCAACGGCGTTATTGTATGTACCTGGCCGCAGAAGAAGGTCGGATAGGAGAGGCGAGCAGCACACACAGCTTGGTTGGCGCCCTTGCCTCCCGGAAACGTTCGCCCGCTTCTTGCAGCGATGGTTTCGCCCTCGACCGGGAGCCGCTCCACCTCCATGTATATGTCCGCATTGACCGATCCGATTACCACCAAAGGAGCGCAGTAGCTGGTTGTCGTCGTCATCTCGCAACGTACGCCGTTCTTGAATCAGAGATTGCGCGGAGGAATACAAAGTGCAGCAGGAAACCAGGTTTGCGGTGTCGGTCTTCACGTAAAACCTTTCAAACCCTAACAGAGGTGAGGCGACAGAGATCAATGTGGCTTGAACTCGTCCGGCGATGGAAAAGCGCGAGAGTACGTCAAGCATGCTTGTACCTCGCGCTATGAAATCAGCCAATTAACGCATCCGGAAATGGCGAGTTCTGTCGAGCTTGCTCCGATTTTCCTTTGCAGGAGGAGCATCGCAAGGATTTCAAGGAGCAGCGAGGCCGTGCAGGATGAGTCTCGTTCAATCAACCAGGCAGCCAGGGCCACGATGCGAACGACATGATTCAGCGACGCTGCATGCAACTCGCGACGCAACTACTTCTTCTCATGAAGGAAATGCGTCAAGACCTTGACATGTGAACCACGCGTCCCCGCGTCCACGTACAACAACCTGCACGGTTCGCCGAATATCCTCAAACAGGATCCTGTGCCATCCACGCAGCGATAGCGAAGAATCTCGTTCTCGCGATTCCCGTGATAAGCAGCACGTACGCTTCGTCAAACCTGACAAAGTTTTCTCGGGGAAAAGGCCAACAATCTAACCTGGTCGATTCTCCGCGATCACAAAATTATTGACTCCTATCCGCCATATCTGCAGAAAAGAGAAAAGAGAATGTTCTTCAGCATCCGTGATTCCTGGAAAAGCAAAGCCTATCTCTTAAAACTTAACTAGCTCGAGTTCACTGTAATACTAAACCCTAAATTTAGCAAAACTTCCACCAGAATGTTCCATAGCTAAAGGAGCAGAGTTTTTAGCAGCTTGAGCTTCTCGTGAAAAAATGTATTTGAGATCACGGGCTGGATTGTGATAGAAATTGAAGTTGTCGTGATCGCGGCTTTGGACGTTCGAGATCAGCTGCATGATTGAATTTTCTGATCTTTTTGGTCACAGGATGTGCATCAGTAAAGAGTAGATACTTGTCACACCAAAGTGTTTGCTGGTGGACCCCGCGAGATGGCCGTGAGTCAGAGAAGTTTTAGAAAAATCACAGCTGTGAACAATCTTGCTATTTTCTAGGTCCAATGGGATGAGAATATCGAAAGCATGGCGTCGGCCGCTTCGGCATAAAAAGCGACATTCGGAAGGGGCCACCTTGCCACACTGGAGTTCTCGCTCCGCGGCGTCTTGATTGCCTCATCACCATCCAAGGAGTACTTACTGTATAGACTTCTCCCCGGCGGCACCCGAGCGGAAATCGCGTGGTTAGTTGATCCATCTCCTCGTGAGGATGGGCTTGATTGTCGGATAATCGCGGGATGCGAGTGTAGATGGATTGTGAGAAGAAGGAAGAGTAGTACGTCGCCATTGTTGTGTGTTGCAAAAAAGCCGCGGCTATGGCGTACTTGCAAAAGATAGAGTCGATTGACGCGCAGATGCGCTTGCTAGTGCCGAAGCGAGTGTCGGACGACGACAAGCTCATCGAGTACGACGCGCTCTTGCTAGATCGGTTCCTCGACATCGTGGAAGACCTGCACGGGAAAGAGATCAAAGAAACGGTACTCCCGAATTCTCCATTCCAAGTCCACCACATTTTGTGTACTTGTGATTGTGCTTGTGATTGTGCTTGTGATTGTGCTTGTGATTGTGCTTGTTATTGTCTGTGTGTGGTGTGTGTTGTGAATTGTGACGTGGAGTGTTTGTGTGGTTTGGATTTTTAGGTGCAAAATTGTTACGAGCTATCAGGCGCGTTCTGCAAGACGGACGGCAAAGATGTGCAGAAGCTGGAGCAGCTGTCGTCGTTGCTGAACGACCTCGACGCCGGCGACTCCATCGTGGTGGCGAGCTCGTTCTCGCACATGCTCAATCTCGGCAACTTGGCGGAGGAGGTGCAAATTGCGTACCGGCGTCCGGGGAACCGCCGTGGCGACCTGGGAGACGAGAGCTCGGCACTCACGGAGTCTGATTTCGAGCAGACCTTTCAACGCCTGGTGAAGCAGCTGAAGAAGACGCCGCAGCAGATCTTCGAGGCTCTCAAGGATCAGACTGTGGACCTGGTGCTCACAGCGCATCCCACTCAGTCTGTGCGCCGGTCTCTGTTGCAGAAACACTCAAGGATTCGGAACTGCTTGTCGCAATTGTACCAGAAGAACGTCCCCCCCGAGGAGAAGCTCGAGCTCGACGAGGCTCTCTCTAGAGAGGTCCATAGCTCTTTTCTCTCCATGCATGCGCTTTTCTCTCCATGCTCTATTCTCTCCATGCTCTTTTCTCTCCATGCTCTCTTCTCTCCATGCTCTTTGCTCTCCATGCTCTTTTCTCTCCATGCTCTTTTCTCTCCATGCTCTTTGCTCTCCATGCCCTTTACTCTCCATGCTCTTTTCTCTCCATGCTCTTTGCTCTCCATGCTCTTTACTCTCCATGCTCTTTTCTCTCCATGCTCTTTTCTCTCCATGCTCTTTTCTCTCCATCTCTCTTCGGGTTAACCCTTAAAGGCTGTTGCTATTATGTAGGGAAAATTTCATGGATACCCAGGGCTGAAGTTTGTAATAATTTCATAGATACCCCTGCTTTTTCAGAAATGTCACATATACCCTTGGACCATAATTTTCAAGCGTTTTTTTTGTTGTGCATGCCACTTCCCTTCTTCCTTTGTGCGCTCACTACTTCTTTTTGTTATGCGTGCACACAAAGGAAGAAGGAAAATGACATGCACAACAAAAAAAAAAAACCTGAAAATTATGGTATTATGGTCCAAGGGTATCTGTGAAATTTCTGAAAAGGCAGGGGTATCTATGAAATTATTGCAAACTTCAGGGGTATCCATGAAATTTTCCCTATTATGTACGCTCTCATGCGTTGTATACGGATGGGGTGTTTGGGTAGCACATGAATTTCATTAGAGCTGTAAATTTTAAGCCAAGTTATAAACATACTACTGGTTAACTAGGATTTTTTGGGGAATTTTTGACATTTGTCATGAATCTTCTTTTTTTTCAAGTACTAAATAGTCCCTGTATGAATACAGCCAATACTTTTGGTAGGCAACATCCTTCAGAGGTTAACCCCTCCAAGAATTAGGTCTCAGGTTACGAATTCTAGATTGTTTTGTATAGCATTTTGTTATCTCGTAAGAGAACTACAGTTTCTGGTGATTCTTCATCAAAGCTTCATCAAAGCTGAAGTAGCACATTCTATTCCTTGAGGTTTTGTACAGGCTTGTTGAAAATCTAGCAATGCTTGTTTTATTTCGTATGAATTTTGCTGAACTCTACCTTTTAGCACAGATTCAAGCGGCGTTTCGGACAGATGAGATTCGGCGGTCGCAGCCTACGCCGCAAGATGAGATGCGAGCTGGCATGAGCTACTTTCACGAGACGATTTGGAATGGGTTGCCGAAATTCTTGAGGCGTGTGGACACGGCTTTGAAGTCGATCGGTGTGAATGAGCGCTTGCCTTACAACGTGCCTCTCATTCAATTCTCCTCTTGGATGGGTGGTGACCGTGATGGTAAATACAAACCTGAACTTCGATGCTTTGTAAACAACATTTCGTATTTGAAAAGGGGAGTCACTTCTTTGCTATGAATTCCTTGGAGTTTACGTCTCGTGGTGTACTTGCTTTGCTTCGTCTCCACTTGTAATTGAGTACTTTTTTTTTGACAGCGTGGTTGTGTTCAATTTTGTTTACATTTGTACTGAAACTTAAATTGTCTGGAATCAGGAAACCCGCGTGTCACTCCAGATGTGACTCGAGATGTGTGCTTGTTAGCTCGCCTCATGGGAGCTAATCTCTACTTCGCTCAAATTGAGGATCTTATGTTCGAGGTACTCATTTTTCTGCGTTGAGCTCGCACTCTTGTTGATATGGCAGATGTCAGAGGGCCAAAAACTTGCTACCTGAAATGCTCAAAACTTTGACAACACTTTGAAAACTAGTATTTTCCAAGTGCCTCGTGCTTTGTGAACTACGTCTTTCCGGTGCTCTTCTGGGTTATGAAGTGGCAAACTCTAGTCTTGAGAGATCTAAACGTTAACAAAGTATAGAGGCAGGGTTCAGCTGGACTGTGGTTTCCAGTTAGGGAACGCAAAAGTGCTCCAGCTCTTGAATACTTCAGCCTTCATCATGTTGTGAAAGTCCACCATTTCAACAGAGTATGCGGTTTGATTTCCTCAAGTTTTTTCCTGAACGTTGAATTTTGGTTGGTTTGGTTCCAATGTCAGCTCTCCATGTGGCGCTGCAGCGATGAGCTCAAGCAGAGGGCGTTGCAATTAGATGCACACGCCAAGAAGGAGGCGAAGCATTATGTTGGTAAGCTCCCTTGATTCTACTATTGGTGTGTACAGTTCTTTTTTGCTAAGCTTACAAAATCATGTTCATAACTCAACTTGTTGTGTAGAGTTTTGGAAGCACATTCCACCGAGCGAGCCCTTCCGAGTTCTGTTGGGAGACATGCGTGACAAGCTGTACAACACTCGGGAACGGATGCGGCTCATGTTGGCGAATGGCAAGAGCGACATCAATCTGGAAGACACTTTCACCGACTCATCTCAGGTTTGCAATTCTTCTCAACAGTGCGTTTCACCGATGGGACTCATAAATTTTACTCCCTCTGTCTCTCTAAAAACTTCCAAATCAGACACGTTTTTTGTACCACTAAAAAAAGCTCCCTATTGCTAATTTCAAACGCTAAGAAAGCCTTTGCCATGTTCAATGATCTCATGGGGGCAAGTTAAGCAATTAGAGAGCATTCCTCTTCTAGCAAGTTTGGCCTTGCCACATGAGGTACCATTGTTGGTACTATTCTATAAATCATCAATAATGAGGAGGTGGCCACATGCACAAGTATGGTACTTTTTGCATGGAATTTGGGTGCCCAATCGGCAACATCAAAACTGGAGATTTCGCATACATTTGGTAGATGATATATTGATTCTAGAATGCATGTTTCACTAGCACAAAGACTTTAAAACATGATTAATCCTTTGCAAGGAAGCTTTTTGGACGTTTTTAGAGGGACAGAGGGAGTAGAAAGGAGAAGAGAGAGAGAAAGGCTTGTGTTGGGAGTTCGTTATGAAGAGTGAGATTTCTGTGGTTGTTGCAGATTCTGGAGCCCTTGGAGCTCTGCTACAGGTCGCTGTGCGAAACAGGAGACAAGCCAATCGCCGACGGCAGTCTGTTGGATTTCATGCGCCAGGTCTCGTGCTTTGGCTTGAGCTTGGTGAAACTGGACATCCGGCAGGAATCGGAGCGGCACACGGACGTGCTGGACACCATCACGAACTACCTGGGGATCGGATCATACCGTGACTGGACGGAGGACGAGCGGCAGAAGTGGCTGTTGTCGGAGCTTCAGGGGAAGCGACCGTTGTTTGGAGCCGATTTACCAACGACAGAGGAAGTGAAAGACGTGCTGGACACGTTCGGAGTCATCGCCGAGCTTCCATCCGACTGCTTCGGTGCTTACATCATCTCCATGGCCACGGCGCCCTCGGACGTCCTGGCAGTGGAGCTTCTGCAACGCGAGTGCCGCGTGCTGAAGCCGCTGCGGGTGGTGCCACTGTTCGAGAAGC
Organism: Ulota crispa; assembly: GCA_963920765.1. Classification (NCBI taxonomy): domain Eukaryota; kingdom Viridiplantae; phylum Streptophyta; class Bryopsida; order Orthotrichales; family Orthotrichaceae; genus Ulota; species Ulota crispa. The sequence continues at coordinate 5,487,309 of OY987250.1, read as the reverse complement.
TGGCTGACTTGGAATCCGCCCCCGCTGCGCTCCAACGGCTCTTCTCCATTGACTGGTACCTCAAGCGCATCAACGGCAAGCAGGAGGTAACCACCAAATTCACTCTCCTTTTGAAAGTAGGGAACATTTCATGGATACCTCTGAGGTTTGCAATATTTACATAGATACCCCCTGCCTTTTCAGAAATTATACAAGTACCCTTGGACCAAAAATTTCACCTGGCGTTTGTTTTGTTGTGCATGCCACTTATCTTCTTCCTTTGTATGCATTTTTAGTTTCATTGCATTCCCTTCTTCAACATTGGTCATGAAGGAAGTACAAGCACCACAACAAAATAAATGCCTAAAAAGTATGGTTCAAGGGTATTTGTGTAAATTCTGAAAAAGCAGGGGTATCTATGCAAATATTGCAAACTATCCATGAAATTTTCCCTTGAAAGTACTGTACCAGTGTTTTTTCTCGGAGCAGGCTGGAAGGATAGTGCTCATGGCGAATGAATTGTTTTTTTCCCGTGCAGGTAATGATCGGGTACTCGGACTCGGGGAAGGACGCGGGTCGACTCTCAGCAGCGTGGCAGATGTTCAAAGCGCAGGAGGATCTGGTGAAAGTGGCGAAGCAGTATGGAGTGCGACTGACTATGTTTCACGGTCGAGGAGGAACTGTAGGACGCGGCGGAGGTCCCACGCATCTGGCCATTCTGTCTCAACCTCCGGACACCATCAACGGCTCCCTCAGGGTCACCATTCAGGGCGAAGTCATCGAGCAGTCGTTCGGGGAGGAGCACCTGTGCTTCAAGACGTTGCAGCGCTTCACTGCCGCCACGCTGGAACACGGCATGCACCCGCCCATCGCTCCCAAGCCGGAGTGGCGGCAGCTCATGGACTCCATGGCCATCCACGCCACTGAAGAGTACCGCTCCGTGGTCTTCCAAAATCCTCGATTCGTTGAGTATTTCCGAACGGTAAGCCCGCCCCCATCACATCCTTCCAAAGTTCCAGACCTTTAATTGCCCTGCTAGTTACAGTCGACTTGCTGTGATTATACCCGATATAGCTACCTTCGTCATAGAAGGTCTGCAATACAAAGTTCCAGACCCTCCAGATCTGCAATGCTAGCAATAGTCTACTTGCTGTGCTTATAGCCGATGTAGCTACCTGAGTTCTATAGAAGCTCTGGAACTCTTCACAAGAGAGTCGATAGAAATGGTTTCGAGTCTGGTCAATGGTTGGTGTGAACGATTGCCGGGGCTTGTGCAGGCCACGCCAGAGCTGGAGTACGGGCGCATGAACATCGGCAGTCGGCCGTCGAAGCGCAAGCCCAGCGGGGGGATCGAGTCGCTGCGAGCGATCCCGTGGATCTTCGCGTGGACGCAGACGCGGTTCCATCTGCCGGTGTGGCTGGGCCTGGGCGGGGCGCTGCAGCAGGCCTTGGAGGCGAAGCCCGAGAACATGGCCGTCCTCTCCCGGATGTACGACCAGTGGCCCTTCTTCCGTGTCACCATCGACTTGGTGGAGATGGTGTTCGCCAAGGGCGACCCCCGCATCGCCGAGCTCTACGACACCTTGCTCGTCTCCCCCGAGCTCAGACCCTTGGGCGAAGAGCTCCGTCGCAAGTACCACGAAACCAAAAAGCATCTCCTCACGGTGAGCCTTCCCCTACACCAGTTCGGCTCTTTCAGTGAAATATGGTGCCAGGAATTGCAAGACAGCAGGATCCGAAGTTACAATAATGCAATATTCTAAAGCACCTGCTGCTTCTGAAAGAATCTTAACTAATTATGCCACGGTTAGAACCTTTCTGTCCAATCACTACATAAGTGTAGGAGCAATCATAAGCGTGAAACTAAGGGTTTTGGGGTAGGAAAATCAGGTGATGGACTTTGAAAAAAATTAGTGTCAAATTACGAAGAGGAAATAAAAAATAATGGCATCAATTTTAAAGTTCCAATTGCAAGCATTTGTTCACAAGGATTTTTCAAAGTCTGAAATCACTGAAAATGTATAGTTGTGTGTACGAGATGTCTTTAGTGTGTTCTCATATGTTCATAATACTAACTTGAGGAGTTCTTAAATAGTGAGATGGGGCACTCAAAATCGTCATGCCAGTCACCCAAAACCATCCCCTTGTCACCCATAACCATCACTTTGTCACCTGTAACCAATCTTTTTCTTTAATTGTCAGTCATTGACATCACTAGCACAAATAAAAATCGGAGATGGGGACACTAACGTGGAGGAGTGCTCCTACCTTATACACAATACAATTTTTCACCCTGTGTGTTCATTTGCTTCTGGTTCAATAGGGTATCAATAGCGATAGCAGTTTTTCCAGTTTGTCTGTCTCCTATTATAAGTTCTCGTTTGAAGGCTGGTGACTTGCTTCTGATGGTGTGGTGTCTGGACTGGTGGCAGATTGCAAGGCACACCGACATCCTCCAAGGCAATCCGACGTTGAAGCAGCGTCTCCGGCTTCGAGAACCTTACATCACAGCTCTGAATGTGCAGCAAGCTTTCACGTTGAAGAAGATGCGAGAGCAAAACACGCAGGAGTCCGTCTCCAACGCCAACGCTAACACCCAGCCGGACTCTCCCAAGCCCTTGAAGGCTGCCTCGGAGCTGGTGACTTTGAACCCCACCACGGAGTTCGCCCCTGGCCTGGAGGATACCATGATTCTCACCATGAAAGGCATCGCTGCCGGCATTCAAAACACCGGCTAGTCTCTTTTTCAGAATAAAAAGCGGGAGAATAAGTTCCAGCAAAAAACTAGGGCTGGAAATGAGATCGAAGAGCAGTGAGTGAACTGGTGTTAGTTTCTTAGATCCTCTGAGTTGGTGGGACTTTGAGAGCAGCAGTGTTTGAAGTGTGTTGACGTTCAGAGGTGGATGAACAGGTTCAATTGCTGTTGTTAGGGAATGTGGCGAAGACTGAGCTTTGCTGCGGAGGTTTGGACACCTTTGGAGTCTCCCTTGTGAGCGCTGCTGCGTCCAGTTTTGCAAGTGTAATAACCGGGAATAAATTTCTATGAATTTTGAGAGCTAATTCTGGTGTAGTTTCTATTTTGTGTCCTGGCATTTTCGAGGTATGGTCGCAGGGTGAGATTGGACTTTTGTAGAAGAATGGTGGTATGTTGACTTTGCACTACAGGGGAGGAGAGTTTGCATTGAGAGAAGCTATCTTGGGGAATTTTGAGTAGGTACAGTGACTTCAAAAAATGAGTCTATGTATTTGGGTCAGAAAAGTGACATTGTAGAGAGTATGAAAAATCAAACCAAAAAAATTTAAACACAAAAGTCCAAAAAAATTTAAACACAAAAGTTTGAGAGCATGAGGTAACACATCATCTCAAAAAAATTGAAAAAATATTGCTACTAAACTTAAAAAATACATGATGCTAAAGTTGACTATGTACATAGACTCATTTTTTGAGGTGGTATATACAAAGTGATCAAAATTTTATCTACTTGTCACAAGCAACCAAAACAACTAAAATTTGACTTGGCATGCTAGTATATAATCTTTCATATTGTTTTGTAGTAATGGCTCTAAAAGCGTCTAACACATATTCTCGTAATTGTAAAAGATCCGCTTGAGGAGTTGGGTAGGAATTTAAACAATGTTTGAAAATTTCCCAATCATGTTCTATAGGATTTGGGTCCAAAGATTGAGTTAGTCACTCTAAAATAGTAAATAGATGCTCTTAAAATCATTTTTGAACAATCTTTGCTTTATAAATAGGAGCATTCTCATGCTCAAAAATAACTCCATCAATGTTGAAAAATCTTAATTTTTTCAAACCCAAGTACAAATCTTCATGTAAGATTGAAATATAGTCTTATGCATTTAAACGACCATCCACATTCTATAAATCACCTAAACCTCTTGATGTCATGCAACTCTATAGCATCAAAGACCCACTACCATGCTTCTTTGCATGCTTCACTCCACAATCAAGCAAACTTCATTGTCATTGACCCAACACTAGGCCCTCCGATAGTCCCATTTGCATTAAAACAATTTATTTTCCTCTCAATACTAAAAAAAATCTCTTCCAATCCTCTATTGTCTAATTTTTGTGAATTGTTGCAAAGCAAGTGCATGTTTCCGTGACAAATAAGATCTATCTTGAAATTGGCTTCATCATGCTAATTTCACTTTCTACACAATACAATATGTTCTACAAAGAGACAAGAAGAGAAACCACAAAAAGATTCACCAAAAAACACAAGCTCTCTAAATTCTACACCCATTTGAAGTTGTAAGAATACCAACCTCAAAAAATGAGTCTATGTACATAGTCAACTTTAGCATTATGTATTTTTAAAATTTAGTAGCAATATTTTTTCAATTTTTTTTGAGATGATGTGTTACCTCATGCTCTCAAACTTTTGTGTTTAAATTTTTTTGGTTTGATTTTTCATACTCTCTACAATATCACTTTTTTGACCCAAATACCCATATAGACTCATTTTTTGAAGTCACTGTAGTTTACTTGAAAAGCAAGTTGCTACAGGGACAAAGCATCTTTTAGAGCAGCGCAACTACAAACAGAAAGGTAGATGTAACTAGTATTTTATAGGGAGGATTTATTGTTTAGACCTCCATTGCATTACCATTATTGATTTCTAGACAATGCAGAGAGACAGTACAAGCTTTTGTTCACGTCATTGTGAAGGTCGTTTCCATCCATGTTACAACTTACAGAAGGGCTTCCCTTGACTATAGATGAAAGGTGTTGGGGGAGAAGAAGCTGATCATGGCAAGAGGTGAGGGAGTTAGGGTGAGTGCAATGAGAGTATTTCAGAATCAGCGCATGCGCTATTGCAAGTGACTTGCTCTGTGGCCTCTAACTCGCGTTGCACTTTGGGGTTCTAATCATGCACTTAGTGATTGTTTGCACGTTCACATTTAGAAGAAATAAATTTTGCCAAAAAAGAAAGGGGGCATGTTTGGGGCCAAAGGTTTTTATAATATGGAATTATCACATTGCTTTCTCTTAACCCTTAAAGGTCCAAGCATTCAAAAAGTGGATGTGCCTTGGTCAACCCTAATTGTAACTTTCAAAACATCAACATTTGGTGCATGGTTCAAACTAAGAAAATGAAGCTTGACAAGTGTCATTTCTATTCCATATAATTTTCTTGAAAAATATCAAAAATCAAAAGAGTTATTGCCATTGAAAGCTCCAAGTGTTAGAATCCAAATAACACATTATGGTGGGTTTTTCATTCATATTTCCTACTCTTTAAATGCATTTTAAATTTAAACTACAAAACTGTGTTTCTCATTCTACCATTCACTTATGGTAGAAACTATGTTTTTTAATATATCTTATAGTTGATATTATTTTAATTCCACATTTAGCTTTAAAAAAATCACAATAATTTTATTTTTCCATCAAATTTATCAAAAAATAAAAATAAAATAGAAAATGAATAAGTCTTCAAGAAAAAAACATCAAAATTTTAAAAATTAATTAAATATAAGGATAAACTTGGTTTGATAGTCAAATTTGACTTTTAATTCTTTGTTGAGGATGTTTTGGGTGTAAAAAATAAAATAACCAATTGAAATTTTTTCAAACTAATTTTTAATGCTCCTTGTACCTCTTGAAAAAAGTTCAAGTAATTTGGATTTTTTTTTGCTATTTTAACTTATTTATGTTCATTTTTTTTTCAAAAAATGATAACAATTACAATTTTTCATGAAACAAATTGTAATTTCTTGCAATGGTATATCGTTCTAGTTTCAAGCAATAAAAGTATAAAATTGTTGTTTGAACAAAGGCAAAATTGAGCTTAGACATGAAGTTTGACCATTTCAATATGGATCAAGTCCTTTAGGGGCTAACCCCTAAGAGCCCTAGGGGCCAAATATGGCCTCTTGGTTTTGAAATTTTTTCTTGTTTGATCATTATAATCTTTTCAATGGTATGGTGAAAGGACGTGTTCCTTTCCTTGGAGCTCCAGGCCTATGTTCACTACCAATTAGTACAGTCAACTTTTGTGAATTACTTTTAGGTGATAGTTTGATTGGAATGAGTTCCAAAGGGTTTGGATTTGAGTAAACTGTGTTGGGCGCTTAGGGGTTAAAAATATTTAAAATTTTCTTCTGCTGCAACATTTGGTGCTAACAGGAGAGGGATTTCATACATGCATTTACACAAACATTGGTCATCTCCAATGAAAATTGAATATCAATCTCCCTCCTATTTCTAGAAGTGAACATAGAGGTTAAAACATGAACATGAGTGTATGTCCATTCTTGTGTTTCTATTGAATCATTGAAATGAACATATTTGATGGTATCGTTATGATTATTTTATTATAAACCACAAAAGTCATACCTCATTCTCAAATTCATTAATCATGTTTAGCATTGGAGTTACACAAAATGAGATACAAAGATACGAATTGGACACGAGGGAGTGATTTAGCAATGCAGTACTGCTGTATTTAAACACTATAATCTAATGCTAGGGTAAATTCTAACAGTCTCTCAAAATGTGTGGGCACAAGGATTTGCTCTAGATTGTTTTGGGTCTGTAAGTTTTATAGTAACCACCCACGTATCTTAAAAAACAAATCTTTAATTTTTCATTAGAATGTACAATTAAAAGTCACATAATGTTACGAGATTCCGTGCCAAAGGCGAAGCTGCTTTCACGTGATAACTTGCAAATACAGTATTCTCAGGGGAATTGATATGTGCACATCTGGGGTTTGATATATGCACACCCTCGATGGGTAAATTTTAGATTTGTATCATCAAAAAGTTGAATTTGAAAATTTTGGATTCAGATTTGGACTTGAAGACTTTCATTTTGTTCAAAACATAAAGGAAGTCACAATTGAACAACATCTAATGAGAAAGCTTACCTTTTTTTATAAACAAAAATAAAAGTAATAGTTTGCACCTTACTTAAGGGTTTTCATTGGGTATTGTTCAATTCTAACTTCTTTTATGGTTCTAGACTAAATTAAGGTCTCTAAGTCCCAATCTGAATTCAAAAGTTTCAAATTCAACTTTTTGATGGTAAAAATCTAAAATTTACCATGAGGGGAGGTGTGCATATATCAAACTGAGTGTGCACATATCAATTCCCTACTCACAAACAAGGATACGTCTCAAATCATAATTGACACCATTGTAGTTTATACTTCAACAATTCATACCTTATTCACGTACTATCCAAAGATACATACTTCATTGCATTGGGGCCATCTCAAAAATGGCAATAAGACTCACCCAGCATTATTCCAATACAAGTCCACTCTAAGAACTGAAAGCCACAGGAACAGGCTTCCCTGCCTAAACCTCAAGAAATGATTCCTGCTGGACACAAGTTATTTTGGCAGATTTTTCTTCAACGCTTCTTGCACGTCGTCCTCTCGTTCACATTTCGGATCAAAAACGATCTGTTGCAACGTCTCGTTCACTTTCAAGGAACGCATCAACTCATCCAACTCTTCGTCCTCGAGTATGAAGTCCTCCATTTCCAGTTTCCGCAAACTCTTGTTATCTCGCAGGGCCTGGAACACCAGCTTGGGCACCGGAGATTCATCGCCTTCTCCCACCAGATGCAGCTCCTGCAAACTTGACGTTGTACGAATCCACTTCGAAAACTCCGTCTCCGCCATCGGTGTACAAAATGGCCCACTCAGATGCAGACTTCGAATGGATGCGTTCGAACTCAACACTTTATAAAACGCGTCCAAGTTGATCACCTCCCCAGCTTTCCTGCAGAGTATACAACTCAAACATGAGTACCAGGAGTGAGCGGAATTCGAGGTTAAACCGATTTAGTACGAACTTGTACAATGAAAAAAGGGAGCTACTAGGTAGGTGGACACCCCACAGTTGCAATGTGGACACCCCCATAGCCCAACGTATTAAATTTGAGATTATTATTACGCTGCAGTATGAAATAAAATCAAAGCAATACTTTGGCGTACATCTACATCTACAAGTATTGTAAATATACAACAAATATGTCTCATTTGTGACATGATTAGGAGTTAACCCTTGAACGTCTAAATGTCCCACTGCAACTAGTATAATACAAGGTGTTTTTCTTCTATTTCGAATAGATTCACACCTTTACTACATTTGAGATCAACAAAGAAGATAGAGAATAGATCAAACCGGTTCTAGTGAGCTACTTGAGATCCCAAATTAAAACTTCTTATTGGTAGCAAATGTTAATTATATGGTAGCATATGTACTATGCCCTATGGTCATTTAAGGGTTAAACAAGTCTTTCCTTTCATTTATTGGTTTAACTCCTAACTAGATCACAAATGAGACATGTTTGAGGTATGTTTCTCAACTGTTGTAGACGTAGATTTCCACTATTGCTTTGATTTTATTTCATATTTCAGTGTAAGAATAATGTCAAAATACGCTGGGTTATGGGGGTGTCCATCTAGTCGCTCTTCATAAAAAAACGGAAGCAAATGCTGGCTCTAAAAGAATAAAGAAGATGCGTACCTAGGGCCCCTGCATTCTCCGATTGGGAGTTGCAGCTTGTGAATGGACGTGTTGTGTTGCACAAGTTCCACAACTTGAGCGAAACTCTCCGCATCGAGGAACCCTAGGTCTTCATTATCCGGAAAATCCCATCTCACCATGCTGGGTAACGTCAAAGAATCAAGCTTCACGTTCCGCTGCAAAGCTCTCAAACAAGAATGACTTTAAACACAGAGCAATAAAAACGTTGTACTCAAAGTACAAATTAAAAAAACCAGTAACAAATACAGTCAAACCGCCGTGTTACTCATGACCTTCAGTGACGTCTTAGACATCCTGAAATACTTGCCACACAATAATTGACTATAACATCCTTCTTCACATTTTTTGAAAGTTGCATTATTTAAGAAAAGGGAATTGATATATGCACACCCAAGGTTTGATATATGCACACCCGGGGGGTAAATTTTAGACATTTATCATTGACAAGCTGAATTTGGAAAGTTTAAACTCATATTTGGATTTAGAGACCTTGAATTAGCTCAAAATCACAAAGGAGGTTACAATTGAACAACACCTAATGAAAAGGTTAAGTTTCTTTAACAAACAAGAGTAAAAGTAGTAATTTGTCCACTAGCTAAGTTTTTCCATTAGGTGTTGTTCAATTGTAACCTCATCTGTGGTGCTAAACTAAATAAAGATCTCTAAATCCAAATCTGAATTCAAACTTTGCAAACTCAGCTTGTGAATGGTAAATATCTAAAATTTACTCCCCCGCCAAGTGCACACATCAAAGTCCGGGTGTGCACATATCAATTCCTTAAAAGAATCACTTGATCTCTAATTGCCAGGTCAAAGAAAACCAGTGGAGGCACTCACCAGTACACCCAGAAGCTCGTGCATCTCCTCCGGACTGCACCCATCATCGCCATGCCATCGAAAGACAACCTCTTTAATCCGCGAGTTTTCACGAAGGACTTTAGGGAGAATCCCGACTCGCATAAGCATACCATCAGTACTGGAACCAGCAATAACTAAGCTTTCCACGGGACACTTTCGACCTTCTCCGAGAAATGCGGCGGTGAGGAAACTATCAATGGGCCACATGCTCGTGGGAGAAGATTTCTTCTCTTCACTTAACTCCGAATCCAGCATGAAAGTGAGCTTTTCTAATGATTCCTGTGATGCCACGGCCTTCCCAATCTGCTTGGCTTCGACGTCGTTCATCTCCAAGAGCGCCATGTCCAAACTTTGCAGGTCCTGATGTGCTTTGAGGTGTTCGAGAGATGGTTCAAAATCACAAGGGGTGGTCCACGAACGGTGCTCATCTGTTTGGTCCATACTGGCTTTGATCGAGAGTATTCTTGAATGCCTCCTGAACCGTGAAACGACACAGGTCAGAAGAAAAAAACGAAGATTACAAAAATCATATAAGGTAGGAGCACCGCTCACCTTGAGTGTCCCCATCCCCACACCTACTTGTGTCACCACTATACTTACTTGTATCAGTAATTTGACAATTTAAATAAAATGGTTATGAGTGACAAAGAAATGTTTATGGGCGACAAAGTGATGGTTATGGGTGATAGAGTGATGGTTTTTGGTGACTAGCATGATGGTTTTGAATTGCCCATGTCACTATTTAAGAGCTCCTCCAGTTAGTATTACGAGTGTATGAGCACTAAAGACATCTCCTACACACAACTATACATATAGTAATTTAGGACTCTGAAAAATCTTTGTGAACAAATGCTTACAGAACTTTCAAATTGATGTCAATGTTTTTGGTTTCCTCTTCCTAACTTAACTCTATTTGCTTCATCAACTGATTTTCCTTCCCCAAAACCCTTATGTCCACGCTTATGGATGATCCTACCTTACGACATTCTGGTGAATTTCAGTTGTGCCAAACACGTGACACTCAAGCCTTAAAACCAAAGAACTTGTAAATACTCAAACCGCAAGAGAACCGTCAGAGCTCTAAAATCTCGAACTGGTATAGATATAACATTTCCTACGCTTGTCCTAAACCGCTTCGACCACAAACAAGCATCTCAAACTGCTCTCATGTCAAAATTAAAATCCGTTTTTTATCTCTGAACTCTAAAATGCAAAATCGGGAAGATCTAGAATTTCAAATTACTATCTTAAACATCCCTGCCTATCTCTACACTACAAAAGGAGCACTTTTCCGAATGCACTAATTACTGAAATGACGGCACTAGAACGCAAAGGATCAACAAATCAAGAACAATTCAGCAGATATTTCCACTCATTACTCGGTAAGCAATATTTGAATTAATAATATAAACACCTTGTAGCCACGATCTGCCTTAATCAAAGTCCTTCTAGAACCTTCCAGAAGCCTTTCTGTCTGTACAAACTGTTCACAAAGCACACCATAAGCCAGAAATCACTCTTTATTTCAAAAACGACATACTATCAATCACAAGTAACCGACATTGTAGTTTTTGTTGACAAAACTAGACCAAAATTCAAAATTTTATTCTAGAAACAGAGTCAAATTCAAAGCACATAAGTTCAAAGTAGAAATTCACAAACTGCTAGAGACTCCGTTCAGAAACAGGCTCCATGCTTACTTGTGAATAAAAATACGCCGCAATGTATGTGCCAGATAGCTCACACAATCTCAGCAACTCCTGAACGCTTCAGCAAAGGGCAAGTGTAATAGTTTCTTCGCTTGCACCGCTTTGGCTACGATGAGTTCTTCGCAAATATATACTGCTCAAGAAAATCTATGAATATGAAAGAAAAAGTTGAGAGAATGCAAGAAAAGGTCTAGGAATGCGAGAAAAATGCATGAGTTCAACGTGATGCTTGCTTCGAGTGCTAAAGCAGTGCTGAGGAATTGCGAAGGTGACACTTGGTCATGGGCCTCATGGCTGGCCCGGAGCCTGTGCGAGTGAGGAGACATGGTAAGCAACACGTGGGCCCTATCACAGAATGGCAAGACTACGCTAATAATGGTATTTAGTGTTGGCAACACTAATTACGAACCCCAACACTAAACGTCAACAATTCTCATAATGTTACAAATATTATATGTCAACATATACACTATTTGTCAACTATAGTAATTTTTGTGAAAATAGTTTTTTTACAAGTTTACATTTAGTGATAGAAATTGGTTCATTTTTATTATAACAAAAAAAATTAAATTAAACTTATGAGTTAGAATCTAAACAACTAACATAAATTCCTATTGTTATAACCAAAATCTTAGTCTACAAGGGGTGCAAGACAAGAAAAGGAGGCAACAAAGAGTGATGTGCACAAAAAGAAGGCAACTTTAAATGCAAACTAGTTGAGATTTAGAGTGAATGAAGTAAAAGTGCAAGTAACACTATTGGTAACATAACACTAAATACCATTATTAGTGTAGTTACATGGTAATTAAATCTAAAATTAGGTGTTTATCTTTTCCATTTTTTGAGGTACCAATAAGTAGGTTTTAATGTATAATAAGTAAAATGATAATATTGAAAATACATCACCTACACCAAATAGTGCATTTAGGTTGCCCCATACTAATTTCTTGACATTTCACATTATTTAAATACTTACTATTGTTACAGTAGTTTTCAGCAATAATTATTGTAATAAATAAAATTTAAAAGATTTGGCTACTACTACAAAGCTGTAGAAAGACAAACTAACTATATCCAAGTTGTAAACCAAGTGAAATCTAAATATACAAAGAATTGTATGCAATTCCAAGCGGGCAAGTGGTGGGTCATGAGGTAACTTTCCAAGGTAAGGCAACCTAATTGTTGAGGCAACCTAAATGCACTATTTGGTGTACACCAAATAGTGCATTTAGATTGCCCCATACTAATTTCTTGACATTTTATATTATTTAAATATTCACCAAGATTACTGTAGTTTCTGTCAATAATTATTGTGATAAACAATGGAGGAAGCAAGTAAGGTTTGGGTGCAGCAACAAGTGCCAAAGCTATGGAGCAAGAAAGTTGGAACTTTACACAAACCAAGAATTACTATAGTATAAAGAGAGTTGCATGCCCCTCCATGTGACCAAGGGTGAGTCATGAGGTAACTTTGCCAAGGTAAAGCAACCTAATTGTTAAGGCAACCTAAATGCACTATTTGGTGTACACTAAATAGTGCATTTAGGTTGCCCCACACTCATTGCTTGATATTTCACACTATTTAAATACTTATTGTGCTATAGTAATTTTCAGCAATAATGAATACAATAAGCAACTTTCAAAGGCCTTGGCAATAACAACACAATTGTAAAAAGATAAATTAGTTGTGTCCACGTGGTAAACCATGTGAAATCTTAGTATCTAAAGAGTTACATGCACCTAGCTTCAAGTGGCCAAGTCATGAGTCATGATGTAACTTTTCATGGTAAGGGAACCTAGTTGTTAAGGCAACCTAAATGCACTATTTAGTGAAGTGCATTTAGGTTGCCTTATCTTGGAAAGTTACCTCATGGCTAATTGCTTGGCCATTTGGAGGAACATGCAACTCTCTAAATATTAGGGCTTTCACATGTTTTTGGCTTAGATACTACTAGTTTGTTTTTTTGCAACGCTATTGTTATTGCTAGGTCCTTATTGGAGTAATTATGGATCAAAATCATTGTAGAGCCGGTAAATAGTGTAAAATGTTAGTAAATTAATGTGGTGCAACCTAAATGCAAAATTTAGTGTAAAAATTCTGTTATTAGGGCAAACTTTCATGTTGTGTGAAAATTGAACAAGGTGATTAGCCTTTTTTGACTTCTTAAAACTCAATTCTCAAAATTTCCACGCTTCTTAGGAGAAACCTACATGGAGGTTATTTCCGATTTTGGATCTTGTTGTTTTGTAACACACTTCTATGCATGGCTTTGTGCTCCCTTGTTATTTCTGCGATTCTCTACTTTTGATGCTACATGAAAATTGGCCCTTAGTACAATGATAAGATGTTGAAAGGATATTTTCCATAACCGGTTTTTTTGTTTCATTTATTGTTTTTAATGATGTTTCTTTTAAAAAGGACCACCGATGGCTTTGTGAATTTTGGGGTTTGGATTTGGTCTTTACAGTGTATGATACCGGCATGACAAGTAAAACAACTTTAAATTCGAAAACACATAATTTTGAAGCCCAAGGAGATTTATGTGAAGTTTTGGTCAATGGACGGCTACAATGTTCTCCAATATGTTTAATGTTGTGATATCATTATTTTGAGCAATATATTGAAGTAGTTTAATTTGCATTAGCTTAACATGTACTAGAATGTAATGTTTTGATTAAAATGTTTGTCATATTCAAACACTTAATGACTCAAATGAAATGTAAGCCGTCCACCTTTTTTCAAAATTTTACATATCATAAAAACAAATGTTTGCTTGCACATTGAGCGTAGTTTGTAAAGTTGTACAACTGCTTTTTGCCTTTTTAGGATAGAAATAAATTAAAAGTGATTTGGAGAGTATAAAAAAATGAAACGTTGGACTTTGAAGTAGAGATAGTGGGGTCCCTGTTGTGAGCTTCGAACTAAAAGTATTTGCCTCTACGTAATTTCAAGATACAGCTTGTTGTGATGACGTGCTTGGATGAGGCAGTAAGGTAGGTTCACCTTAAATGGACAGGATTCGTTCTCAAACACTTATAAATGAGTTTATTTCAGATCCATCAGTTACTCAAATCAAACATGCAAGTCAGCTAAAGTTTTTTACCATAATTGAGTATTGGAACACAAATTGTGTAGGTGGCAGCATGTGATTGGATTTTTTTGATGTCACATTTGCTTTTCAATACAAGCAATTCAATGGGGGTCTAGTGTCCACAATAGGTGTGTCTAGGGAGTTACCTTCAACAATTTGTAATTTATTCATATGATCTTAGAAAATTCCAAAAACAATTTTCCAACACTCTTTGTAGGTTTTCTATCCCTTCTACATTCTCAGAATCTCCATACAAACTCTCTGTGAATTGATGTAACAAACGTGTCCAATTAAGGTGCTCCTACCTTAATTGTAAACAAATTAATGAATACCCAAATTCTATAATTAGAATATTAAAAGAACAACTTGTTTATCTATTATGTATTGGGAATGATTATTTTGACTTAGCTACTCTTTTTAAAACTTAATAAGGTCATAGTTTAGCCCTAAAGGCCCATTGTCCCTTCTGAGGACAAAATGGATTTTGGGCATGCTTTTTTTATTGAGATTTTTAAACTTTTTTTTCTTATTTTACTAAAAACAAAGTTTCACAAGGGCTACATGAAACCAGTTTTTAAAATTAGAATTGGATATAGAGTTCAAAATTTATTGGTGTTTTATAGGTTTTATTTAGTCAAGGAGCAAGAATAGCATGCCATTTTTTGTTAACCCCTCACTGCCCAAGGGGCCCAAACCGGGCTTCTTTGAATTTAATTCAGGGATGCTCAACCTTTCTACAAGATTTTTTTTAGTGATTATTATGATTTTTAAACTCTATAATTGAAGTCTAGTTTCAACATCAAGAGTCTAATTTTGAAAATGAATTAAAGTTATTTGTCTATTCAAGATTTTGTGCAAGGGTGTCCATTGCAAATCTTCACTTTCTAGTGTTGAAGGCTCTTGGAAATGAGCTTCAAGTACACTAGAACTTGGAGGAAAAATCACATTAAAATTTCAATTTAAAAAATTATAGAATAGATTTTGAGAAGCCATAAATTGATTGGGGTTACACATGTTGTACTTTACATACTCGTATTTTTTTGGTACCCTCAATTTTAGATTTGGGATTCAAAAAGAGGATTGAAAGGCTTCAAATCACTTTTGTAGTTTTAACACCCTCACGATCAAACATTATAACCTTTCAATCCATAAATGATATTGTTGTGATTTCTTTTCCTATGTGATCTTTAATATGTCTACTTCAAATTTGTACGATTGCAGTTTAGAGAAACTTGATAAGATTGATCAAAATGCCGGCATTTTGTTCACTTTCAAGCAAATTCTAAGATACTTCAAACTACCATGGACAGTGAGGGGTTAACTTCTCTCAAGGACAACTAATGAAAGCGTGACCCTTCATTGAAGTAACTCCAAAGGAAGTAATGTACTAGTTAAAATTATTATTGTATAAGATAAATACAATGGCTTTTGAAATGCAATAGCTACTAGAGATTAGGTTTTTAATTCATTTTTATTGTGGTTGTCAAGAACGTGTACGGGCTGCTTAGAAGTTTAAGGGTTAACCCCAGATTGGTTACACTCAAAATTTTGAGCCACTCATGACAAGAAATATTTTTAGTACACTCAAAAAATAGAATATTTCAATCATTTGTTGTTTGGTTCTTATGGTAATTTTCTACCTCTGGTAAAAGTAAAAATCTCCTAAACTTTGCACTATCACTCCTTCGTAGTAAAACCAATGATATATACAGTCTTGAGGACCATTTGCAATGAATTCTTCACATTTGATACTTTCAGGATTACTTTGACTGAATATCCAACTTTTATTACTGAACGTCATACCTATCTAGATTCGAATAGTCCAAAGTCCAAACAAATCAGTTAGAAGAAACCGTTAGAGGAAAACGTTTGAAGACATCCAAAACTTTGAACATTATACGCAAAATATGAAAAAATGTATCCAAAATATCAAGATATCTACCCAAAACAAAACGACGTGATATCCCAGCAGAACAGCAAAGAATTCACACAAAGCATCAAGCAATTTCTGCAAAGCATTGAAAACATTATTAACGTCATATTCGTTAATTTGGGAAAAACGGTACATTTTGGGACTTTTGAATTTTGATTTAAAAGTTTTAGGAGGCTTTCTAAAACCAAGTTTAACGTTTTTTTTTGTACACGTGTCCTCACCTGAGAGGAGGAATTTGTGAGGGAAAAAATCTTAGTGGCTCAAACTAAATCTGATACCTTTGAATTCAATTTAAGATAACTTTTTGAGTTTAAGGTGGAGTACAAAGTGGGACACCTATGTTTCCCAAATTAACAAATACGGTGTTTATTTCCCTCAATCCCGCACTTGACATAATTATGGAGATCTCCTAAGTAGCGATCTCTGAATTGGCTAAATTTAGCTCTTTTTTGACATTTCAAGAATGTACACAAAAAGCACATTATAGAAACCAAAAAAAAAAAAGATAAAGTAGCCAAAAATCTTACCAGCCAGATATGCGATTGCCACTTGCTATAATGATAAGATTGCCTTTTTGCAGATGGCTTCAATTAGTCATTCCTCCTTGTCGCTGTCACGCTCCCCCCTGCTACCGCAAGTAGCTCCAGCTACTACATCGCAACCCTCCATTTCGCCTAGGGTTTCTACCTGCAAAACCATAGCCACCAAATGTTAGCAGGCATGGTTTACGATCTTACCTTACCTAAGTTACCTCCTGCAGCAGCAATCTTTGTCTCTGCCACTTCAATGCTCTGAGCGCTGCTCAATAGCATTCTCGTCCGCGCCTTGCAATGCGCCCCTTGCCTTCACTTTCATAGACGCGGTGTAAGGCTGTAAGCTTGAGAGCTGCTGTTATTGCTCTGCCATGGCGTTGTTTCTCTTTGCTATTGCAGCCGTCACTTAGGTGTTCTTCCTTTCATTGCAGTTCTGCACGGCGCTATTTTGAATTTTGGAAACTTGAAATTTTATGAGGAAACAAGAAATTGCTTGAAGAAAGCATTATTCCATTCCATGTTGTCAATTTCGGCAATTGCGCCGCTTCTTGGTCGTTTTGAAAATCTCAAGGCTCAGATTATGCCTCCAACATTTACTACAATCTGGAAACAAGGCGGCTAAATTTGAAAATTTGGTGATGTCGAGATTTACAAGTTCCAATTCTGTTACCGCCTAAGGTTTAGGGTCTAAAACTCTAAGGGTGTTAGGGTTTAGTCCTGCTAGGAGCAGTTCACTTAAAGATAAGCCCCTCTTCTTGTCTCTTACTTGTGCAAACTAATTTCATTTGCATTGCGCTCTTCAAGTTTTTTGGCAATTGCTTTCGCAACTTTTGTACTGCTAGTGTTTCTTGGGTTTAGGGTTGCAAGACTACAAGGGGGTGCGCCTATGCGGTTTTAGGGTCATTTGGAGGTCCTACAGTGTGGGTTTGCCTGGTTCGTGGAGGTGCTGTAACTTGGCATTCATGGGTCCACCGTTGAGATTGCCCAAAAAATTTTGGGTGAAGTCATTTTGGTCCAGCCGTAATTCTAATGATCTGGGCAAATATCTCCCGCCTGTTCCTGTGGGCGCTTGTGTTTTGGAAACCTGGCTTCTGGGATCTTACTTACAGCCTACGGCGCGTCTCTCCAACTTCAGAGACGACCGTTGTGTCGCTAGAAGAAGCATTGCACAATGCCGAGGGTGCTGTCCTTGGGCCGGAAGCAACAGTAGACAACGGTGACGTTCAAGAGGGCAAGTCTGCCGGAGAGGAAGAGAAACTAGAGGGCCCAAGTTCATCCCAAAAACGTCAGAAGATTTTTGCCAGTACCACCAACAGACATTGGTAGGAAGTCTGGTCCTGTCATTTTGCATGGACAGAATGGAAGTTTGATTGTGCTGGTGACTTGGTGGGAGTGATCTGCCGCAGTTGTACCAGTATCAGCAAGCAAAAAATAATCATGGTCCCCAAGGCTGACAACTTGGAGAAGCATGAGGGAAAAAGAATTTGTCGAGTGGATGGGGTTCCGCAGCTCCATTTGAAGAAAGGCAATGTGTTCACAAATTTCCAATGCAAGCATCTGAAGATGTGCAACTTGTGGGCTAGTCGGAAGCAGCCAGGCACTATTCTGGAGTAGCTTAGTGTCTGCTTGGAGGGCGACGCACAAAGGAAGGGTGTACAGTTTTTGAGTCTTTTCCAAGTTTTGTGTCATGGTTGTCCAATGTGCGATTTTGAGAGTGAACAACATCTCCTAAGGCACTTGCAAATAAAACATGTGCCTAAAAAGCACTGGTTAGAGACTTCGGGGTGGGAAATGAGTGAACATATGCATGCTTCAGTTCTGTCTGCTTTGAAGTCGGTTGTTCAAAGTGCTAGATTCATATCTATTAGTACTGACGAAGTCACTATTGTGGATAACACTTCTTGGATTGGGGTGCATGTATATGCTATGGATGATTGGCAACTAATCCCCCACTTGCTGCACTTGTCATGCGTTTCTAAGAGTAGAACAGCAGATCACTTAACCAATGTGATCATGAACTCTTTGCTTGGTGAGGGGGGACTAACTTGTGAGGAGATAGCCTCCAAACTTGTTTGTTTTGGTGCTGATGGAGTAAGCACATTCCAGGGGCCCAGAAATGGAGTTACTATCCAGATCAAGGAGAAGTGGGCCCCCTTCTCCTTGGGGGCAAGTTGTGCATCTCATAGGATTAATCTGGTTGTTGAGACTTTGTCCAAATATTCTCTTGTTTCTCATTTAGAGGGTTTGTTTTAGTCTGTGTACTCTTATTTCTGTCGCAGCCACAAGCTCCATGTTGAGCTCTAGAAGCTTGCTGATCTCATGCAAACTAAGGGAAATAAGATGCTTAGAAATGTGGAAACACGTTGGATTTCCAAGAGAAGTCCTGCCCAAAGAGTTCTTGCAGAGTACAAGACCTTGATAGCAAAGATGGGTGTAGATATGGCAGCCGGTCCAAGCCAAAAGCCAAATGGTGCTGCAGCAGACAATTTTGACATCCTAATTGACATAGAGGTTTTGCTGTCATTGGCTTGTTTTGTTCTTCTTTTGAATGTTGTGCATTGCTTGATTAAGCTTTCCCAATCACAAGATGTCTTTATTTGTGATTTCATGGAAGCCATCAAGGTTTGCCAAAGTGAGCTTGCACTCCTTTTCATTGATAAATCTACCTCTTACAGCAATGGTGATTTCAGAGTGTACAGTGATGGTGATTTCAGAGTGTACAGTGATTTGGTTAACATGAAGTCAAATGATATTCCACTTGAGTGGAAGGAGTTGCCAAGTGAAGGAGGACAAGCACACCTGCTTTTCAACTTCCGGGTCACCAGCGTGTTTGCACGCTGCCTTGATAGGGTGATTAGAGAGCACCTGTTTGTGAACCTAAACCAATTCCACCAAGTGCAAGAAAATGTGGAGCGGAAGTTTGCAGGTTTGTTTGTTTTTCTACTCTTCTCTTCTTTGGTTCTCTAGAGTGGCTGATGGTTTGCATATGCTAGTTTGGTATAGGCCAGACTCATTAGAGTAAGCTGCTGCTCAAAAGTCATGTTATTAAAGTATCTGTAGTTTTTGCTGTTCATTTTGGTTATGTTACTGATGTTGGTTGCTGGTTTTGCAGGTAGGAGGCCGTGTTGTCTATGGTCTTGCTTGGACCCATTAAGTTTGAGTTTGCTTTTTATTTGGGATTGGTTTGTGGTGGTTTACCGAGGTTGGTTGTGTTGCTGATGTCTTGTAAAGTCTGCTTGTTTACTTCTTCTCATGGTATGCATTGGATTCAGGGTGGCTAGTTGAGACTTCAGTTGTTTAAGAAGAGTAACTTTGTTTTCTGTGTGACAAAACTACTTTTATCTCTTTGATACTGGTGATTGGCTGCTTGCATACATGCTAGTTACAGTTTCACTAGTTTTTTAGGAGTAGAAGTTCTTCTCTCTTTTGTGCAATCACTTTTATCTCTTTGATAAGTGGCAGAAGTTGTTCTATCTTTTATGCAATCACTTTTATCTGTTTGAAACCCGGTGCTTTGGTGCTTGCATACATGATGGTTATACCCTAATGGAAGCTGCGTGCATCATTGTCTTCTTGTTGTACATAGAGATAGCTCAGAATCTCTCAAACAAGCTTGACCAAAGATTTCTTCAACAACATCTTTTGGATGCCTTTGGCATTGTATACCCCCAATGCTGGAGGCAGCCCGGAGCTGAGGAGAGTTTTGTCAAACATTTGGAGGTGCTGAAGCAATTCTATTGTAGGGCCGTTGCCCTCAGTAGGGGGGAGCCGGGATTCTTTCCCTTTACTGCCTTTGAAATGCTTTCTTCATCATTGTTGGATAACCAACAAGGGCTTTTTAAAGTCACCATGAAGGCAAACGCAGAATTTGCTTGTGGATCACTTCTTAATGTCAATCTGTTGGTGATGCTCTGGAGGAGACTGTCCCAATCAAGGCATTTGTCTAAGCTTATCTCAGAATACTTTAAGCTAGCACAAATTGGGTGCACCCTTGTACTTGGGTCCGTTGAGGATGAGTGGTGCTTTTCCAATTTGAAGTTTCTCAAATCATGCCAAAGAAACAGATTGGGGAAACACCTCCCACTTGTGGTCCACATGTTTGGACAAAAGTACTACACCCTAGAATCTTTTCCTTACAAGGAAGCCATCGATTCTTGGAGAAGCAATGTTAAGGGTGGTAGACATGGAGATGCATAACCTGTAAGTACTTTAGTGTCCTCTCCAATTTATTTCTTCTTCCTTAGTTTACATGAGGTCAAGCAAGCTTTGGAGTTTTCAAGAAACTTTGGAGTTCTAAAGAAGCTTTGGAGTTTGAAAGAGTATCCTTAACATTGGCCACATACTTGGAGCTGCATTGGAGCTACATTGGAGCTGATCTGGACATGAGGGAGATGGAGGAAGGAGCCTCATGCGCATGCAATTACAACTTGCCATGACTTGTTTTGGTTCTAACTTTTAGGGTATAGAGGGGTGGGTTGTTTGTGTGTTTGTGTGCAGGACACTAATACTGCAAATATGGGCAGTCTTGCTTTGAAAGCAAGTTGGGTTCAATCCCAAGTTAGTGCCACAAAATTCTATGTGTTGTTCATATTAAGTTAGTGCCATGGAATTTTATGTGTTGTTCATATTAACTGTCAATGCATGCACCCTAGTCTTGGATTCACATTTGACACTCCACTATGTTTGTTAACATTTATTTTAAGAAGTTGCACTTTGGAATCCTAGATTTGCCAAAAAATTTGACACCCTCTTGTATCAATTAGCAATTGCACCATCAGGAAAAAGCAAAAGTAGCATTGTTGAACCCCCCAAAAAATAAAAAATCGGCACCTTAAGCTACATTGGCAAAGCAAAAAATAGCCAGAATCCACCCTTTTTTCCACAAATGTATACCTTTGTTTTTACCGTTTGGTTTCAATTTTAGCTGGAATGGCTATTTACAGGGTCGGGTGTAGCTTTCCAGCAAAAACCCCTTAAGAGACCTTAGGAACGCTGCTCCTAAGTTACATACAGTAAAGAAATAGCATGAAAAAGCCTAGGTTTAGTTACACCTGACATAAAATCACTTCTAGAGGAGATTATATTTACTGATTCCAAATTTTACTCATGAATATTGGTGAATGCAATGGTGCATTCAAATCAACAAATACAATCACACTCAAGATCACAGTCCCAGTGTCCGAGGAGAATCAACATTTAGTTACAAGGTAGCCGACTTTTTTGGGGAATTGCCAAAATAAAATGAAAGTTGCCGGATTTACTTCCAACCATTAAAGTGTGGTTTTAGGAAATCAGTCAAATTATAATTTTAGCCTTAGGAAATTTAGTTGAACATGCACTTGTAGATGAGGAAATGGGCTGAATGAAAATTGAAATTATGAGAAATCAACTTGTGAACTCTTTTGTGATAAGGAAATTTTCCAACCTTCTAAATAAAAATCAAATGTTTTTTGAACTCATGAGCAGTTACACAATGCTAAAAATTCAAAAATTAAAAAAACAAGAAATATGGGTGAGGTGGCCATGTGGGTGAGTGGGTGGGTAAGTGAGTGGATGAATGGATGAGTGGGTGAGTGGGTGAGTAAATGAGAGGGTGAGAGGGTGAGTGGATGAGTAGGTGATCATGGGAGAGTGGGACTTGACCTGGTTAAAATCCAGCCAAAGATATTTAAGTAACAAAAGACAACAATAAATCCATTTAAAGTATAAAATTTTTTTGCATTGATTGGGGTTAACTTGACAAGTTCTTATTATCCTTATGATTGCCTAACTGTGCTATACCATGCACATGGTAAGCAAAAGATGGATTTGTTTGCAGCATTTGTAAAAAAAAGAAATCTGATATAATACATTGAAATTCAGTTTTCAACCAAACTAATTTCCTCAACTTAGGAAATCAACCAAGTGAAAAAAAAAAACTAAGGTTATTGGCCAACTAAAAAATACAAGTCTAGGCCATGGCCAATTATATAAAAATAAAAAATAAAAATAAAAACCGAATAAACCAGAGAAGAGTAGGAAATGTACCGAGTTTTTTTGAAAACCTCCCCAGACACTGCTGTCATAGTCCTGAGCAGTGAGCATCCTAGTCTACTCTTTGGACCTATGCAAATGAAGTCACTTCATTATTCTTCTAGATGGCAAAGACTCACACATGTGCACGTCCTGTGCTGCTTGGAGTTTGAAATTTTCCAACTCTGGCCCCACAAAACAGCATGTCATGTTACCGCAGACGGGGTGAGATTTATGTGGGACCCTCTCTAATGTTTGCCATTTGATGAAATGAAAGGCTAAACCAGCTGAAAGAGGGGCACTTAAGGTAGAAATACCATAAACGGTTAAAATAAGCCACTTTAGCCTGAAGATATGGGGAATTTCTTGAGAAATTAAGGTCAATTTGTGGAGAAACCAGGATAAGGAAGAGTGCAAAAACAAATTATTCAAGAATAAATATTTTATGTAATATAAATGTGGAGTTAGGATTTCAACCTATTCTTGTTGTATAAGTGCACCTTAAACGGCTACCTCTAGAACTTTATTTTGAAACAAGTTTGAACCAATCAAATGCAAGGTAATAGCATCTTTTTTTAATCTTTTTCAAAATCAACTATTGTTGGTTTTAGAACAGTCTGCTCTGCCATTATCCGGGAGTAACCGTTTATGGTGTTTCTACCTTACCTGCTCAAGCAACAATTAGTTATTTCAAGTAAGGTAGCCGCACCCATGGACGTCACTGATGTAGTCAAGGTGGACTGATTCTCGTTTTATAAGTGCACCTTAAACAATTACTTCTAGAACCTTGTTCCAAATTAAGTTTGAACTAATCAAATACGAGAAAATAACATTTTTTTAAAATATTACAAAATCTTTTTCAGATACAACTATTGTTGGTTTCAGAACAGTCTACTTCTCCAAGTAGAGGTCAGTTTATGATATTTCTACCTTACTGGAAGAGCATAAATCTCCCATACTTTGAATGCAGCACGCCCGGACTCTACACCATATAGGGTCATTAGATTTGCCCACGGTATTTGTTTGATGTTCACTCTATGTTGAGCATTAATTTTTAGTGTTACTTTGTTGGTAACTTTAGTACAAAATACTTTAGCAATAAATGATCATGTATCACTTTGATTTCTGTCTTGTAGATTTCCAAAGCTAACTTATTTCACAAGTCCTAATTCCATGTCCTCTTGTGGCAAATCCCCAAGCATCATTCACATGTTGAGGAAGCAATAATACTCATTTCACACCTACTAAAATTCAATAGAAATTTTCCCAACCTAAAGTGAACAACAACCTACTATGGGGTCTCAAACCATAGGAGTGATAGGATTTTGTTAAAGTTCAGTGTAGGTCTTTTTTCCTGCAAGAACAACGGATTTCTCGCGTAAAACCATGTTCTCTTTGAGAAAATAAATGAAGGTTGCATTTAACAAGGTGAACCAAAATACAATTATGGGCTCTCTTGCTCGACAAAATAAGAAGCATGGACCCTCTAGTGTGAGAAAAAATAATAATGGAAGAGGACAAAAACAAGTCCCCTAAAGGATCAAGCCCTTTTTTCTGTGAAAATTACTAAAAAACGCCATTTCTAGGAGGTTTAAGAGAAAAGGATTTTATATTTTGTTTTTGGGAATTCCAACTATAAGATTTTGTCCTAAACTAGAAGAGGTACTTGTGGGGAAAAAATCAGCTCATTCCAATTGGAGAGGAGTGAGATGTTTACATCTAAAGTGAAAAAACAAGTTTTTTTCCATGCTGCCCAAAAATTTCAAAAGCCTTTGATCACTCTTATAACAAAAAAATTGCTCTACCCAAAGTTGCGCTTTATTTTTCTCATGTAGGAGATCAAGTTAGGTATGTGTGGGAGAATTTTCAAATCAATTGGAACTATACAACACTTGGGAAAAATCAATAAGTAAAAAGTAGAGAATGAGTCAAAACACTATTTTATTTAGAATTCAATAATTGAAATGAAAAATGCAAATCCCAACAGTTATAATGTTGTGATTAAAAATCTACTTCCTATGGTATAATTTTTTTTTCCAAAATATTGAAAATTGAGTAAAATAAAGAACTTCAAAGTTTATTTTAGAGTAGAGAATCCATAACTACCCACAAACAAAAAGTCCTCATAACTTTCATGTCATTGATTGAAATTGAATGATTCAAAGCTTCTCACATATAAAAACATCTGAAAAACCAATTTCAAACTTCTTTTTTTTTTAAATAATTTCTAAAGAAGTTTTTGGGCTGCCCAGACGGGCAGTCCTCCCCAAATGTTCATAAATTCATGCATAACTTCTTCATCAAATGTCGGAATGAAGAAAAAATTAGATGCCCACATAGATCTTCAAACTTCACATCTTCAATAAAAGTTACAGAAAATTACACCAAGTAGTCTAGTCATAGGTACATGCCCGAAGTCCAACTTGTCCCCCAAAGGGACAATGGTCCTTTAGGGGTTAAACCACTAGTAAGAATATTTTTTTGACTTTGTACAACAAGGAACAAGACTTTGCGTTGGAATATGGGCCACACCAAAAAATTATGCCATTTCAAACCGGTATAATCTATAAAATGGCAGAACTGGTTTCTTTGCGAACAAGTAGATCTGTTGAATTTTGACACTCATCTACAGTATATGCTCCATTTCAAACCGGCATTTTTAAGAGCATATTTGCACCGGCAAATGTGATGCATATCTTTCACAGAGTTCTTGTCTCTGTCTTCGACTCAAGTTTGCACAAACGTTCTTAATATGCCATGGTGAATGTTGGAAAAGCGTCAAATTAACGTGATTCTCCTCGTGGTGCATTCTCTCATTTCAAGCAACTAATGAAGTGTTTTCATATGACCCAAAAAAAATAAGGATTTCCATATGGGCCTTTCAAGTATTGGATATCTGAAAATTTCACGTGTTTTTAGTTTGTATTTATGTTTCCTTATTCAAATTCATTCCTTTGACACTCATGCCAATGGGAATGAAAACTCAAAAATGCATTTCAAATAGTGCTAATGATAAACAGATGAGGTAGTCCGTAGGCTAGTGCAAATGAGGTGATGCTGGGGCTTCACATGTCAAAATAGCCGGTTTGAAACGGATAAAGAAGTGTCTTGTATTTTTGGAATATGGGGGAAGGTAATCTCTCCACTATTTTAGGGGAAGAGTTTTGAGACGTCCGTTTGTGAACTCTCAAAGACGTTGGTTTAAAACAAACCAAAGAAGTGGGCATAAGAAGAGAACCTTCTTTTATGCAAAGATGTAAAAGTTGCTATTTTTTTTTTACAAAAAACTTGTTTATTTTGGTGTGACCCAACCTAGAGTCTTTAGAAATTGTTGTCTCCAAGCTCGTACATACCCTTGAATAGTGGAAAGGTTAACCCCTAAATGCCCAAGGGTGTATTTCTTGATTTTGGAATGCATTTTTGAAGTTTTTGAATTGTCCTTGTAAGATCATTATTAAACATCAAAACAAAATTGTAACCGTTGAATCTTGAACTTCAAGGCTTCTAAATGACGCTACTTAAAAATAACCCAAAATGGCCATGCGGATTTTCAGATATTTGTGATTGAATGATGATAAGTATAGAATTTTTTGCTTTTTTTGGAGCCGCCCGAAACTTCTAATGCAAATTGGCAACTTTTGGATACAAAATTGGGAAGTAGCCACTTAGGATGCTTTAGTGTTTATTGTTGTTACTTCAAAACAAATGGCCCCCCTTCCAAATCCATGACCATACTTTCACAAATGAGCCTGCAACGCAACTATCAAAGTGCAAACACCTAATACAAAGAAATTTTTTTAGCTTCAATTATTGACCTAAAATCAATTTGAATGAAGGAAAATTCAACAGTGAATGGATTCTAATTTATATAACAAAGATATTCCAATTGAAATTAGTCCAAAAGCTCTTTTAGATTTTGTTAGATGTCAAAATTTCCGTAAAAAGGGCCCTTATTGCCCAAGGGAGTGCCCAAAGGAAATCTTCATCTTTTGCTCAACTTGATGCACATCTTTTCAATGTGGCAACTTCTCATAGGCTTTGTGACACTATTCACGACACTATTCACAAACCAAAATGTATGCTTGCAGTTAACCTTCCACCAAAAATAATTGGAATAAAACATGAAAGAAGTTGAATTTGAACATTGAAACCAATTTCATCACACAACTTTTCCAACAACAAAAACCTGAAAACGATAAAATCCATGCCTTCAACAAAATTTCAAAATTTCTTGAAGTTTTTTGGACACCCAAATTGGGTGCCTTGGGCATTTAGGGGTTAATATATCTTTAAAAAAAACAATGCACGGAGCCTCGAGCAAAGTTGTTAACCTCCCAATAACCCAAGAATACATTTGACTTCTTCATCTGTTCCAAATCGGCTGCTTTCACAGTTTCACCTGTGTAGCTCTGGCGTGAGAGAAAGATACCCTCAGGAAGTCTGACTAGGTAGTGGGTGTCAAACCTACCGTATTTGAAGGTTTGAGGATAACTCTGTCCAGATTTTTTTGTAAAGTTACCGGGTGGTGGCCAGCTTTCCCAGAATTGGTTTTGAGTTTTTAGTCAAATGGCTATAACCATGTGTAGAAGGGAGCTATTAACGCAATATAGAAGGAAAATGGTAAAATCACGGTAGCTAACTCATGGAAAAAAATGTAGAAATTTGGATATATATTTTTTTCTAAAGTAGAGTACAACTTGCTAACTTGAAGGAAATTGTGGAGCTTATTGATGGCTACTTTTGGTTAATGAATTTCTTGGAATTACTAACCAGTCTTGGAAAATGTAAAATATTGACAATTGTGGTGCAAAATTTCAAATGTTCTAAGACAAACATTGTAACAAATATTGTGCCACTAGTTTGGAAGTTGAACTCAATTTGCGTAGCAAAATTGCCCATTTTGCAACATTAGTGATTTGCACAATAACAAAGATAAGCCACGTTAGTATTGGTTAGAATTGACAGAAGTAATGTAAAGTTGCAATTGCACCCACCTTAGACTTTGTGCTCCAAATTGCCTTGCAAGTTCAAGTAAAATCTAGTGGAGGCTGTTGAAGTTAAGGTTCAACTTTAGAAATGCAGAGCATGCTTAATCTCTGCTGCAATTCAAGTGCGCATGCGTGCATTCCATGCAATTGAACCTAAAATGCACAATAACAAGCAATGGAGCATTGGACCACACAATTCTATGGACAATGGCAAGTACACAAGTAAAGGGCTTTCACAATTTGGCGGTGATTGCCATGAATGAGAGGGCCAGAGGAGACATTGGAGGATTTGCGTTGTTGCAAGTCTGCAACAAAGATCAATGCCTAAACAAGTAAACCACTAAGCCTAAACTCCATTAGTTCAACTAACCCCTCTACTAACTTCAATTTGCTTTATTTGCACATGAGCAAAGTGAAGGTTGCAATTTGGACGTGGAAATGTTACTACTGCAGTGATATGTGCATGCTCAAGATAGCTAAGGAGCTACATTCATGAAGTTGATGGAGGGGATGGATGCTGATTATGGAGCAAGAGGAAATAGCAAGAGGAAATAGCAAGTCGCTATTCAACATTTTCTAGGTGCAATTTCTTGCTCAAATCTCCATTTTTTTCAAAATTTTCCCCATACAAGTTTAGCGCACAATTTAGTTTTGTAGAAATCTAGCTAAATTTAGCTAGTTTAGGGAATATTGGTGGTGGCTGAACCAAATTCTCCCAAGTTATCACCCTTTAAAAGCTTCACAAACTACTTGATAAAATTTGAGTAAGTCTTCATAACTTATGCATGGGATAATGTCACAAAGATTGATGTGTGATATTAAAGAGGGAGGGTGTGATACTAAAGAGGGAGGGTGTGATATTAACCCCTAAAATTCTTTTGTGTTTAGAGGCCCAAAACTGCTTTGAAATACTAGTCTCCAAACCTAAGTCAAAATCTTCATTGAAACTTATTTATTAACAAATCCAGCTGTAGGATCCTTTGGTTGACTTGCACAAGTACATTGTCCCAAAATTGCAGAATGAATATCCCCACCAATTGCAAGGTCAATATGCCTAAACTTCAAAATGTAGGTTTTTCTAGTCCTTCCAAAAGGTGAAGTTTTATTTTTCAAACTTTTTAGAAAAAAACACATATGTTGTATTTCTTGTGCAATTTTTGCAATATGTTGGAAAATGGGTTGAAAGCATATATAGAAAATTTAACCAAAAATATTTGGATTCAATTTTACAAAAATTGTAAAGTGAAAGGTATTGATGAATGAAAGATATAACTAACATGCTAATAATTTTTGGAAGAATTTGAAAATTGTTAATTCCAATGGTGGGAATGCTCTAAGAGACAATTAGTAACTTTATTTTTCATTTTCATTTTCATTTTTCAAAATTGAGAGTAAAAGATAATTTTATATGGTTTTTCTACCCTCTTCTTGCCTTCATTGCCTGCAAAAGAAAACTCCTTTTAACTCTTACTTCATTATTTGGAATTAAGTGATTCAATTTTTTTGAGTAGGTATCAATCTATACAATTCTTTAAAAAAAATTTAAAAAAAATCAAAATGTATATTTTTGCTACCCGGTTCGACATTGAATTTGAAAAAACCTTCTAACTTTTGCATTACTTATCGGAATGACATGAAATAAAGATTCACATGTAGATTATGATGAGTAGCATCCATCCTAAGAATTTCATGAAAAGTTTCCAAATTATGAAGTCAATAGAGCTTGCCCAAGTTCTCATAAAGCCAAAAGTGGGCTCCTTTGTCCTTTAGGGGTTAAAGAGGGAGGGTGTGATATTATAGAGGTAATTTAGATTTTGGTAGTATGATTAGTAATAACACTATCATCTTTAATGTCACACCCTCCCTCTTTAGTATCACACCCTCCCTCTTTAATATCACACCCTCCCTCTTTAGTATCACACCCTCCCTCTTTAATATCACACCCTCCCTCTTTAGTATCACACCCTCCCTCTTTAGTATCACACCCTCCCTCCTTAATGTCACACCCTCCCTCTTTAGTATCACAGTCTCCCTTTAGAAGAGAGCTACAAGATCACTTGATAACTTTTATAAAGAAAAGCCATAACTAGTTTAAGATATCAACCACCTCTAGAGGTGGGTGATGAAGTTATCATGCCTTATAATTTCAAAAAGTAGTTGAGTTGTGGGGTGGACCTAGCCAAACTTGTTGGGTGGGAAATAGCCAAGTTTGACACCCACTATAGTAATGCCTCTTTAAGATGAACCTCTATAAGAAAAAATGCTTAACTAAAATGAAGGAAATAACTGTCCTTGGCGGTTAGGGAGCTACAGAAGAAGTGTTTGGTTACAATGAATGCTTTCCTTACAAGAAATGAATATGCTATCCGAATACCTTCATCTTATCGAGGCACCACTCTAGTAGGTACAGTACTCAATAACAGAGCTAGCGGTACAGGAACCGAGCAATTCGTTATCTTCGTCGAGGTAGCTGCTTCTTTTCTAGCGAAAAGGTACCGAGGGAAAAACACTTTTCTGCTGCAAAATCTACCGAGTATTGTTACCCACCAACAAGCGCATGCGGTGCAAACCCGATCCGACCGAAACCCGTAAATTTTCTTGAGATTGCCTAGACAATAGACCCCAAAGTCAAACAGCAATTGTACTGTTGCTAAAATCAGCGCCGGAATACCCGTACAACCTACAGGACCACAACCACTGTACCCGTAGGCCAACCTGGATAAGGATGCCCCCAAAGTCCACTTACAGCTGTGCAGTCACCGTAGTGTGCACACCCAGACACAAGTAATTCTGACGATTTTCCAACTCAATATTTTCAGTCCTGACTAGGATGCAGCAATTTCCATCCAAAAACATGTACAAACTTTAGACGAATGTTCTTTTCACTTGTTCAAATCGAATCAATAAGGGTAGTCACACCTTCTCACAGAATCAAACTTGAGAGAATCAAACTTGAGTGAAGAACGAAAACGGGCGGAGTGAAAGTAGGAGCCAATGCAAGCAGTTCTTCCATGGAAGAAGGTGTGACTCCCCTTTTGTGGGTAGTGGAAAACATAGAATGGAGAATGATAAAAAGACTATGAAAGCAGGAGAATTGATTACTATAAAAACAGACAGAGACACTAAAGAGTGAACAAGAGGGTAATCAAACAAGATGGCATGAGGTTAAAACTTGGTGCTTGAAGTCTTCTCCAACACCCACGGACAAGAAGAGAAAAATTTCTCCATCTTCAAAGAATGGAGCATCCGTCAGTAGTGGGCAGACAGACAGCCTACCATGTCAGCATTCTCCAAAGATTGAGAAGGGAGTGGAGAAGGTGTGACCAATGAACATAGAGAGCCAAAAAACAATAAAAAATCAGCCCAATGACATGTGCAAAAAACCAATTGAAATTTATATAAAACTGGCTAAAAACCAATTAAATTTTTGGAAAATTTCTATAGATATATGGAGAATAACCAATGCATCCACTGAAAAACCAGATGAAATTCAGAAGTATAGGCTTTTAGCCCAAAAAAAAAAAAAAAAAAAAAAAACTCAAAATTTCCCCACACACTGGGTGTGACTACCCCTAATATCCTGCAATTGGAGGCGACCCTTCATCCGTTCCACATGCACAGCTTCTTACGAAAACATCTCGATTCTCTCATTTCCAAATGTTGCAAAACTGTGCAAACTCTCCGAATCGTAGATCGCTCTACTACCCGTAGACACCATCAAAGTCCACCAGTACAGAGTCAACGTTGGTTCACTTCCGGAAGCACGCCGCTCTCTCTAGCTAGTCGCCACGGAGGATCGAAGAAACGTACTTAAAGCACCATCGTCCTCGGATATAGTACAACATTGATTCTCGGTGTTATCTGAGAGTTTTTGAGAGTTAAAAACACTGGTCAACCGTGCCTGCCTTTAAGATTTGCAAACGCTTCAAACCCATGGCGAAGATGGCGTTCGGCGTGCTGCTGGCGGTGACGCTGTGCGTTGCCAGCGTGCTGGGAGCTGCGGGGGTGTGCAATCCCGCTGACCAGAAAGCTCTGCTGGCCTTCAAGGCTCAGTTCAGCGACCCGTCCGGCGTGCTGAGCTCGTGGAGTCCCACCGATCCCATCTATCCGGACTGCTGTAGCTGGAAGGTACGCACTACGCACCATCCGAACTGGTTTGATGAATTGTGCTGTTGATCGAGTCAGGTCGAGTTCGTTCACCGATTGTGCGAGTGATGCGTTGCGAATCAAAGCTTTCCCCTCTTCGGACAGGCGATGGTTACGTGGCACGTGTCCCGAGAGGATCTGCACTCGTCACCGGCTTTGGAGTGCAGGATCATTGCCAGCAATGGCGATCCAAGCAAGTCTTGTAGAGTTTTTCGTTCGGAGTTGCCAATGTTGTTGTTGGGAATTTTTCGAGTAGGGCTGGTGTGTGACCATTTGTGGTTTGTGGTGGTGGTGGCTCTGATTGTGGCAGGGCGTGACGTGCGAGTTGCAAGCGCCCACGAGGGTCATCAGCGTGTCGCTGCAGGGCACGGACGGCGTGCTGACGGTGAAGAAGGGCGTGACGGGCGCGGGCAACCCCCTGGGTAACCTCCCGTCGCTGAACTTTCTGGTTCTGACCCAGGTTCGATTCTCCTTCAAGTATCCCGTGCCGCCGAATCTGGCCAAGCTGAGCAAACTGGAGACGCTGGGCTTCATTGGCACCCAGTTCGTGGGCACCACCTTGCCTTCCTTTCTCGGCACGCTTCCCAAGCTCAACGACGTCACCATCTCGGGCAACCGGTTCCCCGATGGCATTCCGGTAAGTCGCAAACCACTTCACGTATGGTGCAAGTCTGTCGTCCTTCGAGTCCCCATGGCAACCTTGATCGGAAGAGTTGTCGAAGTTTGCACTGGAAGGAAGTGAACGGCCGTTGGGTGCTTCCCTCATGGCGTCCCCGTAAATCGGGATCCACCAGCTTCCAGTTCGGAATCCAATACTCACCTGTTTCTCTCTTTCTCTGCAAGCCATTCTCGATCCGAAATCTTCTGAGGAGGTCTCATTCTAATGGAAGCCCTTTCACGAGAGTCTCCGAGTTGGAACTTACATAACGCCTGAAGCTCGCCCAGTCGTTCCTCGGCCCAGTAGGGTACCCTGAGCCAATGTCTCAATATTCCGTAGCCATGTACAGAACAGAGGAGGAGACATGCTTCGGAAGAGCGACCTAAGATGTCATGCCGTGGATGGTAGAAAAGCGTGGACTTCGCCAGTTTCCTTTGCTAGATATTGTGCAGATCTCCTGCACGGCTGCACCGTCAAGTTACATTGACAGGGGGGTATTAGGTGGTGTGGTTGTGTCGCTCAATGTGCACGTCTGTGAGTATACCTGGCCTGCAGAGATCCCGGTGTTGCGTTTAGGCGGTGTTTACTAGTTTGCTTCCAGTTTCAGTCGGATCTCTTGGGGTATTTGGATCCACAGCTGGAGGGTTCACTAGCGCTTTTTTCTCTCTATGCAAATCTCTCAATACAAGTCTCTCTATGCAAGTCCCTCTCTTTGCAAGTCTCTCTATGCAAGTCTCTATGCAAGCCTCTCTCAGTCTATGCAATTCTCTCTATGCAAGTCTCTCACTGCAAGTCTCTCTCCAGGCTTTAACCCACATACGCAATGGCGCTGTGATGTTGTGCAGGCGTCGTTCGGAAACCTGAAGTTGCTAGGCTTGCTGGCTCTGGAATCGAACGCAATGAAGACCATCGGGAAGTCGGCGTCCAGCCTGACGAAGCTGAAGAATCTGAACTTCTTCTCCGTGGCCAACAACGCCATCACGGGCCCCATTCCCACGTGGGTGGGCAAGTTGGCACCGCTGACATTCCCCGGCATGGACATCTATTTGCAGGGCAACAAGTTCACAGGGCCCATCCCCGCCACCCTCAGCGGGCTCGACGTGAGCCACTTCCGGCCCGGCAACCCGGGCCTCTGCGGGAAGCCGCTGCCGGCGTGCCCCACGTAACTTACTAGTACGACCGGGGTGTCTCCGGGAGCGTCAGAGAAGTCCATCCCCACCCGACCTCACAAAATCACCCCAGGTGGTAATGGATTAAGAATCCCGTTCATTTGTTTGCGCTCCGTACACCAGTCTCCGAAGGATGAAGGTGTGCATCAGATTTGTAGGCACGTGCACATGTGTGGGTGTATTCCGTCTAGAGGAACAATGAGGTGACTAGATTTGCAGAGTTCCAGAGTGTTTGACTAGCTAGGATGCTCACTGCTCAGGATTATGATCCTGAGTGAGATCGTATTTGTTGATTTTCAAAGCACCATTGCATTGACCAATATTCGTGAATAAAGTTTGGGATTCATAATCCGGAGCTCTTTCGTGAAATTAGCATGGATTAAAATTTCATGATTTTTGTTATAATACTTCCTTCTGTAGGTTTTTAATGTTAAGTTCCGGTGCTAGTAAGTTTTTCAAGATCATTTATCGGATGCGCTTGTTTCATTCGTTATTTGAACGGCTAGTTGTTGAAGCAGAGAAGTTATTGTTTTGAGGGTGGACAACTGGACATAATTTGGACTCCATAAACCATAGAAGAGAGTTGCAGAGCAAAGCTTTGGAGAGTTGTATGGTGCAAGTGTTAAGTTTTTTAGCACAGAGAAAAAAGAAAATCACCATATGGGTGGATGAATTACTCATGTTTTTGTGAGAGTGGTGGGACTTCCTTGTGTTTCACTTACTCATGTTTCAGCACTTGAACCTGTGGTTGTTATCAGATGGCACTTAAGTAGGTTCGGAGTAGGTGAAGTTCAGAAATAATGATCCAGACACAAAATATTGGGTGAGTTTTGGGAAGCATTTGGAGATCTAATGAATACATGAAAAGGTCCGGGAGTTTTATAGAAAGTGTTGGGGTTTGTTTGAAGAAGATTGGGAGATTTGTGAATTTATACATCTAAAGAATTGTGCAAAGAATTGAGAGATCGAAGTCCCTTACTGTCGTCGAATCTTTTTATATTTTGCAAAAAAAAGTCCAAATTTATTTGTATACTTGTGTTATTTAGATAATTATGATATTTTAGTACGTCCAGGTCATGAACTAGTTGGAAATCTAACAGCGTACAATGAGACAATGTGTAACTGTGCAAGTCATCATTCATTATGGCATCTTGCTAATAATAGAATACGAAGTTATTTGTTATTGCTTGTTCTTCCAAATTCTGTTTGGCTTTCTAACGGTGTGCAGCCAAATCGCCCCCAATTTTGTTACAGTTGAAATGTACGAAGATCACAATTGAAAGAAATCAGTGAAAAATCTGTACACCTTGGTCTCGCAGCTTGCACAAGCCCTATATAGAAACATCTGTATTTAGTTTCTATAACTAAAATGTCAAGGATGGTGTTATGCAATTGTTAAATTCTATACTGGTCATAGCAAACAGATTTGAGATAAGCAAGCTATGATTGGTCAAAATTTATTGTTTAACAATCTATAGTTTATGTTACAATGGTATATTCAACAAATTTGTCATCAATGACAACAAGCAGCAATTGAAGTTTCTCTTAAAATGCAGAGTGATTGCATTTGGTACCTATAAATTTCTGTGTTTATGTTGTATGTAAATTTAACTGCAAGCCTTGTATGTGGATTGTATCCAGTGCAGAAGCTCTTTGTCATCCTTACGAAAACAAAATGCCATTATGCAAGATTTTACATTTCTTTCGTGCCTTCTTGTTTTTCATTTGCCTCAAATGTTTTATCACTAAATTTCATTGATTGCTATGCATTGTACGAGTACCTATAGCGTAGTTGTATACCTCCACTCATACTTTTGATTAATGTGAACCTTACATCATATTTATATTTAATAAAATTACATAAGTTAGAATAATATATCTCATGACCTATTATAAGAGAGCATGTTGTGCAACACACAGAAAGTACATAAATTTGTATAGTGTACAGAACACCTTCATTCAATCCAACACTTGACCTACTCCTAGAAGGTTTCTAATATTCATATGATGAATGTTTTGCACCCGGTTGTATTTGCCCCCTCCACTCTTTACTTTTATGCAGGCAAAAACGCAATTTGTATAGTGATTTGGTGTGCATGTACTCTAAAGCTATATGTAAGGTAGGAGGCTCATAAACCGACCATCAGGGCTGAAAACTGAATTTTGGGAGGTGAAACTTGTTGAAATATTTTTCAGTAAATTTTCCTTGAAAGACAAAAGGAATTGGCATCTAACCCAAGTTGTTTCATATTTTTTGAAAAGTTGTGGAATTAGTTATGAAAATTTGAAATTGAAGTGGCATAGGATTTTAAAACCGCCCACCTCCTCAAATGTACACTACTTGTACATTGTTGAAACTTATGAAAAGTAACATGTACAAATTGAGTACATTTGAGAAGGTGGGATGTTTTTGAGCTTGGGCAATTTATAAGCCTCCTACCTTACAATACCTAGAAAAAAATTATACTCGCACCCTCTTATGTCTTTCCAAAAACTTTGCATAACTTAGAATATAATTGACATTATATTGTCTTGTGTCATTGATTTTTAGTCCTTATGCAGTTCCAATCGAGTATACCAAAAATAAGTTCCTAAGAACCAAAATTTCATTTTTGGAGAATTGTTTTATATAATATTCATGGTTCTACATGATGGTTGATTGAAAAACATTGATGATGAGTTCGTGAGATTTGATTGCATAAATATGTGGGAAACATCCATATGCACATCTTCTAGTCAACCATCATGTGAAACCATGAAGATTATACAAAGAAATTCACCAAAAATGGAATTTTGGTCAAGATTTTAGTTTTTAGGGACTAAAATTTGGTACGCTTGATTAAGGTTGCATAAGGGCTAAATATCAATGATACAAGACAATATAATGTCAATTACATTCTAAATTATGCAAAGTTCTTTCAATGACATAATAGGGTGTGTATACTTTCTTTAGGACATTGTACTATAGCATGAACTAGTGTACAAATTGACACCTACTGAGTGTATTTTGCACTATTTGGTGTTTGGAGACATCCAATCTTGAAAGAGAGTATTTTTGATGAGAAACTTTTTTTTGTAAATTTTCATTCTAATTTTTTTTTAAAAACAAAGTGTCATTTCTACTTCTCATGCAAATAATTAACAATAATCCAATTTGGCCTATTGAATTTTTTTGAATTACATTCAGTGATTGTGGACTGTTTGGTTGTGAAAAGCAGGACTTTGCAAGATTGTCATATTTGCACATTCGTTACTATTTTTTTTTTTTTTGAGAGTTTCCTTTTGAGAACCAAATACTAATACTACAGAAAGGTGTCTCCTAAGGTTTTTACTTGGATGTCAAATTTGTACCATGACATCAATACAAGAATTGTACACTATGCTTTTTGTGCCCAAATGAATGACAACTTTATCAACACTCACTACAAGAAAACAGTGTCCGAATTGACACGTGCAAATTGACTAAACTTGTCCAGATTGACAAAAATATGTTTGAATTGACACTTCCAAATCTACAAAAATGACCAAATTGACAACGTTTTCTGGTAGTGTTGTTCCTGATGCTAGCCCCACTGTTGGTGATAATTCTGGAGCTCTTTCTTTTGTGAGGGCACCTTCATAACATTCAGTTGCGCTACCAGGCACCGCCTCCCTTTAGATAAAATGGTGTGGAATATTCCACTCCCATCTCTAGTTATGGGGACACTTGGCTGAATTTGTCAGAGAGTTTATGAAAGAGAGGCTCAATTTAGTGCACATACGTTAATGTGAGGGCCAGCCATGTTCAAAAAATTAAAAAAAAAAAAAAAAAAAAAAACTTTTTTTTTTGATCAAATGAAGTTTGTGAATGATACCCTTCAGGCTACTGAATGTTATGTTATGGATTGCACATCGGTTGACAAATCCGTAAGGCATGCACACCAGTATTGCAAATCACCTACGGTTGGGGGTACTTCTGGGTGGAAAGAAATCAATTAATGCATTAACTTGTTAAAATGTTTTCTTTTGGCACTACAAATATTGCACTTTCCTTGTGCTTCCTTCAAACACTATCTTTTCCTCTTCAATTCGTAGGTTGGATAATTAATGATGGAGAATTTGTCTGTTTTTGCATACAAGGAGATTTGTCATTGGCTTAAAGATAATGTACATAATTGGATGGGCAAAGAGAAATATGTGATCAATATCAGAAACAAGAAACATTGTGTTTCCAAGTGATGAAGTTTTCAAGCTTGGATATGTGGAGATGCTCTTGACCCCTAAACACCCATGAGGACGTTTTTTGTCCTCTAGCCCTGAAACATTTTGTACAATAAATAAAAAAAAGTTTTTCATCTGTTTTTTTTTCCAAAGTGACCGTAAACACATGATCCATCATAGAAGGCAAATAACAATCTTATCAAATATGCTTATATTTTTAGGTAACCCAAATTGTGAGAAAATTCAAAATG
This sequence comes from Ulota crispa, assembly GCA_963920765.1. Taxonomy (NCBI): domain Eukaryota; kingdom Viridiplantae; phylum Streptophyta; class Bryopsida; order Orthotrichales; family Orthotrichaceae; genus Ulota; species Ulota crispa. Next base: position 5,449,252 of record OY987250.1, on the reverse strand, counting down.
ATGGTGTTAGGCCAAGCCCCTTTAATTTACGTTTTTTCATAAATTAACAAACTAGCCTAATTTATGCACATCATGAAAGTTGATTTGTGTATTGTCATAAAATAACAAACTTATTTTTTATATTTGCATATTTGAAATCATATTAAATGTGACAAAGCATGAAATTGCTTGCACTTTGACACCCTCTCAAGTGAAAGGTTAGTCAACAATTTATAATGCTCATCTTTTGAGAGTTTAAATATAGAGAAGTTGGATTCAACTCTAGCCATGCTAAGGAACATGGTGGCCTTGCCACCACAAAAGGTGCACAGTAATCATGTGGCATATGCCAAGTGCAAACTTTTTTTTATATAAGGAACCAATGACCTTAATTTGTGCACATTGTAAAGGGTTAATTTGTTAATTTGTGCATTTATTTTTAAAAAACATAAATTAAAGAGGCCTGTGTTAGGTCCCAAGCTGCCCTTATTGCAATTTTCATGAGGTCGGCATGCTCTACTGGGTTTTGAAATTTTTAAAAGCAATACTATTGGTGCCCATTTATCAAAACACTATTGAAGCTACAGTACAAACTGCTAAAGCTACAGTGCGGGCAAGCCACGGCCACCCAACAAACGTTTAAGGGTTAACCAAAACATTCGTTTTTTGGCGATGCCCACCGGCACGTTTTTTTTCTGACGATGTGTAGCTAGTTTGACAAAAAATTGACAGCTTTGGGCCAATCTACTTGGTTCCCTCCTTTTATTATCTCATAACTTAGTTTCACCTGAAATTTGGCGAATGAAAAAAATGCGCTATCCCCCAGGTTGCCACTTTTTTATTTGCATGGCTGTAATAAAATACTCAGGAATTGCAAAATGAAACAGATTTTTTCACAACATACACTCTCTTGATTCATGTGAACGGCATTGGTTTTGGCAATAAACAAAATTAGGGTTCACAAAAGCTAGTTCATGTACACGCACATTGGTCCACTATAGCCATGGGTGTCTCATAAAGGGCCACGGGAAGGGGGTTGGTCCTGTTTTTGTTTTTTTCTTTAATTTGCCATGCTCCTCTGCTCCCGCACTACATTATAGTGCGAGACACCACAACCCAACAATGTTTTGGCCAAAAATGTTGAATTGAAGGGTGGACAATATTTTGCCCTTGCGAGCGACCTTTGCCCTATTTTGGGGGTGTGGGGCGAAAGTGAAAAGCTCCGCTTATTCAAGTTTCAAAAATTCCCAGGCTTCAAAAATCTACCCTCATTCTAGAGATTGAATTTGCAAACTTTGAATTGAGATTAGGATTCAGAGACCCTGCTTTAGATTTAGGACCCTAGAGGATATTATGACTGAACAAAAAAATAGGGGACAAATTAACCCCTAAATGCCCATGGGTGTTTACAAAACTTTGAAGATGAACAAAACCTTATCAAATCACGATTTTTAGTAATTTTTTCAATAGGGGTTGGTTTTGAAGTTAATTTTCAATATCCAAAATTTGATTTTGAAAATGAATGTTGATGATTTTTCTACTCATGCTTTTGTACAAGGGTATCCACTGCAATCTTGAGTTTTTTAGTGTTGCAAGATCTTGAAAATGAGCCTCAAATATAGTAGAGCTTGGAGAAAAATCCACATTTGAAATCCATTTTTAAAAAAATGTAAAAGTAGATTTTGAAAGTTGTAAATTGATTACCTTTAGAAATCTAATGACCTTACACCTCATATTTTTTTGGTGACCAACTTTTTAAATTTGACATGTGAAATGAGATTGGAAGATTTCAAGTCACTTTTGGAGTTTTAACACCCTCATGTTCAAACATTATAAGATTTCAAACTATAAGTGATATTGTTGTGTTTTCTTTTTTCATATAATCTCTAACATATCTAGTTTGAATTTATATGGCTACAGTTCAAAAAACTTGATGAAATTTATGAAAAAGTTGATTGATTGTTCAATTTCATGAAAAATGCCAAGAAGTTCAAAAAGACCTTGGGCACTTAGGGGTTAATACTATTACCCTTGTTTGAAAATTAATCTATAACGCAAAATAAGGCGAGAAACGCTTGCAGGGACATAATATTGTGATCCGAATTCGGAAGGGACCTTGGTAATTGCAGGGTTGTGAAGATGCTCTAAAGGGACCCTATGTTTCCTCTCTTTGGTCTGACATAACTTATACCTCGGCTCCTCCTCCCTTTAGCCTTCCATTTCATCCAGGAAGAAACTTTGGAGAGGGTCCCGCATGAACCTCACCACCTCTCTGTATGGTTTTTATCTTGAACTTCACAAAATAAACACAGAAGGAATCTAGCACAAGCTGCACTTCCTCCCAACCCCTTCCACTTTTGCCTCTATATTTTTCATAATTGACTTCTAAATCTATGAAAACAATGTTGGGGGCGTGAAAGGATCCAAAGTACATTAAATAATGCATTTAAGTTGCCATAGAGTATCTCCACCAGTGCTAGCCACACTTGCCTCATTCAAAGGTTTCTATTTATTTTTGAAGGGTCATTCCTTGATATTCACCCATATTCTTCAAAAAGGTGGTCCTTACACTTCAATATTCCCCATAATTAATCATTTGACCATCAGTCATCAAGATGAATGTAGGATAGGACTCACCAAAACTAGAATGAAAAGTGATTTGAAGGACCATTGTTAGACACGCTAGGCAAGGTTTAATTTTTATTTTTGCCACAGTAGAACAATCCGCACATGAGAATGCACACATGTAAGGAAAATTTAACTAAAATTGGAAAGAATGCATGATAAACAAAAGCTCATTCAAACAACTACTAATATAAGCTACTTTCATCCAAATTTTGGCAAATTGGATTCTTGCTCAAGGAGGGATCTGGCAATTCATCCGATTTTTCACCTAAATTTCTTAGTGTAGTGGTAACCAGTGGCACTTTGAGGTAAGATTTAGGCAAAAATTTGCCAAGAAATTAAACAATGTTGCTAGGAAGAAGTGCCAAGAGAGGGTCTTGAAAGGGCCCATGCACTTTTCATCCACTTTTGGCAAGTGTCAAACCCTAGGAGGGCACCAATGGAGATGCCCTTAACAATTAGGTTGCCTTATCCTAAAAAGTTATCTCATGACTCATTGCTTGACCACTTAGAGGGCATATATATTGCCAAACCCTTGTTGTTGTTAAAATAAATTATTGCAATAATCATTGATGAAAATTTATTGTAGTATTAGTAACTAGTAAGTATTTATATAAACTAAAATGTCAACAAATTAGTGTGGGGCAGCCTAAATGTGCTATTCAGTGTAGGGGGTATGTTTGGGCAAATTTTAACTATAACCTAACCTAGTGTTGACATTAGCTACCTTAGTACCAGGTCTAACAAATGTCAAAAAAATTCCAAAAAACTTGGATGATATTGCCAAAAAGGCTTCAATTAAAAAAAAAACCTGGATGAAATTGCCAAATTGTGGTTGAAAACCAAATTATAAACATGTAATATGTACTAATGTGATATTTTCTATCCAATATGTGGATGAATGTTGAAATTTGAAACACTATCCACTGCAACATTTTAAATCGCCAGTTTCGCATTTCTTAAAAAATGGAAAAAAAAGCCCTGCTTAGCACATTTTTTTTAATATTTTTTTTTTGGAAATAACAATGGATGAAACAGTCAAACCCCTATCACGTAAACAGTAGGTTCACCACTTACTATCTATATGAAAGCTACTAATAATAATTAAATGCCATTTTTGAGGCGCTGGGGTCACGTCCCCGGACCCGTTAATTTTCATGGATGAATGTACATTTCTAAATGATTCTATCCAATTTTCATTACCTGCATGCATTCCAAGGCACAATACGTGATATTCGATAATTTGGAAAACCCAGTTTTAGGACTCCTGAGTAGTTCATTTTTAGAGTTTTAAAGTGATTTAGAGTGAAATTTATGATGATTTCTTCAAGACTTTTCATCACTGATGAAATATCCTGAAGGAATTCTAAAATCACTCACTTTAAATCACCAAAATATTTTCACAAACACAAAATTTAGTATCCCAAAATCTGTGTTAAGAAATTCCCAAATTAACTAATAGCGTGATATTGTCACTTGAATCAATGAACTTGCTTTGACAAATTTTTGCCAAAATCTTACGTAATTTTCACACTGCCTACCTTAAAGTAAAATGCATGAAATACATGAGCAAAATAACCAAATCCTTCACAAAGAAACATCAGGTGCGTCAAAAATTTGTATGATCAAATCTAATTAGTCAATTTTGTGAATAAATGTGCACTTTTGCATGTTTCTTTCCAATATTTCCTCACTTGCACGTATTCTAGGGTGCACACTGCTTGATCAATGAAAACTCAATAAAAAAATTCCTCTAACTTAATACTGGGTTTCAAATCTGGAAGGAACAGACAAATTCTCTTAGGGCTCTTTTTCCATGCAAAAACAACCATTTTCTCATGCACGTTAGCATTTTTTCATGGAAAATTAAAAAGTTTTGAGCACCTTGCAAATTGTGCAAAAGTAATAGCAAGGGCTCTTTTGCGTGAGAAAACAAGAAGCATGAACGCTCTTGGATAAGAAAACAAGGAAAAAAGACAAAAATAAGCCTTACAAGTATTGTGAATAATTTATTTTTTGAAATTCCCATAAAAAAGAGGACAAACAAATAGATTTCCTTAGCGGAATGTACCATGCTCTGAAATTCCCCAATTAGATAAACTAAAAAAAAAACTCCTGGTTTTAACAACGACAAAACACAGGAAGGAATTCCTAACTCCTCCAAAGGAAAAATTTAAGTTTAAGGGCTCGAATAGCATCCTTATCATTTAGTAGATCCAAGTCCATGGCCTCTTTTGGGTTCATGGGAGCTTTGGCAAGTACCATTGGCGGTGTTAACTTATGTACATGCAATCTTTTATACGAGGTGCGATACTTCTTAGCTTGTGTTTGGGAATGATCCTATATACTATGTTTGTACGGTGGCACAATATTATACGTGAATCCACTTACAAAGGACATCATACATTTGTGGTCCAATTAGGACTTTACTGTGGTATGATTTTGTTCAATGTGTCTGAAGTCATGTCTTTTTTAGCTTTCTTTTGGGCTTTTTTTCATTCTCCTTTGGCACCTCCGGTAGAAATCGGAGCTACTCGGCCCCCCAAAAGGAACTGATCAGTGTGTTAAATCCTTGTGGAATTCCTTTTCTAAACACCCTTATAAGCTGCCTAGCTTTATCAAAGCCAAAACCAGAAAGGCCAAGGGCTTGACCAATGAGAAAACAAAAACGGAAAATTTAAAAAAAAAAAACCCTCAATTATTTTGAATTATAAGATGTATACCTATATTGTTTGACATATAAAAAATATATCTGATGTTGGGTAATAACAACAATTACGGTATATCCTTGATTGTCTTTCAAAAACATCATAAATACCCCTTGATTTCTTGTGTCTCTTTATTGAAATTTTTATTGGGATGACAATGAAAATTACAAAAACTAGAAGCAAGTTGAATGCAAGTCATAAAAAAACTCAAGCTCTTCAAGCTTTCTACAAGTTTTTTGCATATCAGTCTATTGTGACCAAAGTCATTGCATTGCTTGCATTGTAAATTTCATTATCATCCCAATACTTACAAACATTTGCAATAAAGAGACACAAGAAAAAGAAGATATTTATGACATTTTCCAAGACAACCAAGAGCATAATTGATGTTCTTACACAAAACCAGGGGTGTTTTTGATATTTCAAATAACACAAGAATATATATTGGTTTTAAAATAATTGAGAGGCATTTCTGATATTTTCCCAAACAAAAAAAAAGGTCCCATCCCTTTACCAAAGGAAAAACACATACAGTTCGAGGGCTTGACCATTTGGAAAAAACACGTTCTTGACTTCAACCAATGTAAAAAACTAGTACCCAAGCCTCAACCAATGAAAAAACAACAAAAGTCCCCTGCCTCGACCAATGGCGGAAAAAGAAAGCTCGAGGACTCCATTAATAGGGAAAATAGAAAAGTTCGAGGACTCGAGTCACTCGACCAAGGAAAAAAAGAAAAGTCCTTCGGCTCGACCAAAAGAAGGAAAAGAAAAAGAAAAAAGAAAGGTTGAGGCAGTGTTCGGGGAGAAATTTTAGCTTCACCCGGCATTTCCCCATTTCAACCGGATTTTCAATAGTATGGAGTGGTTATTTTTTGTGAAATTTTTATAAACATATTATAACAAGTAATAATTAAAAATATGAAGAAAAATGACCAATTTTTTATCTAATAGTTTCAAGATTCAATTGAGGTATGTCTACCCAACTCTGAGCACTCCCCAAAATTGACCCCTACTGTTAAGCTATAGTTGGTGTGTTCTCTACACACTCTTGAACCCATTGTGGAACAATGAATGCCACTTGCACAAGCAAATCTTGTCACATGTCAGCTTAGGAGCTAGTTTGGGGTGGTTGGAATTAGGACCGTCAAGTATATGTATAGGAACACATACAAGCAGTTTGAAGGGTAGTCTAGAGATGCTTTTAGAGACTGTATGAGTTGCAATTTTGCCATTTAATATAAAATAATTAACAATACCTTTTTTCACAAAAATTACATTCCAAGATAGCTTGTTAAAATCCTAATTTTACAAATTTCTTTCTAAGTTTTTTACAAGACCTCAGGGTACCCCCAAACCCTTAACCCTTGAATGGCTTGAAAGCCCTTCGCGGCCGTATGTATGGCCGATATACAAACGGATTTGAGATGCTCTAAAAACTTTCCAAAAAAGTTTATGCACTCATCATCATACAATCCTTCAATATGTATGGTTGTAACACTTAATTTCCAGTTGATTCAAACTTTTGAATATTGGTTGCAACCATATTTGATACCGTAACTCTAAATCCCAAGGATCCTCAGGGTTAAAGAATCGGCTATGGGTACTTTAATTTTTTTGCAATTTCAACCGACTAACAGTCGATTCTCCCTGAACATTGGGTTGAGGGCTCGACCAATGGGAAAAAAGCGAAGGTCCAGGGCTCGACCAACGGGAAAAATGAGAAGTCCTCCGGCTCAACCAATAAGAGAAAAGAAAATTTCTCTCGCGCAAGTTGGCGTTCCCTAAACTGGCTAAATTTAGCTGGATTTCTACAAAACTAAATTGTGCACTAAACTTGTATGGGGAAAATTTTGAAAAAAAAAGAGATTGAGTAAGAAATTGCACCTAGAAAATGTTGAATAGCGACTTGCTATTTCCTCTTGCTATTTCCTCTTGCTCCATAATCAGCATCCATCCCCTCCATCAACTTCATGAATGTAACTCCTTAGCTATCTTGAGCATGCACATATCACTGCAATAGTAACATTTCCACCGTCCAAATTGCAACCTTCACTTTGCTCATGTGCAAATAAAGCAAATTGAAGTTAGTAGAGGGGTTAGTTGAACCAATGGAGTTTAGGCTTAGTGGTTTACTTGTTTAGGCATTGATCTTTGTTGCAGACTTGCAACAACGCAATGCCTCCAATGTCTCCTCTGGCCCTCTCATTCATGGCAATCACCGCCAAATTGTGAAAGCTCTTTACTTGTGTACTTGCCATTGTCCATAGAATTGTGTGGCCCAATGCTCCATTGCTTGTTATTGTGCATTTTAGGTTCAATTGCATGGAATGCACGCATGCGCACTTGAATTGCAGCAGAGATTAAGCATGCTCTGCATTTCTAAAGTTGAACCTTAACTTCAACAGCCTCCACTAGATTTTACTTGAACTTGCAAGGCAATTTGGAGCACAAAGTCTAAGGTGGGTGCAATTGCAACTTTACATTACTTCTGTCAATTCTAACCAATACTAACATGGCTTATCTTTGTTATTGTGCAAATCACTAATGTTGCAAAATGGGCAATTTTGCTACGCAAATTGAGTTCAACTTCCAAACTAGTGACACAATATTTGTTACAATGTTTATCTTAGAACATTTGAAATTTTGCACCACAATTGTCAATATTTTACATTTTCCAAGATTGGTTAGTAATTCCAAGAAATTCATTAACCAAAAGTAGCCATCAATAAGCTCCACAATTTCCTTCAAGTTAGCAAGTTGTACTCTACTTTAGAAAAAAATATATATCCAAATTTCTACATTTTTTCCCATGAGTTAGCTACCGTGATTTTACCATTTTCCTTCCATATTGCGCTCAGGTGGATCACCCTTTGTATATTGGGTACCCTGCTTGCAGCAAGGGGGTAATTTATAAGGGGCTATTTAGTTCCTTGGGCCAAAAGAAAGGGTCTCTATAATTATATAATTGGGTCAAATGGCCAATTTTAGGGCACTCTTTAATTACTTATAAGGGCTAAGCAATTTTTTTTTTCTTAAGCTATCTTCTTTATAATTGAAAATTTTGAATTGTTAAGTAATTTGACAATTTAGGCTTTAGGGGTTAGGATATGAATGCTCTATGCTTTCATAAGTAATTTCAAGACAAAGATCAAATCCTTCATGGAAAAATACAATGCAATTAGAAATGTCTCTTCACTCCAAAAATTCAAGATTAAATCAACTAAGAGTCAAAGCATGTGAATGAACTCCGTTTATATGTATGTAGTAAGAAAACCCTATTGCTCACAAGCCAAATGAAACAAGCTGAAACCCCAAAGGCTGGAACGTGTACCCTAACACCAAGCAACAAAACCCCTACCTAGAAGTGAAGTAGATCCTAACCATTCCTCCACATTTGTTACCCTCATTTTTCATCACCTAACACCTGGCACCCTCATTAGAACATCAAATACCCTATACCCACCATAAATACAGTGAGACCATAGGATACCCCACAATATTGGCCTCTTAGTTATCTGTAGAAAAATGTAATGATGCATGTTTAAAACCTACCTATATTACTAATACTCAATTTTGCCATTTGAGTGAACCCTTTCTTAGTTATAATTTTTTTATAATTATTACCTCAAAAGAATAAACCCCTCTCTATATTATGCCGCACATCAAATCTAAAATGCGTTAAGTTATCCACCCGGGATATCGCGTTAATAGCTCCTTTCTACCCATGGTTATAGCCATTTGGCTAAAAACCCAAAACCAATTCTAGGAACACTTGGCGCGACCATTGGAGAAAAACAAAAATCCTAAGGCTCAACCAATGGGAAAAAAGAAATGACTAGGCCAATAGGAAAAAAGAAAAAACTAAGCCAATGGGAATCTCCAAGACCAAGCCCTACGGTAGTTTGCTCTAATTGCGACCCTCACATTTAAAGCGTTCCATAGCCACTCCAAGAATGGATATGAGATGGTTCTTGAATGGACCCTTCTTAGTCTTAAAAGAAAAGGTGTATTTTATTGCAAGAGCCAATTATACTCCTCTATTCACTTGATCTCTTTACAAGTTGCAAGAGGACGCTTTATGGAAGACTTAGAGTCACAAATAGGTGTCTACTACAAAAACCTTGAAAATTCATCAAAAATTCAATAATGCTTCAAAAAAAATATGAAAAAAATTGGATTACATTTAGCATCTATTTCTCTTTGACTAAAAATCAAGCAAAAAACCTTCATATCTTGAAAAGCCCATGAAAATCCAGAATAGCCCTTAAGGTGATGGTTTTAGAACGACTAACTTAACCCCTAAAGGACCAGACCCCCTTTTTTAGAAACATAGCGATTTTGGGCAGGTACCTGTGATTGGGGCTTTTCATATTTTAGGCTGAAATTTTAATGGAATGTGGGGACGAGGTTTATCTTTTGTATGCACTAAATTTCATGACATTTGGAATAATGAGTAAAAAGTTATGGCCTAAGATGTTGTTTTTTATGTTAGGTGGGCAGCCTAGGCAGATTTTGAAAATCACTTTTTTCAAAAATGAAATTCTTCAATTGGTTCAAGAGATTTATGTGAATGTAGGAAGCTTCAAATCAATCCGTTTGGGTCAACAAGATGAAAGTTATGAGGATCTATTGTTTGCGGGCAGTTAGGATTCTCTACTGCAAAATAAACTTTGAAGTCCTTTATTTTACTCATTTTTTGACATTTTGGAAAAAAAACAAAACCAAAGGATGAAGGTTGTTTATGAAAACATTATGGCCATTGGGATTGGCATTTTTCATTTCCATAATTAAATTCTTAACAATTTAGTGTTTTGAATCATTCTCTACTTCTTTCTACTTACTAATTTTTTTCCATATGTTATACGACTCCAAATTATTTGAATTTTTTTTGACATGTACCTTACTTAGGTGGAGTAAAGAATTTAGAGAAGTACCACCCATATGGCCTTTTCTCCTTAGGAATTTCACCTTCTGAAGGGTAGTTGCCCGGTTTTTCACAAGACATTTTTGAATATTCAAACCATTCTAACTTCCAATCCATGTGATGGAAAACTCTGAAATTTTTTCCACAACTTCTAAAACCATTCTTTTACAAGATCCTATGGTCACATATGCATAAAATATTTTTGTCTTCAAAATTGGTTGATGCTCCAAAAAATGGTAGTTTTGAAGAGTTTTTGGTGAAAACTTTGCTTGGTCCTTTAGGGATTAATGGGGTTTTAGAGCGACTACCTTAACGGCTCTTTCCAGGGCTCACATTGCCACCTTCACCAATTTGCCACCCTCGCCACCTTGGCTTCCACAAAGCCTCACCAACCTCCCAATTGTGCCGTCTCTCACGGACATTGCCTTCTCTCACCATTTGCGTTCTTCTTTTTTGCCATTTGTGTTCCTCTCTTTTGCCATTTGCGATTAATTTAGTGGTATGAAGCGGCCCTCCAAGACCTTGGCTTCTTGGAGGGTTGATAGGGTCTGTGTTAGAGCATTGCCTTCTAAGAAGGCATGGGAAAAGGTGAAGGGAAGGGTGAAGGGGAGGGAGGGTGTTGAGATTATGCAACTAAGCTCCTTGCCTCGGGAGAAGTTATCACCAGAGATACCTAGGAGCGTAGAGGATTGCGATGGTGATTCCTCCATTGTATTGAAGGAGGTGATGGCGCAGTCGGAGGAGATCAAGTATGTGTGAAATATTATGGAGTCTTTCGACAAGGAGCTCTAGACTTGTCTTCATTGCTGTGGGGACGCTAATGGATTTTTGAGTTCTTTGAAAAAAAATTCCCGCCTATGTACTGCATACTCATGGGCAAACTTCATATAACAAATGTATAGCAATAGAGGGTACATGTTCCCATCCATCAGTGTGATTTTCAACACAAATTATACTTTTCTACTATTTCTTATGTTACCATATGTATTACCAATGCTTCTACCAGCTCTTCTTTGCCTTTGGTTTCTTATGTTGAAATTGTGTATATGTCATTGACTCGTAATACTAAACATTTTCAAGATAGTGCTAATCATAGGGAACAAAATGCATGTAACAAATAGAATGATTTCCCGGATGGACCACTTTACACATTTTAGAACTGACATGCGGCATAATATAGCAAGGATTTATTCATTTGAGATTAAAATTATAACAAACTTACAAATAAAGAAGAGAACATTCAAACTGCTAAATATAATATAAATAATATAGGTACATTACAAATCTAAGACATTAACTTTTTTTACAGCTTATGTAGAGGCACAAGACTTAACTATATCCTATGCACAAGACTGTATCTAGTATGGATATGCATAGGCAACTAGGTATTCAAGGGGCCATGTTGTACCAAATAAAAAATAAAAGCAAATGTGACTTAACAAAACTAATAAGAAATGAAAAAAACTCAAAATTTAAAACCAATCAAAGTATCATAGTCTATATCATAGCAAAAAATATGGTGTCAAAATAAAATATTAATTTAAAACCCAAAAGAAGTTCTTAACAAAAAAATGGGAAATGAAATAAATATCAATGTTTTGTGTAAACAAAGGTGCCCTAACTAAGGTCCGAACTAAAATAATAAGATGTGAAAAAAATACAAAATCTTACACCAACCAAAAAATAAAAAATAAAAAATAGGGTGTAAAAAAAGAATTAATTTTCTTACAATAGCAAAGTCCAACCATTAAATATTCACATGCTTCTTTTGTAACTCTTATCCAAAACCTTATTCTTTCACTTTATTTAACAACTCTTTTTTTCCTTATACAAAAATAGCCTAGAAAAAAATGAAATCCTCTCAAGAGTAAAAAAACAGGTCTTAAATGACTAAGTGACAATAACCAAACCATGACTATAGAGTCAGTTTACAATCATGTTTTAATTGTTGTGTAGTCATTCACTTACTCATTTAGGACTTGTTTTTTTACTAGTGTCTAGGCCATATAAGTAATTATAGAATGCCTTAAAACAAGTTATATTGCTAAATTATATAATTATAAGAGCTATTTTATTTATTCATAGGAAATAAATAGCCCCTTAAAAAATACCCCATTGCCGCACGGGATACTCAACATACAAAAAGTGATATACCTGAGAATGATTTACAAGGAATAACTGGGGTATAAGGAAAATAAAGGATTGTAAGTAATATCTGGTAGCTTAAAATGAGCCATTCAAAAAATTATAAGTACCAATACGGTGCACTTAATAATTAACATTTACCTTTACTTAAAAAAATACCTTGTCTTATAATTTTTTTGACAAGGTAAATAGCCCACATTTAAATAGGTCATTATTGTAGGTGTATGCAAAATGTAAGAGGGAGTGATCTCCCCAAGGGCGTACTCCTGCGCAGCAATGAAGCCGCCTTCTAGAACTTTGGCTTCCTGGAAGATAGATTGGGTTTGTCCAAGAGCATTGCCTTGTAAGAAAGCGCGGGTGTGGGGAAAGGTGAAGGGGAGAGTGAAGGGGAGGGTGGAGAGGGAGGGTTTAGGGTTGATGTTGCCAAGCTTCTCCAATTGTGACGAGTTATTCTCAGAGGCACCCGAGAGCGTCGAAGATTGCTGTAGTGATCCTGCCATCGTATTGGAGGAGGTGATTGTTGTGGTGCAGCAAGAGGAGATCAAGTATGTGTGAAATATCATAGGGTTGTTAGCCATCAGCATGCTCTTTTGCTTTATTTCTTTGAGGGAGTTGACAAGTATTGTTTTTCATCTCTCATGGCTACTTCACGTTCTTCTGCTGCCACATTTGTTGTAGTGCCAGCAACTTCTCCTAATGTTGAGACACCGCGGCTTTAGCCTCTTCTCTTTGCACAATTGGAGGTTGATGGGAGCAATTACCTACTATGGGTAAAAATTGCAAAAGCAATTATTATATTTGGGAGCGATTATTGTATATGGGAGCAATTATCTTGGTGCATTGTTTTTGGCCAACCTTATACTGTAAGTTTTTCTACTTTTACTACTTCAGAGGAGGTCCCGCATCAACCCCACCCCGCTCTGTCTGGTCTATTTTGAACCTCACAAAATAAACATAGAAGGGATCTACTACTGTCGATTGGAAGCAAATTCGATAGGTCTTTGCCGAATCAATTATTCAAAAAAATAAACATAATTAGGCATCTAATTTCATAATTAAACAAGATTAGGCAGTTTCAAAAAAAGTTGTTATTATTTGGCATTCATCTAATTTTTTTAGTAGAGTTAACCCTTTTTCTAAGCATCTCCCACTTTCTAAAATTAGCCCTTGGTATAAAATTTGCAGTAGATTGAGCCCTTTTGGAATCAACCTTGACCTTCCATTGTTAGTAAGCTTAATGACTTTTATAATATTTGACATTTCAATTTTTTGATTTGTTTGACATTGGGCACTTTTGGAGAGTAATTTATAGAATAATTAGGCAAAATTTTGGGGAATTATTTTATGCTAAATCTGCTATCAATCTACAATAGATCATTGTTAACCTTCATTGGAGGTTTCCTTTTGCTCCTCCAATATGAGGATCCCCTAGCAAATGTCATTCGTAAGCTTTGGCAAAGAACCAATCAGCTTTCAAAATCTATAACTAAGACCTCTTCCAGATATATAGGGAAGCATATTCCTCCACGGTTGGGGGAGGAATATAACCTGGTGAACAATGTTATGTACCACAAACTGCACTCTCTCCTGGCCCCTTCAATTTCTACCTCTTTATCTTTTCATGATTTCTAAATCTATGAAAACAATGTTGGGGGCGTGAAAGGGACCCAAAGTACATCTTATAGTGCATTTAGGTTGCCTTTCAGCATCTCCACCGGTGCTCACCACACTTGGCTCATTCAAAGATTTTGACCTAGTTTTGAAGGGTTCTCCTGGGGTATAAATAATTGGCAAATTTTTGTCAAAATCTTACCTTGATTAGTGACTAGTTATCATAACACTAGAAAAATTGGGTGGAGAAATGGATGAAATTGCCAAATCCCTTCTAGGCTTATACCAAGTTTGTAAAAGAATGGATGAAAGGTAGTAATAGTAGTAGAATTTGTGGATGAACATGCACACTTTGTTAAATCTATCCATTTCAATTTGAATTTTTCTTACCTGCTTATATTGGTGGATGCATGTTGCGCAATTATTTAAAAAAAACAAATTTAAAGGTTGGGTCCTCATACTCCTTGATTTTCACCCATGTTCTTCAAAAAAGTAGTCCTTGCACTTCAACAAGCCCCATAAATAATCATTTGACCATTCATCAAGGGGAATGTAGGATAGGGCTCATCAAACTTAGAATGGATAGTGTTTTGAAGGACCATTACTAGACACGCTAGGAAGAAGTGCCATGAGAGGGTTTTAAAAGGGCCCATGGCACGTTCCATCCACTTTTGGCAAGTGCCAAACCCTAGGACACTAGTGAAGATGCCCTTAACCCCTAAAGGACCAAGCCATTTTTCTATGAAAAACACAGAAAACTTCCACTTTTGGGGTAGCAAGTACAATGGTAAGAAAATAAGTTTTTTACAAGAATTCAACCATAATATCTCATAGTAGACTACAAGAGGTACACGTGGTAAAAACTTCAGCTCAATCTACACAAAAATGAGTGAGATATTTGCATCTAAATGGCAAAAATGCATTTCTTTTTGCTACTGCCCAGAAATTTCAGAAGGCTTTGGCCACTCTTAGATCAGAAAAATTACTCTATAGAAAGTTGAGGTTTATTTTTCCCATGTAGGAGACCAAATTAGGTATGTGTGGGAGAATTTTCAAATCAATTGGAACTATACAACACATGGGAAAAAATAGGAAGTAAAATGAAGTAGAAAATGTGCCAAAACACTAAGTTGTTAAGAATTTAATTATTAAAATGAAAAATGCAAATCCCAACGGTTATAATGTTGTGATAAACAATCTACATACTTTGGTTTTTTTTTTTTTTCAAAATATTGAAAAATGAGTAAAATAAAGGACTTCAAAGTTTATTTGAGAGTAGAGAATCTAGAACTGCCCGCAAACAAAACTCCTCATAACTTTCATCTCATGTATCACAATTGAATGATTCAAAGCTCCCCATGTCTATATAAGTCTAAAGGACCTATTTCAGATTTTTATTTGAAAAAAGTGAAATTTTTAAAGAAGTTTTTGGTTGCTCCTCAAACACCATTTTTCATAAATTCATGCATAACTTCTTCATCAAATGTCAAAGCAAAGAAAAAATTAGATGCCCATGTAGATCTTTGAATTCCCCACCTTCAATAAAAGTTTCAAAAAATCACAAAAAGTAGATTAGCCATAGGTATATGCCCGAAATCCCATTTGTCCCCCAAGGGGACTTTATTTCTTTAAGGGTTAACAATTAGGTTGCCTTATCTTAAAAAGTCATCTCAAGACTCATTGCTTGACCATTTAAAGTTGCATATTGCCAAATCCTTGTTGTTGTTTAAAAAAAAATTGCAAATCATTGATGAAAATTTAGGGAATTGATATGTGCACACCAGGAGGTTGATATTTGCTCACCCGTTGGGAGGTAAATTATAGATTTCTACCATCAAAAATATAAATTTGAGAATTTTGAATTCAAATTTGGACTTAGAGACCATGATTTACTCGAGAACCATTAAAAAGGTTGCAATTGAACAACAATCAATGAATAAGCTTATTTTTTTTTACAAACAAAAGTAAAAATAACACTTTTTTCCCTAATTAAGCTTTTTCACCGGGTGTTGTTCAATTACAACCTTTTCTGTAATTCTTATGTAAAACATGGCCTCTGAATCCAAATTTGAATTCAAAATTCTCAAATTTAGATTTCTAATAAAGAAATCTATAATTTACCTCTCAGGGTTGTGCAAATATCAACCCCGGATGTACACATACCAATTCCCAAAATTTATT
This sequence comes from Ulota crispa, assembly GCA_963920765.1. Lineage (NCBI taxonomy): Eukaryota > Viridiplantae > Streptophyta > Bryopsida > Orthotrichales > Orthotrichaceae > Ulota > Ulota crispa. The sequence continues at coordinate 5,433,079 of OY987250.1, read as the reverse complement.
GTAATATTAATAAGTTTTTGACATTATACTTAAATAAATACTTAGTGCGGGGCAACCTAAATGTGCTATTCAATGTACGGGTATGATTAGGCGAATTTTAACTATAACCTTACCCGGTGTTGACATTAGCTACCTTAGCACATTCTCTTTTGGATTTTAACAATGAATGAAATAGTCAAACCCCTCTAACGTAAACAGTAGGTTCACCACTATCTTCATGAAAGCTACAACTACTAATAATTAATTTTCATGGTTAACCCTTTAGGGCCGGGAGTGTCAATTTTAGTTGTTTGAAGCCGTTTTTTTTAAATAATATTTGAAGAATGACGCAATTGCAATTGACATGAGAATAAAGTTGGAAGGCACGGGAATTTCTGATCAAGAAAGCCTATGTACGATGTTATTGGATTTATATTGAATCCAGAAACTTGGATTGAAGTGAGTCATGCTAAGGAATCATGAGTAAAAACTGTAAAAAGACCCCCTCACTTTGTGATGCTTGAAATTCTTGTCCAAACTCAGAATCAATTGAAATGTTTTTCATATGCTTGGTATGAAGGTCACCTACCACATTGCAGTTTCTCAAATTCACATTTGGACTCTAAACAGACACAAATTTGACCTCACAACACTGTATATGATATTGGAAATTATGACCCCCTCAACTTGGCATGGATGTGTTATAATCTTTTTGGTCATTTGGACTATGCTTACAAGATTTAACCAAGTAATAAATTTAGTAGTATGTATTCCATCTATACGGATAGATCTCAACAAGATCCAAGTATTTATTGAGAAAACATGGAAAAAAGATGCTACCTAGTGATCTCAAATATGATTTTCACTTTTACCTTAAGTGGCTAAAAACACTACTAAAAAGTAAAAACTTACAAATCTAACATTGTAAAGTTTCATAAAAAATTAGCTGCATAATCTTTTTGGTAGCAATCTCCCTAATTTAGCCACTTTAAGGATTACAGTGCTCACAGTGACCCGAGGCCAAGGGCGCCCTTGGCCCTAAAGGGTTAACCCCTGAGCGCCCACAGCTAAATTAAGAAAATGAGGTCAAGAGGGACCATGCTCAAAAACATTGTACGTCCCAAGTTGGGAATTTAGATCTGGAAGGATTCACTGCTAAAATAGCAAAAAGGATGCTTAATGCACCCAACCAGAAATTTGCAAAACTTTTGGCCTTATCATTTTGTAGATTATGATAGTCAAAGTATAGTTGACTATGTGGCAACTGGCCAATTTTGGGGGGGGCTTGTGGCTATGGATGCAAAAATTCATGCCTTAGAGGAGGCTCCTTTTGATGAAATTTAGACAAGAGGTGCAACTTACAAGTATCTTGTTTGCTGCCAAATTTGGTGATGTTTTGATAATTGCAAGGTGCTTTTTTAAAAGCCCAAAGTTGTAAGGCTCCCACAGCATGGTGGATGATAGATGGGGTATAGGTACACCTTTGACCTCCACAAGGGCATGGTTTCCGGTGGTACAAATGCAAAACTCTTCTCTAGTATGAGGTATGCGTGACAAAACACCTCTAACAATATGGAACCAACCATAGCCGGTGGTCTCTATCCTTGCACCTAAACCCTAAACCGCATGAAATGAGGTTCTTGTGCACTATTGTCATACTTGACTTGCACAATCCGTGCTTGTACAAGTGGTGAAACCCCCATCACACACTATGTGACGTGAGAGTAGTACCGTACTGTAAACCAAGTTCAATTTCCAAAAAGTACACTTTTGATATGGACCTAATTTTGTGAGAAATCTGATTTCAAGAGACCATATTCTAGTTGGTAGGGCACTCAAGGGTTAAATGCCTTTTTTGAAGCGTTGGGGTCACGTCCCTGGACCTGTTAATTTTCATGGATGAATGTACATTTCTAAATGATTCCATCCAATTTTCCTTACATGCATGCTTTCCAAGGCACATGTCACTTGAATCAAGGAACTTGCTTTAACAAATTCTCACCAAAATCTTACGGAGTTTTCACAGTGCCTAATTTAACATAAAATACATGAAACAAATGAGCAAAATAGCCAAATACTCCTTTTGTCCCAATATAAAGCTCTGAAAAACTTCTCTGTGAGGTATTAATTTTATTTTTAGTTATTATGCTAGTGACAAATGCATTCTAGAATCAATATATCACCTATCAAATATCTGCAAAATTTCAAATTTTTATGTTGCCATTTAGACACCCAAATTCCATGCAAAAAGTACCATATTTGTACATAGTTTGTGAAGGCTGCCAGCTCCTCATTATTTTGATCTTTGTGCTAGTAACACATGCATTCTAGAATCCGTATACCATCTACCAATTGTATGCAAAATCTCCAGCTTTGATGTTGCGGTTTGGGCACCCAAATTCCATGCAAAAAGTACCATCTTTGTACATGCTACTAGCTCCTCATTATTGATGATTTAAAAATTAGTAGCAACAATGGTACCTCATATGGGCAAGACCAAGCTTGCTTTGAGAGAAATGCTCTCTAATTACTTAACTTGCCCCTATGAGATCATTGAACATGGCAAACACTTTCTCGACATTTGAAATCAGCAAAAGGAGCCTTTCAATGGTACAAGAAATGTGTCTAATTTGGAGCTTTATATTGGGACAGAGGGAGTACTTCACAAAGAAACAACAGGTGCGTCAAAAGATTGGTATGAACAAATCTAGTTAGTCGATTTTGTGAATAAATGTGCACTTTTACATGCTTCTATCCAATATTTCCTCACTTGCATTTATTCTAGGGTGCACACTGCTTGATCAATGAAAACTCAACAATAAAAATCCTCTAACCCAATACTGGGTTTCAAATCTGGAAGGAAAAGACAGGTTCTCTTAGGGCTCTTTTTCCATGCAAAAACGACCATTTTCTCATGGAAGACAGCATTTTCTCATGAATGAAAATTAAAAAGTTTTGAGCACCTTGCAAGTTGTGCAAAAGGAATAGCAAGGGCTCTTTTGGGTGAGAAAAGAAGAAGCATGAATGCTCTTGAATAAGAGAACAAGGAAAAAAAAACAAATATAAGCCTTTTAACCCCTAAAGGCCCAAGTGGTCCCTTGGGGGCCAAGTGAGGTTTTGGGCATGTACCTACAGCTAAATTACTTTGTGTAATTTTCTAAAACTTTTATGGAATATGGGGAATTCAAAAATCTATATGGGCATCTAATTTTTTCTTCATTCTGACATTTATTGAAGAAGTTACGCATGAATAATTGAAAAATGGAGAGACAAGTAGCCCAAATAAAAAAAAATTGCTTTTTTTTTAAATAAAAATTTGAAATTGGTTCTTTAGATTTTTGTATATGTGGGAAGCTTTGAATCATTCAATTCCAATTGATGAGATGAAAGTTATGAGAAGTTTTAGTTTGTGCGTACGCATGGAACTCCCTAACCTCCATTTCTTTTGCCCCTTGTAAAATTTGGTGCTTTACTTTTTTGAGCTCTTTGTGTGTTTATTTTTTGACTTTTTTTCCCAAGTTGTAGTAGACTAAAACTCCTTTGTTTTTGTTATTTGGAAAAAAGTAATTCCAATTTCTGAATTTTACATAAATCCTCCAATTTTGCCTAGTGTATATGCAAATTTCATGACCTTAGAGCTTTGCAAGATTTTACAAAGTATGATTCACACCTCCAATTCATTTGAAAATTCTCCCACACATACCTAACTTGGTCTTCTACATGGGAAAAAACTTCAGTTTTGCATAGAGCAATTTTTTTAATATAGGAGTGGTCAAAGGCTTCTAAAACTTTTGGGGGATAAAAACTTTTTTTCACTTCAGATGTCAAAATCTCACTTCTCTACATCTAGAATGAAATAGTTTTTTTCCCACAAGTACCTCCCATAGTCTTGGACAAGATTTTATGGTTAAGTTTCTGAAAAATAGTTTTTTCCTACCGTTCTTCTCATTCCCCCAAAGGCAGTTTTGAGTGACTTTCACAAAAAAATGAGTTTGGGCCTTTAGGGGATAATTACTGTGAATACTTTATTTTTTAAATTTCCCCTAAAGAAGATGACAAAAAAATTAGATTTACTTAGTGGAATGTACCATGCTTTGAAATTCCCTAATTAGATAAACTAAAAAAAACCCCTGGTTTTAACAATGACAAAAAACAGAAAGGAATTTCCAACTCCACCAAAGGAAAAATTCAAGATTAAGGGCTCAAATAGTGAAGAAACAGAAGAAAGCCCCCTAGCTTGATCAAAGGAAAAATGATAAAGGTTAACCTTTTAGGGCTGACAGCGCCCCACGGGAAAGCAGACATATTTGAAGTGAGCGGCAATTGTTGTGCAAAAACAAATGGAATTGCTGTGCAATGATTTGATTTGTCCACATTGATACAAAGTCAGCTACAGCATCTTTGACAAGTTTGTTTCCTCGAAAGTTGATGTAGCATAAAGATGAAAATTATGACGTTCTACTGTAAGGTTTTAGGTGTCTCTAGCCACAATCCAAAATGGTATACGGTGTTCTAAGCTCAAATTTGGAGCAATTTGGGAGCTTGAGTCTGTATTAGCCAATCTAGGATGTTGTGACTGACTTTCACACCAAGCCGATGCAAATTATTTCAGGGTTTTACATGTCCGGATAAGGGTTTGAGGTGTCGCAAAGTGTGAGGATCGTTGATAGTACCTACGTTTGGGGAAATCTAGTACGGAGATGGTTATGAACTTGGAGATGTTGGCAACGCAATTTGAACGGTGGATGTTTGGAAAGCCTGCAATAGATTGGGGTAGTTCTGTGCCGTACACGAGAATCAACTTGAATTCTTGGCAATGCAAACAAATACAACTTGCAAGAACCGTGTACTGTAGTCCTACAATTCTCTGGCACGCGCCATCTTTTGCTTAGCAACCCTCAAACACATTGACTTCTTTACAACGGAGTAGTACAACCATCCACTACAACATTGTTCCCAATTTATGGAACGCCAAGCTCGCGCTTCAGATGACAGATGAGAAACGTTGGAGGACGAGCCACCAAACCGTGAGAGAGTTTCCACGCAAGAGCAAAAACAGGCGTCCTATGAGCGTAATAAAGAAAGCGGTTAGCGGTTACAAAGCACAAAAATGGCCTGCATTACAGCTCAGTTTACTACACATACGTGAGTGTGGGGCAAGGGGTGGGAAACCACTATCTTTGCATCCACCAAAATTTGTGAGGCTACTACAATTCTTATCACATATATCTCTAACAGCTAGCCGCACAAATAAAATAAAACAAAATGAACATACAAATCCAATCCAGAGCAATGTCGCCATTTACAGGTACAAATTGTCAAGACTAGACTTATCCTTCAAAACCCTACCTATCCAAAGCAGATTTGTTAAAATTGAGCAGAAAAGCACCAAAATTGAGGAAGGTCCACAGCTTCAAGTTTGCGCATTCCAATAATACAGTCAATCAACTTTGGGATTGAAGGGCATGGTAGCGTATTGTCTTCCCAAGATCGCTCTTTCAGTATAGTTCACGTAAAGCCTTGATCAGCCAAATCAAAGATTGACCTATATTACTAGAAGCAATAGCTACTCATAGAACAATCAACGTACTAGCAAGTCCATTTCCATGAAAATATAGAGCCTGCAGCCAATTTGATGAATGACTAACACAACCATTTTGACGAACAAAAGACTTGCACATGATGCATCGAACTAACAACCTCTAAATTATACATGATTGATACAAAACCGTCAAGAAAGCAAAGTGAAAGCACGCAACACACTTCTATTGGCTGATTTGGAGACTAAACCCAGGAAGTTCAGCAAACTGCATCCACTCTGCACAAATCCGCCAAGACAACATCAATGCTTATCATGGTAGAGAATCCAACAAGCACCTGGATGCAATCAGACATTCCCGCAACGGCGGCACACGTATTGAGTCCGACAAAGGCACTGAGCGCACAGTTGCCATCCTGCAGCCCGTATAGGTAGGTGCACTTGTCGACAATGACTTCGAGTAGGTAGGGACGGAGGGGGCTGAACGCTAGAGTCCATCAATGCTGTTGCAACAGCAATCTAGAAGTCTTTGTGACTCATTGGGTCCTGTTCTTGTGCCAATAGCAATGCTTGTATAGTAAATATGCATTAGTAAGTGAGGTGTCTAGGGCAAAGAAGAACAAACGATGCCACCATTTCTTGGTTGGAATTCCAACTGCATAGGATCCTCGAAGTTGATCCTGGACATCCACTCCTCGCATGTTCTTGGAATACGCCAACTGCTAAGGGGAGCATGGTAGGGTGCACTCTCCTCCAGCAACAACATGCTTTGTAACAGTGCAATTCTTCTCGTAAGGGTCTACTGCAGTTGAAAGGAAGAGTACACCTCGGCAGTCGCTCCAATATACTACTGACATGAATTGGTCACAATGCATTTGGATGTGCAACGTTCCCCGCGCTTCCTTATTGCCCATCCGCAACGAATTTGGGTATCCCTGTCAGTGTCCCAACGTGGTGCCAATGGCATATATGCCGCGATTATAGTGACTCAAATAAGTATGGGGAGATAAAAAATTTGTCACAAGCTATATGGTAAAATTGTTGGTCCAACCCAGTTGTCAATCTTGAAACAACACTGTAGCCTGAACCGCGGCTCACTTCCCCAGACTCTGGTCGCTCTTCTCCACTGGCACCCACATATATTTCAAGCTTGAAAACATACTTTGTATCTAAATAGCATAGGGCCCACAACTTCAAGCCATGCTTGATGGGCTCAGCCGCCATATATTGTTTGAATCCACAGTAACGACTATTGTAGGCAACCATTGATTTGTCAACACATACATAAGGTCCTGCATTTAGATAATGTCTGAAATTGTTACCCAATGTTTCCAAATGCCATCTTGTCTTTCCAATTGGATTGAATGCTAGGTTTTTCTTGTCACTTATATATGTTGCATTACCAGTTAGATGAAAACACCGCAGTATGTGCTCAAATATGTCTTGCGCTATAGCAAACGAGATCTCCTTTGAGTGTAGCAATGATGACTCCCTCTTCTAGTAGTCTCTAATCTCAGGTTCGTCCTTCACGCCTATTAGACAACAAATTCCAATGAAGCGCCAATATTCAACGCTTGTGATTAGGTCTCCTCCGCCAGCACCACCCTTTTGCTTGCCTGTCTTAGGGTCAACCCACCTTGCATATGCATTGCTTTCCGTCAACAGCTTTGCCTAGACTGCATCATTCCACAGCAAGTCAAAAAATTGGCATGGTCAAGAGATGCCATCTGGCGTGTTTTTTGGTCCTGGTGCAGGGCCAACAAATGCTTCTCTAGGCTTCATCTTCCATGATTTACAATGCCAATGTCGCTCACTATATTTATCATCAAATGGCCCGACTTCTAGCATAGGTCCAATACTAGGGAATCCTAATGCAGCCAAGTCGTCCAATGTTTTGTCTAGCAGTTATTGCTCTGAGTCTGAGGTCCCATTCTTTGATCCAGACCCTATGCCATCATCACTGCCTCCACTCCATGGATGATTGTCATTTAGATCATTGGAATGTATTGGTTCTAAAATACTATTTGGAATCTTATCAGCGGTCCATCTCCTACCCTGTCCGCTTGATCTTCTTCCACGACCTTGTCCTTGCCTGCCTTTTTGGGTTTCAAGGCCACTGCTATCAATGATTTGGGGCGAGATATGGTGATCTTCCATTTGGCACTGTTTTGACATGTTTGTGGCGGCACCCAAGCAGCTTGGCTAAGGCCCCAACTCTGACCACGGCCCGGACCTTGACCACGGCCTTGACCATGACCACGGCCACGATCGCGGTCTCTCCCCTAACTATGTGCACCAATTGCCTCAAAATATCCACCATAATCATAGACTCAAGGAACCCATGGCAATAAGAGCTCTGCTTCAACCATTGGCAGCACCTCCTCACAATTAGAGGCTTCAATGATTTGAATGCCGAAGTACTCTCTAAAATTGACAGTATACTCTTTCACAACATCATTGATATCTTTTGCAATGTGAATGACTACTCCAACTGCATATGGATACGGAATTGGCAGACATTCACCCCCCCCATTCCATATAATTTAATAGGACTCTTACTCTAGAGCTAATCAGAATTTCACCTGTAATTGTAATTGGCAGATTCACGTCCTGTGGAGTATCATGTCTGTTGACTTTGTCGTCATCGCTGGTTGCATTGCCTCCGGGCCAATTGAATGTGTTGCTTGGTCTAATAAGGCCCTCTCCATATGGTGTGTGACCTTATGGATTTGGACGTGCATACTTTTTCAAATGATTCAGCTCAGGCAAGCAGTAACGGTTCAACAGCGGTCCATTGTTAGAGAGGTCACGTGTCGGTGTAAAAATATTGTCCAAATACGCAAGAGGATGATTGGCTGGCCATGGAGGTCTTCTAGGCAAGAGCACGCTTGGGCCTAAATGTCCAACATTCCCTGACCGCAAGTCTAGGGCTATAATGAAGCCACTCCCCACCGCCTCTGCACTCAAAACTTTGTCTGTTTGAAACAATGTTGTTGCCAACTGACAGTGGTTCACAAATGTCTCAATAGCATTGCTCCAACTTCTAATTAGCGGTGGAAGATGGTCTAATGCATCCTTAGTCACTGAAAATTCCTCCCTTGAATTGGACACTTCTTCTTCTACCTAAGAGGAAACAATGTAAAATCTACATGGGGTAGCCGAATCATTGGGATCCTGGACAAAATTACCTTGGCATGGCACCTGATCATATCTGCGTGGCACCTCCAAGTTGGTGCGTGTTGTGCTATCCATGTTGCCCATTGTGCTTTCCTCTAAATTCTGCCCCACCAATGGCCCGGCGGAGCTACTGCACCTCTTTTTACGCCCACACACAAATGCCGGATTTGAATCCAGCAAGTTTCGAATTGATTGCAATGCTTGGGTTGCTGCCGGACGTGCACTTAGAGGCCTAGACAACCCACTTCCCCAAGCATTCACAGATCCTTGATGCCTCCTTCAACGTGAGGAGCGGCAAACTTGAGTTTGAATCAGCTGTGCAGTGGTATTGTTGTTACCTGCATCCTAATTAGACTCCAAGGTAGATGGCATGTCGGAGCTCGTCATTGATCCAGTCAAGGAACCCTTCTAGAGCGCTTGCTTCACGCCTTGTAGTCCACCCTAAAACCCTTGCCAAATTTCTCTGAAAAATATAAAGAAGAGCAGAGGCAATGACAGTGCCTTCAGAGCTACAAAGAACATAACCTCGAAGTAGCGGAAGGGATAGTAGGTATGACTTGTCAAGCAATCCCTCCACGCAATACTACTCTTCTGCAGCAATACCCAATTCAACAACCCACAAACACAACAAGATAACAATGTGCTCAACTGCCCGAGGTGCTCTGGGTGGATGTGGCCAGTCTGTCGCTTTGAAGGGCCTTTGGTGCAGAATTTGGAGACCACGTTGTGGCCTCCGCCCCCGCAATGCCCCATTATCATCACCTCCATTGTGCACACCATTATTCTCCATAAAATATTGCCATTGCTTTTTTCGAGTGATACAACAAATCCAAGAAATCAACTCCCACAACCCAAATTGTTTTCTCCCTCCCTTTCCACCACATTGAATCATTTTGGCCTCCCACGCTCTTCCATCCATAGCGCCCCCTGCAATACGGCTGCATTACCCAATTACAGTTGCAGTCGCGATCAAATTGGACAGCACTTGGAGGCATCTTCTCTCTCACAAAGCAATAGTCATTCTCAAGACGTAAGGCTTCTCTACACTTGTCTTGACAGCAACATGAAAACGCACTGTTGCGCTTGGGATGCTTGTCCTCGCAATGGACATTCCCATTCGTGCCAAAATGTGCCGTGGAACCCTCATCACCTACTGGATGAATGTTGTCAGTTGATGGAATTTGCCTCGATGTCACTGCTAGCCTGACTTGTACTTTCATCCAACCCTCAGCGTTCCCATGAGTCTACATGCATGTACTTCATGTGCCTTAGCTACCCACGTGTCGTCAAAGTCGTTCTTCTTTTACTGTGCCCATACGATCTTTTTGCCAGATCACTGAACGTGATTTAGCCAAATTGCCTCCATTAGGGTCAATATTGCTCCAAAATCATTGTTCATGGTCTCAATAGACGCATATAAGCCGTGCCCTCCCATTTTGTTCAAGACTCGTTTACAGATAAACCTCCCATTTTACATTATTTTTGAAATTCTGTTATAATTGACCAAAATGGGCAGCTCTAGCCCTAAAGGGTTAAGAGCTCAACCAATGAGAAAAAAAAGGGGAAAATATTATAAAAAAAAAAACCCTCAATTATTTTGAATTATCAAATGCATACCTTATATCATTTGACATATAAAATATATATCTGATTTTGGGTAGTAATAAAAAATATATCTTTGATTATCTATTAAGAACATCATAAATACCCCTTGATTTCTTGTGTCCCTTTATTATAAATTTTATTGGGATAACAATGGAAATTACAAAAACTAGATGCAAATTGAAAGTAAGTCAAATCTAGGAAGCAAGCTCTTCAAGCTTTCTATGGGTTTTTTGCATACCAGTTTATTGTGACCAAAGCCATTGCATTGCTTGCATTGTAAATCTCATTAAGAAATATCACACATACCCTTGGACCAAAAATTTCAAACATTTGTTTTGTTGTGCATGTCATTTCCTTCTCCCTTTTTGCGCATACTACTTCTTTCTTGTTATGTATGCGCACAAAGGAAGAAGGGAAGTGACATGTACAACAAAATAAACACCTTAATTTGTTGGTCCAAGAGTATTTGTAAAATTTCTGAAAAAACAAGGATATCTATGAAAATATGGCAAACTTCACATGTATCCATGAAATTTTCCCTATTTACGTTTGCAATAAAGAGGCTCAAGAAAAGAAATGGTATTTATGATATTCTCATAGACAACCAAGAGTATAATTGATGTTCTTACACAAAACCAGGGGTGTTTTTAATATTTCACATAACATAAGAATACATTTGATTTCAAAAAAATTCAGGGGCATTCCTGATATTTTCCGAAACAATAAAGATCCCCTACCTTTACTAAAGGAAAAACACATTCAGTTCGAGGGCTTGACCATTTGGAAAAAACACGTCCTTTGACTTCATCCAACGAAAAAGAATAGTACGCGAGCCTCAACCCATGAAAAAACAATAAAAAACCCCTAGCTCTACCAATGGCGAAAAAAAAAAAAGTTCCAGGGCTCGACCAATAGAGGAAAAACAAAAATTTGAGGACTCGACCAATAGAGGAAAAACAAAAATTTGAGGACTCGACCAATAGGAAAAAAGAGAGGTCCTCCGGCCAGGGTTTAATTTTTGTTTTTGCCGAAATAGAGCGACCAACACCCCAGAATGTACGCAAGTAAGGTATGTTCACACTTGGTGTTAGGAGAAATATTAGCAATATGAATACAATCTAAAAATTTGTCCAAATATATCTAATTTTCCTTCACTACTACCCCTCCTAACACCAAGTGTGAACATACCCTAAATAAATTTTGACTAAAGTTGTAAAAAAGGATGATATATATGAAAGTTCATCCAAAAAAATATTATTATAAGATACTTTTATCCAAATTTTGACTTAGCATGTTGTTGCTCAAGATGGGATCTGATGATTTCATCCCCATTTTTATGCAAATTTTCTTAGTGTACTAGTAACCAGGAGCTTTCCGAGGTAAGATTCAGGCGAATTTGCCAACAAGTTAAAACCTGCCTCCGGCTCAACCAATGGGAGAAAAAGGAAGCTTGAGGCCTCCGACCAATGGGGAAAAAAGCAAAGTTCGTGGGATCGGCCAATGGAAGAAAAAAAAAAGTTCCCTCGCTTGACCAATGGGGAAAAAAAGAAAGTTCGAGGGGCTCGGCCAATGGGAAAAAAGAAAAGACTAGGCCAATGAGAAACATGGCATTTTTTTTTGGTGATCTATTGCCAACTAGAGACAAAGCTTTCTAGTTAGAACACATCCCGGCATTTATAAACAAATGGGCTTCTCGGCTTTCAAATCTGGCGACAGCCGATTCCTTGAAAAAAATGCCCTGATGAGAAATCCTGAGACCAAGCCCAACGGCTCTATCCAGGGCTGGAACGGCCACAAGACTTCGCCCTCTGCCCCTCTCTCTCTTGCCGACATCACATTACAACCGACTTCCCTTAACTCCACAATTGCGGACCCGACAATTGCCACCATCACCACCTTGCCATCCACACTCCACAGAGCCTTTGCTCCTGCTTCCACCCAACTTCATGTGCAACAACCTCCCAATTGTCTCAGACATTGCCCTCACCCCACTTCTCCTTGGATCCCTCTGATATTTTTACCCATTTGCAAATCATTTAGAGCCCAAAACCTTCTACATCCCTTGACTTTGCTCGTGCTTCATCCAAAATTCCCCCGCCCACGCCACGCAACTCCAGTCAACTCAACTTGTTGCATCCTGTTGTTGTAGCTGGTGCTTCGGAGCAGGTGGATTACTTGGCAACATGTCAGGAGCTATCTTAAATTTATTGAAATTCGCCGTCTTGTAATCACTTGGAGCTGTGACTGAAGCGACGTAGTTGCAGTCGTGGTGAGAAGTAGTATAGCAACAATAGCTTGTGACGCTACCAAGGACCAGCTATCGGATTTTTTTGCTTTTCACAATTCCTTCAGTACTAGTGAGTTTATTTGTTTATTTGATTCATTGTTCTACTTAGTAGTTTGGAATTCATGTCGGGGTCAATGCAAGGTCAAGTGGCTCAATTTTGGCAAGAGTCCCTATTCTCAAAGTCCCTGAAGTGGGTTTAAGGATTTTGACTCAAGTATTAATTTGCAATTTCATCAAGTGTCATGGCGGCTAAATGGCTTCTTCATGTCTACAATGGACTTATAAACTCAATCTAACGGTTTGATGTCTTTGGATCTGTTCTTTTTGAAATTACCCACGGCATGCTGTATTCTAGGTCTTAGACTTAAATCAATCAAATTCATTCAAAAAGTCCTTATTGCTAGAAGCACTTCTAGAACTTAGAAAAATACTCAAATGCAAAAAGAAAAATTGGTAAAACAAAAAAAAAACAACGGGGAAAATGAACTCGTAAGATTGAAGGTTTAAAAAGGCCTTAAAAAGTCCTTTGCATACATTCTATACACATTTACAAAACAAGATTATAATTTCTTAAAATTTTATCCAAATACCCACTAGAATCCTAGTCCTTTGTATTCTCTTAGGTAACAAAATCATCTTTAAAAAGTCCTTGAAAAATTTGCAGACAATAGAAATGTCACACTCACATTTTTTCCAAAGTCCTCTACACCTTCATAGAATGCCAAAAAAGAAACTGAAGAACATTATTGTAGTTACAATAAAGTTTAAGTCTTTGCAATGGACTTTTCTTTTTCTTTTTTTGAAAATTTCCAATGTACCATTTTGGCATTTGAAAATTGAGCGTGTGTAGTTTTTTATAATTTGTCACGTTTTTGAGCCACTCAACCATGCATTCACCCAACGGTGTTTTGATCGTTCCCTTATCCAAAATTCTTTTGAAATTACCAGTTTAGTCATGTTTTCATTTTTGGAATGGATAGGCTAGGGTTGGTAGTGTTGAGTTGGTGTAAGTGGATAAAGAGACATAACCGAAGCTCCTAAACTAATATACTCCCCCGTAAAACTGACAACAACAATAAATTTTAGAGATGAACCAAGCGATATCTACCTCGTGAAGCACGAACAGAGCTAATCCACATAGACTATTCCAAACGCAACACCATCTCTCTCGTACAAACAAAATTCCACTTACCATGCAGCTTAAGCCAATATCAAACTAAGCTTATACCAACTCAACACTATCAATCCTAGCCTATATCCATTCCAAAAACAAAACCATAACTAAACTTGCAATTTCAAAAGAATCTCGGATACGGGAACGATCAAAACACCAACATGAATTCCAAACTATTGACTAGGACAATGAATCAAATAAACAAATCAACTCACCAGTACTGAAGGAATTGTGAAAAGCAAAAAAATCCGATAGCCGGTCCTTGGTAGCGTCACAAGTTGCTGTTGCTATACTAGTTCTCACCACGACTGCAACTACGTCACTTCAATCATAGCTCCAAGTGATCCTGAGACAGCAAATTTCAATAAATTTAACACAGCTCCTGACACATGCCAAGTAGTCCACCTGCTCCGAAGCACTAGCTATGACAATGAGACGCAACAAGTTGAGTTGAGTAGAGTTGCGTGGCGTGGGCGGGGGAATTTTGAATCAAGCACAAGCAGAGTCAAGGGATGTAGAAGGTTTTGGGCTCTAAATGATTTGCAAATGGGTAAAAATATTAGAGGGATCCAAGGAGAAGTGTAACCTCTTTTTCAACTCTAGACTAAATTAAGGTCTTTAAGTCCAAATTTGAGTCCAAAGTTTTCACATTTAGCTTTCAGATGGTAAAAATCTAAAATTTACCCCAAGGGATGTGCATATATCTAGGTGTGCCCATATCAATTCCTTTTTTTTTCTTTAAGGGGCTTCTACATAATGTATGGGGATAGTCGAGAAGCAATTAAAAGTCGGTCCCCTATCCCCATCCCCAAATGGATGAAGATGGAGGAAAGATGAGGATAGGGATGGGGAAGCCCCACGAGTTCTTCTCCATTTCTTGGCATTGTTACTACAATGTGTAATATCAAATATAGTGATGGGCAAGAGGAGAGTATTTGAGGTGGGCCATGAGAGTATCTCAAGTGGGCCAGGTAACTAACTAGCACTATTTTTGGTAAACTTAGGATACGGGTTACCAGATCTGAGTTCTGTATATACCCCCTTGGATAGCAATTCGAGCCCCTGATCATCCGGCTTCCCCAAAAATTTGGAGATACGGGCTGCTGGTGGGAGTTTCTTCCCCATTCGGATGAATTCCATCCGGATACAGATGGGAAGCCCCCTGGGGGAGATGCTCTTAGCAATTCCCCAACCAAAGGGAGAAAAAAGAAAGTTCGAGGGCTTGACCAATGGGGAAAAAGAGAAGTCCTCCAGCTACCAATGGGAAAAAAAAAAAAAAAAATTCGAGGGCGCTACAAATGGGGAAAAAGAAAAGCCCTCCGGCTCAACCAGCAGGAGAAAAAAGAAACTTCCAGGCCTCGACCAATGGGGGAAAAAGAAAATTCCCTCAGGCTTGGCCAATGGGGAAAAAGCAGAAGTTCGAGGGCTCGGCCAGTGGGAAAAAGGGCCAATGAGAAACCCCGAGACCAAGCCCAACGGCTCTTTCCAGGCCTGGAACCGTGGAACGGCCACAAGACCCCGCCCTCTCTCTCACCGACATCACATCCCAACCGACTTCCCTCGCAACTCCACAACTGCGGGCCCGACCCTCGCCACCATCGCCACCTTGGCTTCCACAGAGCCTTCGCTCCTGCTTCCACCCAACTTCATGCGCACCAACCTCCCAGTCGTCTCGGACATCGCCCTCTCCCCACTTCTCCCTTGGATTCCTCTGATATTTTTACCCATTTGCGAATCATTCAGAGCTCTCAGAACCTTCTACATCCCTTGACTCCGCCTCGTGCTTCATCCGAAATTCCCCCGCCACTCCACGCGACTCCACTCGTTGCGTCTCGTCGTCGCAGCTGGTGCTTCAGAGCAGGTGGACTATTATCAAGCCTCTTCATCGTATGTCGGGAGCTGTGTTAAATTTATAGAATTTCGCCGTCTCGTGATCAATTGGAGCTGTGAGTGAAGTGATGATAGTTGCAGGTCGTTGTGAGAAGTATAGCCACAGCTTGTGACGCTACCGAGGACCGGCTATCGGATTTTTTTGCTTTGCGCAGTTCCTTCCTTCAGCACAGGTGAGTCGATTTTTTTATTTCCATGGTGGTGGTGATTCATTGTTCAGTCAGTAATTTGGAATTCATGTCGATGTTTTAATTGTTCCTGTGCCCGAGATTCTTTTGAAATTGCAAGTTTAGTTATGGTTTTGTTTTTGGAATGGATAGGCTAGGGTTGGTAGTGTTGAGTCGGTGTAGTTCGATATTGGCTTCAGCTGCGTGATAAGTGGAATTTCGTTTGTGTGAGAGAGATGATGTTGTGTTTGGATTAGTCTGTGTGGATTAGCTCTGTTCTTGCTTCACGAGGTAGATATCGCTTGGTTCATAAGCTGAAATCTCTCGTTGTTGTCACTTTTACGAGGTAGTAGATTAGTTCAAGAGCTTCGGTTTTATCACTTTATCGGCTCTCTGTTGCTAATTCGGATTCGAAGTTCCGGTTGCAGTGTCTTTGAAACGGGATTACGTGTGGATTTAGTGTAGCCTTGAATGCCGTGATAGCTAATGGTGATTACGTGACGC
The DNA here is from genome assembly GCA_963920765.1 of Ulota crispa. Classification (NCBI taxonomy): domain Eukaryota; kingdom Viridiplantae; phylum Streptophyta; class Bryopsida; order Orthotrichales; family Orthotrichaceae; genus Ulota; species Ulota crispa. The sequence continues at coordinate 5,416,757 of OY987250.1, read as the reverse complement.
TAATTACAGGCTGTGGTGGTACGAGCACGACACGCGTGCGGAGGTGATTCTATTGAACGCGGTTCCGAGCTGCGGCGTCGTGCTTTCAGACGGGATTGAAAATCTTGCAAGGTCGGATTCAGAAAGATACACAAGATTCGTGAGACAAGTATTTTGTGAGATTTTTTAATACATTTTGTGGTTTGAGATTCGGGAGCAAGAGCGAGAGCGAGAGCCATGGGCGCCGGGAGAGGAGCAGGGAGGACGAGTAGCAGGGAGAGTCTTCGAAGGGCAGGGAGGATGCTCTTCTTCCTCGTGAACATGTTAGGCTCCCTCTTCGTGTCCTGCGGGCCGTTGCTCGTCTCCATCCTCGACATCGCCATCGTCTTCTCCGTCTTCACCTGCTGCACATCCTGCTTCGCATTCCGAGCCGACTGGGCGACGTACAGTTTCCGTGGCTCTCTCGTCGACATCCCGCTTTTGTCCTTCGGCCGCTCACTGCTTGCTCTCTGTAAGTCATCACTCCATCTCCTCCAATTCCCTCCCGTCCATTAACCCCTAAAGGATGTTGCCCTCCAAAAGTGTTGGTTGTATTCATGTCCATTAAACCCCTAAAGGATGTTGCCTACCAAAATTGTTGGTTGTATTCATAAGAGGACCGTTTAGTGAAGAAACAGTTTCACGACCAATGTCAAACATTTCCCAAAAAATCCTAGTTGACTGGTAGTATGTTTATGACTTAGCTTAAAATGGGCTTCATATGCTACCCAATTACTCCATCTATACACAACACAAGAGAGCGTACACAATACAGCAACATCCTTTTGGGTTAAGTTAGGGTTTCAATCTCTTAACATCCTGCTCACAATCCTCGCCATTTTCTGTTCCTTTGCAGGTGCGTATGCTTTCTCTGGAACTCCGAGCTTGTGCCACGGCCCGTACTTCGCCGTCACCATCGTCTCCGCGATCGGCACCACGGTTATGCTCGCCATTAAGGCTTTTCTATATGAGAATCTCAAAAGAGGATTACCGGTGCTCTTGGTTGCATCTGCCGTATTCGCATTGGCACACGTTATTGTAGCTTACAAGGCGAGGTGTCGAGCTCGCCGCAAGCTCTCCTTTGATATCTCGGATATGGATGGGGTAAGGGCTCGTAACCCTAGACTGAGAGCTTTACCGCTTTTTACTGCAATTTTGCTTTAATTGTGTATGTGTCTTAGGGTATGTTCATACTTGGTGTTAGGAGTGGTAGTAGCTAAGGATAATTAGATGCATTTGGACATACCTGTAGACTGAATTCATATTGCTAATACCCCTCCTAACACTAAGTGTGAACATACTCTTAGGGTTTCATCACAGCTGATTCTGATATTGTGTCGATCTCCGCTGATGCAGGTTTCTAGCGTTTTTGTGTTGATTAACGGCTACCAGCGTGTTCCTGGGTCCTCGTCACCGACTTATTTCAGGAAGAGTGACTTGGAGAGCAACACGGTGGTGACAAAACCTTGGGATGGTTTATCGTGATTACCTTAAACCCCAGCATAACAGCAGTGACCTCAATTTTGCAGTTATTGCGAAGATTAGTTTCTTCCCATTTTAGGAAAAAGCATTCAATTTTTTTCATTGTTTTTTTCTCGCCTGTGCTGTGTTCCCATTCTTGCGAGGTTCAATCTCGGCCAGGAGAGAGCTCTCACGGCTCTGTTTGCGAAGGAGTAAGTACACCAGCTTGTAGAGTATCCAGTGTCACTTAGTTTAGCAGAATGAGATTTAGGGTTTAGGACTGGGTAGTGAGAACTTAACCCCATTGGTAGCAGCAGTTGAATGTACATACGAAAGCTCTTCAGGGTGCGCTTACCGGAGAGATTATCAACATGTGCCAATTGTACTTTTGAGGATGCAATGGAATTCTGGATCTAGAATTTGGTAGATACAGGCTGGATTTTGTTTTGGGGGGTCGTCAAGCTGTTGTGGCGACTATGAAAAGTTTCATGTATTTTAGTTTGACGAGCAGGAAGGAGAAAATTTTGAATTTTTAAAAGTCAAGGCGTGCTTTGCTGACGGAGTCTTGTCTTGTGCGAGACGAAGAAGATCCTCCCTAACGATCATAGGGCATCTCCACCTAATTTTAAAAGCCGTTCAACGAACTTAAGTCCCCTTGTTTGTAGAAGCCAATAGATATTCCATTATTGATTACTGTATTCAACCTACTAATTGTGAAAAACAAGATAGTGCTTGAAGGATTTGTTGTGCATGGAGGATTCCGTTTTCTGTTATGCCCAGAAAGAATATCTTTACTAGGTTCATACATTATTGCCTCCTTTTCATTTAAATTTCCTCTAATTCGATGTTTTGCAATACATGTATGGGGTACCTTAAAAGCAGCATTTAATTTTTTTGCCCAAATCTTACCTCAAAAGTGAGGGGGTGATCACTACGCTAAGAAATTCCAGTAAAAATTTGGATGACATCGTCTCCCCACATGAGCTGAAACCCGATTTGCCATATTTTGGATGAAAGTAGCTTGTATTGGTAGTTTTTTGGATGAACTTTTGCTAATCATTCATTTGTTCCCCTTTTAGCAAAGTTTTCTTTATATTTTGGAGCGCAGGTCGATCTACCTTGACAAAAACAAAAATTAAACCTTTGCTTTAAATATCTATAGCAATCCAATCCAAAATAGTTTAACTTAGAAATACAAGAAGATGTCCGCAGTAAAGAATTTTTGTTGTTTTTAGCTTTTCCAATTACAAAGTGAGCATGGGTTTTTGGGAAAACTTCCATTTGTAGGTAAAATTGCTAGGCAAGCGTGAAGTGGGATTGTGGCTTTTTGGTGAAAGAAAAATTAATACATTTTTTGGAGTGTGATTTAAAATTAAAGTTTGTTGCTTTGAAGAGTTTTTTTGACAAATAACATGGCCACCCATTTTTTTTGGTAACTATTTTATGGGATATTTTTGTGATGTGTTGTAATAGGTATTTGATAAATTGTTAATTGATCTCAACTGAGGTAAGTAAAATACTACTAAAAAGGTGTTGTTCCTAGTACATTCAACATGGATTAAAATTGCACTTGTTGGACTTTGTTTCAAGAATTGAATGCATGATGCCTTGAATATTGTCACTTTGTGAGATTTCTTTCTATAACAAGGTAATTCTAATTCTTTCTCATATGTTTTACTTGAAATTTGTATTTACCAATGTGAGAATCTACTTCAAGCATTCTAATAAACGTCATGGTTTATTGAAGCATGTCTTTAGTAAATTCAACAAACTCAATTACTGCTCTAAAAGAGACAAACTTTTTCTTTCAAACTTGCAAAAGCAGTATAGGTAGGAATGTACACAAAGTGTCTTGCTTAGCAAGATCACATAAGGTAGACTATAGACATACCCATTACGACCTTGCGCTCAATCTCCCATTCATGTACGAACAGCATACAATCTAAAACACAGATGCATACCATCACTACATACACAAGGGCTGAAGGGCGAAAACTTTCGATGAATGGTAATTAGTATGACTACCGTATTACGCTGGTAAAATTTCTTCATTTGTGATGATTTTGAATCAACAAGGTCTAATTGTTAAATCACGTATAAACAAACTTCCTTTTGAACGTAGTTGAAGTTCAAAAACGACATTTAATCATTGTATATAAGAAGCTAAAGAGGTCAACCCTTAGACAACCATAGGGTATAGTATATACGCTCATGTATAATTGTCATTTGCTACCAATAAGAAATTTTATTCTCTGATCTCAAGTAGCTCACTAGAATCGGCATTGATCTATTTTCCAACTTCTTTGTTGGTTTCAAATGTAGTAAAGATGTGGATCCATTCCAAATACAAAATAAATATCCCGTATTGTACTAGTTGCATAGGGCTTGTTAATTGTTTAAGAATTAACCGTTAAATGACCAAAAGACCCTTTGTGACCAGTACAATACAGGGTATTTTTCTTGTATTTGGAATAGATTCACACCTCTACTACATTTGAGACCAACAAAGAAATTGGAGAATAGATCAATGCGGTTCTAGTGTACTTGAGATCCCAAATTAAAGTTTCTTATTAGTAGCACATGACAATTGTACGCCAGAGTATATACTATGCCCTATGGTCATTTAAGGGTTAAAGCTAATTGGTACACTTTTCAAATCTATGATCAAATATTATTGTCTTGATCATGAAAGTTTCCAAAACAAGCTTTATACAATAAACATCTACAATGATTTGGCGGAGCGAATTAAGTCCCATATACAACTTGCCACTTCATGGCTAGGCATTTTAAGGAAGACATGTTTTTATTCCCAAATTTTCTCACCCAAATTTTTTTATGTTGATGTTACACCAAATAGTGCATTTAGGTTGCCTTAACAATTAAGTTGTCTTACCTTGGCAAAATTTTCTCATGATTCACCTTTGACCACCTAGAGGGATATGGAACTCTCTTTATGCTACAATAATCCCTAGTTTTGTGTAAAGTTCCAAATTCCTTACTTCTTAACTTTGATGCTTGTTGATACGCCCAACCTTTGCTTGCTTCCTCCATTGTTTATTATAATATTTTGACAAAAGTTACTGTATTCTTAATAAATATATAAATAATGTGAAATGTCAACAAGTATGAGATAACCTAAATGCACTATTTGGTGGAGGTTGTGTCAAAATAAGTTAAGGTCGTACGAAAACTCTGTCAAAATTTCAAAACAGAAAAGAAAGCTACGTCTTTCTATACCGCATTCATCTAACTGGGAGTTCGAATAAGCTGTAATAACGTTTTTGGGGACATGTTTTACCAGATCTTACCTCATTGGACACAGAAACACAATTAAAAACCGGATGAAAAACATGGATGAAATCTCCAAATCTCCCTTGATTACCCAATACATTCCCAAAATGAAGATGAAAGTTACTAGTGATACCTGATTTCATAAATAATGTGCACACTTGACAATTTCATTCATTTTTTCCTTCCTTGCATACACTTTAGTTGCTTCATCAATGACAAAACAAAAATTTGAAGAATTTACATATACAAGCTCAAAATCAAACCATGATTAATTATGGAGATGTAACTTGAAAGTAGTTACAGATAGGGACACACCCTCAGAAGGTTCTTTTCTCAATACTTGGCAAATGATTGCCATTTGCAACTTACAGTCAACACAACTTCTGGTGCTCCAAAACTTTTCATGGAAAGCATGGTCTCACATGAGAGGGCATAATGTCTATTCTTGCCACACTTTCCGCCACTTACTTGATCCTTCAATGCAAATGTTTTGAAGGCATACCTTTTTTGGCCGTCTCCTTCATGATGACAAACACCTACCCACAAGTACGGTGTAAATTTTGACTAGGAAAAATTGGTTGTCAAGAAGGAAAAAAGACAACTCAATGAAAATCTCCTTTCATAATCAATTAATCCACCAATATTGGGTTCAAATTAAAAATTTCCAGTAGGCTAAGTTGGTATTTCATAATGTGTTTGAGTGCACAAGGAATACATCCTTTTTTCGTAAAGTTTCAAAATGAAAACTTACAGAGAGAAAGGTTTTTCATCGGGAATATCTTCTTCCAAAATTGGGTGCTTAGAGACCCTAAAGTGCAAAATACACCCCATAAGGTATCAATTTTTTCATACACTAGCTACAAGAGGCTCTAACCACGGCTCTAGCTTGCTGTTCAAGTAAGGTAAGGTAGGGACACCCAATGGCGTGAGTGTCCCTAATGGCACTCATATGTGCTTGAGGTTTAGATTTTTGACCACATATCTAGGCCCTCTATAGATGACTTATCCTCTGAGACTTAGAAGATAGGCCATCTATGGAGGGCTTAGATCTATGGTCAGAAATCTAAACCTCACGCACATATCAGCTCCATTAGGGACACTCACGCCATTGGGTGTCCCTACCTTACATACTCAAAGTTCCTAAGGACATCTTTCCTTAACCCTTTAAAAACCACCAAACCATATTTTGGTTCAAGAGAGTGATTTTTGGCTTGTAGCGTAAGATCACTCAACAATTTGGAAATTGGTCTTGAAGAACGCTTGTAATCATAAGAATTTTGCATCCAACCAAAAAAACAACAATGAAATTGGGTATGTGAGTTGATAAGTAATGGTGTTTATACAGCATGGCCTCAAAATATGTATTCAAATTTGGTCAAAGATGGATCAAAGCAACAACACATTACATCAAATATTAAAAAAGAATGCCACATTTCTGTGCACATTTCAATTGTGCGGTCCGAAAAAAATTCAAATTGCTTATAAAATATGCTAATAGTGTTTCTCTATACCGTAGCAGTATAATTGCAAAATTTGAAATTCTATTGAAATGGTGCTATCATTTCATTTTTTGAATTTGTCATTCTACTTTTAAGGCCAATTCTTGATTGTTTTCACCAACTGGATTTTTGTAGAATTTATCAAATTTCTTGTAGAACCATTTGAGGGCAACAAATAAAGTGGATTTTTGACCCTTTTTGTCCACTTAGCTACACCTTGTGATTGCTATTTTTATCCATTTTGAGTGAGACTAGTCTTATTGGAAAGGTGAGAAAGCCGACTTTCTAAAAATATAAAACTCTTCTCAAGCACAGTTTGTATGAAGCAGTAAGACCCAAAACCACACAAGCATAAAAAAATAGAGATTCTCACTAGCAGCTCACTCAATCATTATAATATTTCACCTCCAACAATAGATTTGATTGAAATTTTGACACTTTATAGTAAACAAGGCGTTCTTCCCATTTGAACGATTGGACTAAAGAATTGGGTCCATACATGATTCAATTGCACATTCATTGCCCTGATTTCTAGTGGATTTTGTGAAAATGTGTATGGTCTTTAACCCCTAAAGGACCAAGGGTGTTTTTTGAGAAAAAATCTCAGAAACTGCCAACTTTTAGTACATTGCCCAAAATAAAAAAATAAAAACCTTTTTTCTCAATTTCAATTGTACAAAAGTTTGTAAAACCAATAAACCCACATGTGCAAAAATCTCAGCCCATTTGACAGCATGGATAGTAAGATTATAACATCCGAAGTGAGAATAACATCTTTTTTTCATTCTTGTAAAACAAGGTCAACAGACCTTGAGCCTTCCTAGAGTAAATTTTTTACCCTACACAAATTTGAGCCTTTTGACCACTTCACAAGTATATGATGTTAGGTTCACTCATGAAATTTTTTAAATTCAAATATAGAATCTAGCTTATTCTAAATCACCCTCCAATGCAAGGAGGTTTAGCGAATTGGCAGTACATTAGTCATTCTTTCATGATTTCTTGTACAATGTGGAAGTCTTTTATTTGAAATTTGAAAGGTGAAATGTTGGAGACAAACATTTGGAATATGTAAAAAAAAGTTTCAAGAGCTTTAGACTTGTAGATTGAAAGACAATAGGGCTTGAAGTTAGAGGAATTCTTTTTTCTTGAAATTGCCCAAACTAATAGTTAACAAAGTTTGACTCCCTTCAAAATGTGATGTGAGAGTTCAATTTTTTTTTTTGACAATTGTACATTATGTTTATTTAGATACATACTTGCCAAGTTTCAAAAGTTGATGAGAGTATTAGCATAAGATTCTCCAAAGATGCTCAAACTACCCAAACTGCCCTATTTCTTTTGGTCAACATAACTTTTGAACCGGGCATCCAATTGGGGAAAAAATTAAATTTCCACTTGGAAGATACATATTTGCACCTTGTATAACAATTTTGAGAACATCCAATAAAAATTGACTCCATATAACCCTACCTGAGTTCTCAAGTGGTTGTTGAACAAACACTTGGTCCTTTAGGGATTAAGGTATGTACACCCATAATCGTCAGTGTCCCCATAACTGTCACCTTTGAAATCTTGGAAATTCTGTAAAAATGAATAGATGTAATTACAAGGATGTACAACATGTGAACATGAAACCTTAATGCTGTTTATGGGTGCAATGGCAATTTGCTCTTTAAAAATTTACAACTTATTCTCACAGTATCCAAGTAATACATTTGAAAGTGCAAACTCATTAATTTTCTGTTCCTAGTACAATCCTATAATTTGCTAGCTGTTTATTGATACTCATCATATTTAAAACCCTTAGTTTGACGCTTATGGGTGTATATACCTTAAAGGGTTAATGCATAATCTTCTTCCTTGCTACTTATAGCCAATAAAACCGTGGTACTATTGTGAACCTATGCATATTTGACTTTCTTTCAAACAGTGCCCCCATTTGTAATTGTTTTATAATACTGCATAATATTGTTAACCTAGCATCATACTTCTTCCTAGTCGTGGAGGGATATTCCCCTGGGATACTTGGGAGGAGAGTTTAGTTATAAATTCTGCCATCTGATTGGTGCGGATCTACAGTTATCTAATGGTATTGCCGGGGGATCCTCATATTGGGGGAACAAAAGGGGACCCCGAAGTGAAGGTTAACAATGTTATGTGTGCCCTTGTTTGTAAAGTTCTTAAAAAAAACATTTTTAGGTTGTCTAGGTACTCCGGACTCCGAAGTGAGTAAGTGAAGTAAATAGTCCCCAATTCTTGACTCTCCAGGTTTCTCTTTTACTTTTGCTCGGTGTTTTCCTTCTTTAGTTGACGCCAAGCTGCAAGCATGGTGGCTTTTACTTTTTGAAGTATACAACACTCTTCCTTGGAGTTAGTTTAAGGTAGATGTCCCCAATTCTGACCTGTCCCCAATTCCAACTCTTCATGTCCCCAATGCGTACATATTGATTCTAAAATCCTTTCCGTGTGAACAGAAGGTCAGAATTGGGGACATGTTCTTAAAGGGTCGGGAATGGCAGCACTTACCTTAGTGCATAAATGTGTTTGTGGGGCTAGGGTGAAAAAAGCTCTGACTTTTCACCAGCCAGAAAATTTAAAAGTTTAGATATCTACCATCACAATACTGGATTTGGGCAATTTGAATTCACATTCAGATTCAAGACCCTTGCTTTACACTGGGATAGAAGAAGAGGATAAAACTAACCAACTCCAGCATAGGGGACAACATTTGGTTTTAGAGATAAATTTTAGCTCACCAACTAAACTTTGACCTTCCCCATTTACACAGCAAACTCTCGTCAATTTCGTGAAGGGATTTGCATATGAATTCCCTGTGCTAACAGGGAAATGTGACAGTGAGAAAAATCACAGAAGAAATAGTCAGAAGTGTTGAACAGCTCACATGAAAAATGTGAAAAATTCTTGAAACTAGCAAAGGGAAATTAACAAAAGTTTGCTATGGTACAACCGGTTATTCATGCATTGGTTATTTCTTCTAAATTTCCTTCATTTATACTACAATATACATTAATTTACTGCTTTTGAAAAGTCTTGGCCAGTTTTTAATCCGGTAGTTCAACTTGATTTTTGCAATTTTAACTAGTTGATAGTGTTTTAGTTCTCCTTACAATCACGTGTTTGTCCATCATAACAAGAACTGACTAGCAGGTTGGTGGATCATTGGCCTAATAATAAAATGTGATACAGAAAAATTATGAATTTTACAAGTATTTTTTTAATGTATACAACTTGAATAATAAAATAACAAGATAGGCTTAGAGAAGTTGTATGTTTATTTCAATTGAAGTATTATCTTAAATTTTACATACCATATTTGTTTTGTTATGTACTACTAATATAAGTACCCGTCGGCTGTCGGTCGAACAGGACGCAAAACGTTTCCCACGCAATAATTTTTTTTGGTTTTTTTACCTACACAATCCGATTTCAAGCCCAATTACCCAAACTTCTTTTTTCCTTTACCCACGCAATAATTCTTTTTACCCGTGCAATAAAACATCCTTAGTTTTTACCCACGCAGTCTGAAAAATGGTTGTTTTTAACCCACGCAGTCCAGAAAAGGATAATTATTTACCCACTCAATAAAAATATCGCCACTGTTTTCTGTTACATATATAGATTATGGTTCTATTGTGCTATATTTTTTTCCTGAAAAAATGCCTTTTCACCTCAGACTAGTGCATTTTTTTTTAAGGGCATCAGAGTTTTTGCCAGATCACAAACGTCTCCTTCTCATTCAATTAGAATTGGAGGGATCAACTTGCATTCGCCATTGCTTGTGAGATGTGTCGCCAAACTAGCTTCCTTTCGCCAAAAAAAAATGCCCTGCCTCAGACCGTAGGGCAGATAATTACTTTAGGGATTGATAGGTGGACACCCCTTAATTGCTACATGGACACCCCCATAGCCAAATCTATTAAACTTGAGATTATTATTATGCAAAAATATGAAATAAAATCAAAGTAATAGTTTAGCGTACATTTGTGTCTACAAGCATTGCAAACATACAACAAATCTGCCTCATTTGTAACACGGTTAGGAGTTAAACCAATTACTCTCTTCATTTATTGATTTGACTCTTTACTGTGTAACAAATGAGGCAGATTTGTTGTATGTTTGCAGCACTTGTAAACGAAAATATACGTTAAAGTTTTCCTTTGATTTTATATCATATTTCAGCATAATAACAATCTCAAATTTAATATATTCAGCTATGGGGTGTCTGCGTAGCAACTACGGGGTGTCCGAGCAGCAACTACGGGATGTCTGTGTAGCAACTAGGAATGTCTGCGTAGCAACTAGGGGATGTCTGTAGTAGCAACTACAAGGTGTCTGTGTAGCAACTAGGGGTGTCTGCGTAGCATCTAGGGGTGTCCGCCTAGTCACCCCCTTACTTTAACCCTTGTTCGTAACAGAAATGCTGAGACTCTTCCACCCTGGCTTCACAAGCACGTGTGTGCAGGAAATCGAGCGTGTACCTTGCGGTACGGAAAGCTTGGCGAGAGCGTGTGTCGACGACTTTTCTCTCAGAATTTCACTCAAAATCACAGATAATGTCAAACGTTGACAAACTTTTGCTTCTCCCGCTTTAATTTTCGTAGCTGATGATGACAGAGCTTCTCCCTCTCTCTCTGTCTCCCAGTCTGTCTCTCTCGTGCATCTCTCCGAGCTCAGGCCAATCCTCGGCTCTGAGAGAGCACTCCGAGGTCGAATGGAGCGGCAGAATCCTCTCAGCTCTTCTACGATCTTACTCCACTTCTTTCAGGCAAGTGTCTCACACCATTAGATTAATGGCAACTTCAGTTTTCAACAAGTAGAAGAGTAGTACTTACCACAGTTTTATGTCAAATCTAGAGTCTGGTCTCGTTAGTATCGCAATCTCAAGCTTTCTCAAATCTACACCAAATAGTGCATTTAGTGCATTTAGGTTGCCTTAACAATTGGGTTGCCTTGCCTTGGCAAAAGTTATCTCATGACTCTAGATGGTATGCATTATGCAACTTTCATTATGTATAAAAATTTCTAGTTTTGTATAAAGTTTGAGCTTCCTTGCTCCTTAACTTTGGCTCCTTAACTTTGACATTTTGTTGCTGTACCCAACCTTTGTTTGCTTCCTCCATTGTTTACCACATTAGTTCTACTTGTAGTCTTGGAAAACATTTATATAGTGGGAAATGTTGAGAAACTAGTACAGGGCAACCTAAATGCACTATTTTGGTGTAATTAAGATAGACAAAGAAATAGGATAATTTTACAACTAGGCTCCACAGTTGAGTGAGTTACGTTGTATAATTTCAATGAGAATGCGGTGAACTTGGTTGATCCAATGGTGGAGCAAAGAATTCTTGAGGAACTTTGGGCGTGCTAGAAGAGTAATTGTGAAATGGGGTGTGTTTATGGGCTAGTAATGCAGTCTGTTGAACACCATATTCATTAAATTGGGAAAAAGAATACATTTTGGGACTTTTGAAAGTTTTAGTTGATCCCCTAAAATTGGATTTGTAGCGTTTTTTTGGGTACACGTGTCCTCATCTGAGAGGAGGAATTTGCAAGGGAAAAAATCTTAATGGGTCAAACCAAAGTTGATACCTTCAAATTTGGTTTAAGTTAACCTTTTGAGTTTACGGTGAAGTTCAGTTTGAGAATTGCGTTTTCCCAATTTAATGAACATAGACAACTTGTCTCCAATAATGGCTGACAGACTTGAAGCTGTTATTGAGACTGTGGTTGTAAAGTGTTCAAACGACGTTGCGTTGCCTTTTATCTGTAAAAACTATGGGCGAGTTTTGCAAGTGTGCATCATTTTGAACGAAGTAGCATGACTATGTCAACTGTGTCAAAATGTTGGTATTCCTAGGGCCCATTTTCACATTATTTCACAGAAAAGGTGAGAAGAGAAGAGAGACGTACTCCTGTGATGGTTTGACGTGGAAGACATGGAGGCCGGTTGAGTAAGCATGCACAGTTGTTACGTTTTCCGCTTCAATTTTCCTTCTTGCCTAGCCTCCCAAACTCTTAGCTTTTATTTTTTAGCATTCTCTTCTAGATCTACACGCCATTCCAATGGAATATTACGCCACTTTAACAAAGGGAAAATTTCATGGATACACCTGAAGTGCGCAATATTTTCATAGACATCCCTATTTTTTCAGAAATATCACAAATACTCTTATCACCATATTCATTAAATTGGGAATTTGTGAACATCTTGGGCATTAACTAGGTTTAAGTTGACCAACTTAAACCAAGTTTCAAGGTTAAGATGGAGTACAACTTGGGAATATGATTTTCCCAATTTAATGAATATGGAATTCCTAGGGATAAAAAATTTTAGGCATTTATTTTGTTATGCATGCCACTTCCTTTCTCCCTTTGTGCGCACACCACTTCTTTCTTGTTACGCGTGTGCACAAAAGAAGAAGGGAAGTGACATCAAAACAAACATTTTTTTGGTCAAAAGGTGTTTGTGATATTTCCCGAAAAAACAGGGGTATCTATGAAAATATTGCAAACTTCAGGGATATCCATGAAATTTTCCCTTCTGATACAGTGGCGTATTCCATTGAAATGGCGTGTAGATCTAGAAGAGAATGCTAAATAAAACTAGCTAAGGTTTTGAGTATCCATGAAATTTGCCCTTAACAAAATATCGGAAGTTCAGGTAAACTGAAGGACCTTCTTGTGCAAGTTTCGGTCAAGCCTTGCGTAGTAATGCTTCGTTATTGACGGAGAACACAAGGAATGACACTGGTGTATGCTACAGTGGGGTGTACGCGCTTGAAGAGGTTTGATCAGATGCAGGAGATCAGCGAGGAGTGAGGGGATTACTAGAGCTATAAATTCAAGGGAGTGAGACCTACGCAATGTCGGGATATCCAGGGGGGTTTGGAGGAGGGAGTAACGAGCCAGGCGATGGATACGACGGTGGCCAGGGCGATGCTCCATACGGAATGCCGTCCAGCGCCGCGTCGGCAGCGTCGGCGTGGGCGGCGTCGTCCCAGGCGGAGGGGTCCAACTTTCCGGCGTGGGGGGTGGTGCTGGTGGTCGGGGGGTCGGGGTTGGTGATGGTGTGCGTGTGGCTGTGCGTGCGGTGCATCTGTCTCAAGCTGCGCGCCAGGCAACGATCTGCGGTGCGGGACTTGGAAGCACAACAACAACAGTCGGAGCGCTTCACCGCGCGAATGCTGCGCGAGGGTGACGCCAAAGAGGTAGAGCCCCAGCCTTTTCTAAGTTACTGCATCTGCTGTTGCTGAACATGGTCTACATTTTACACCAAATAAGGGTATGTACACCCGTAAGCACCACTGTCCCCATAGCAGTCACTTCTGAAATCTTAAAAAATCTGTGGAAGTGAATAGATGTAATTACAAAGATGTGTAACATGTGAACATGAAATTTTAATAGTGGTTATGGGTGCAATGGTAGTTTGCTCTTTAAAAATTCACAACTTATCCGCACAGTATCTAAACGATACATTCAAAAGTGCATTTCAATATTTTTCTGTTCCTAACAAGATCTTACAATTTGCTAGCAGTTCATTGATACTCATCATGTTCAAAACCCTTTAGTTTGACGCTTATGGGTGTACATACCTTAGTGCATTTAGGTTGCCCCACACTAATTTCTTGATATTTTACACTATTTAAATACTTGCTGCTACTAAAGTAATTTTTAGCAATAATTATTGCAATAAGCAACTTTTAAATGCCTTGGCAATAACAACTTAATTGCAAAAAGAAAAATTAGTTGTGTCCATGTGGTAAACCATGTGAAATCTTAATATCTAAAGAGTTACATGCATCTTCAAGTGGCCAAGTCATGAGTCATGAGGTAACTTTCCATGGTAAGGCAACCTAATTGTTAAGGCAACCTAAATGCACTATTTAGTGTACACCAAATAGTGCATTGAGGTTGCCCCATACAAATTTCTCAACATTATATACTATTTTAATATCTACCAAGACTACAGTAACTTTTGTCAATAATTATTGTAATAAACAATGAAAGAAACAAGCATCAAAGTTAAGGAATAGGAAAGTTGAAATTTTACACAAAATTAGAAATTATTGTTGTATATAGAGAGTTGCATGCCCCTCCAAGTGGCCAAAGATGAGTCTTGTGATAACTTTGCCAAGGTGAGGCAACCTAATTGTTAAGGCAACCTAAATGTAATATTTTGTGTAAATGCACTAGCCAATTTTCTTCTCCGACTATCCCATTATTTAGTAGGGCTGCAACGTTCTAACAATGAGAAATTTAAAGTTGAAGTAGAATTGCCAAAAGTTCAACAAATATGGTGAAAAGTAAGAAGAAATTGGCATACGACTATAAAGTTAAAAAATCAAAGAGTAAATAAGCAAAACTACGCAAGTTATTTTAATTAGGGGTGGTTCACATTACCTCAAGATCCTAATTTTATTGGATATGAAGGGTAAAGAGGAGTAGGAAAGGGAGCCATGAATATTTTATGCAAAATTCTTTGTTGGACGAGCTCAAAATTGGGTTGAAAAATGATTGACCCAAATGTTGAGTGAAGTCCCACTTTTTTAGTGTCAAATTTTTAAGATTGTTGCCATTCAAGCAAAATGCAGCAATGATGACGTGAGACTTGGGAGTTGGGTTATAGTGTGAATTGCCAAGTTCTAACTTTTGGCTCCCAACCAATTGAATTTTGAGGTCTCAATAGGACATGGGATATGAGATGTAGTGTGAAGAGCCCCTTACTGCAGGATGTTGAATACTGTGAGATCCCTTCCTACAAAGTTGAATGAATTATGTTTAACTCGTGTGAAGGTGTGGTATGTCTGCAATTCCCTTGTTCACTAAGTGGAATCTGGGGCACAACCTTTTATTGCCCGTTAAGTAACTACATTATGACATAATCATTGTAATGTTGCTCCGGGTTGAATATAATAAATAGTTGCAAAACCCCCTTGGAGTTTTGGCCACCTACAGTCACACTATTTGAGATAATATTTATACAATGTAATCCATAATACACTTATTAAAATAAATTATTGTGAACTACTTTATTAGTGGATTTTGCAAATTCACTTATTCATGTAAGGTAACGTTGTTAGCGTGGGGGCACAGACCGCACAGTAATTGAAGTAACTCGTACAGGATTCATGGGTGGATACAAATAAAAAGAAATCAAAGAAGACAAAGCAGTGAGTTGGAAAATAAATTATGGGTCATGCATTCAATCAAAATGAGGGGTTAGAGAAGTAGGTCTTAATTTTTATGTTGGAATCATCTGTGCACATTATTTTTCATTAATTGTTGTTTTATTCGTCCTTTTGGACGTATTTGTTGATTTCCTATCTCCCAACAACAACAAAAGAGCATTTCACGTGTTGGAATTTAGTGTAGGAAACTCTTACCAACTTAGTAATATTGTATCATAACCATAGATTTGAATTTAGTGCAATTGTACAAAAGCTTATCCTATTCATTTTGCTTGTTTAAATTGAAGGGACTATTTTTACATCCAATAACTGGTTAAAAGCATTTCAGAAGGAAACTTTTGCTGTTTTATCAATAAAGGAAGTTTGCTTTATTGTAGGTAGGTGAGTCATAATGAGTGCTGGTGAATGGTGCACTGATTGAGAAGGAAAAAAAAGTTGATAGTGGTAGACGCACGAATGATCCCCTTGAAAGTGAGTTGGAATTTCTTATTTTATTTGATTACGAAAATATGCAACTTCATATGCCGTATTGCAGCTTTGAATGATTCCTCTTTTATTTAATTAAACGGCGCACTAACCCATTGAGCTATCTTAGGGGTGGTTCACACTATGCTCCACGCCCCCATCTCAACTTAACCCCGTGAGTTCCCAGAGTTGTTTTAGGGTTTAGGAGAAAATGGGGATTTAATGATCACCAGAGCTTGGAAAATTACATTCAAAAAATGTGACCGTAGGGTTTGAAAAAGGACTACCTTCTCTGCTGATGGGGACAACCACAATCGTTTTCACCATACAAATTGAGAGAAAAAGTGCGATCAAGTTGTGATCCCTAGTGACAGGATCCTATTGTTGGGGCGCTTAAGGGTTAAGATCTCAACTTTAATTAGATTATTAAGGACCAAAAGGAGCACTAAATAAACTAATAAATATATTATGCAAAATGTTGGTGAGATTCGGGTTCAATGATGGGTTGAGCCAAACGATTAACCCAAATTTTTATAGAAATCTCATCTTTAATAAATCCCACCTTCTCTAATGTGGGAACTTTCAAAATGTGTTGTCATGTAAACAAAATGCAATAAATTGAGGCAAGAAACTTGAGATGTTATGTAAAGCTACAAGTTCCAACTTTCAGCTCTACATCAATCAAATTCTTAAATTTCAATGAGACGTGGGATGTGGGACATAGTATGAAAGTGCCCCTTTTTACTCCATTTTTATTGTCTATTATCAACAATACTTTGGTTTTTTTTTTATATTGCCTTGACATTGAGGTTTCAGTTCTTGTTATTTTTTTCTTCACGTTTTCAGGATTAGGAAATTGACTTTTGGATGTACAATTTCCTTGGTTTAGGTGGAGAACCAAGCAAAGCCATGCGAATCAGATGTGGATGTGCAAATGACGTTTGTAGTCATGGCAGGCGAAGACCAACCCAGCTACCTCGCTTGCCCTGCTACCCCAGTTCCCTCAATGGTCCCTGAAGAATTTGAAGACAAAATAGAAAAACGGCAATTCACAACCTTGTGCCCTCCGCCCAGCAACTTCTCCCGTGCGCCAATTGTAAACCCTAACCCTCCTCCAGAGAGTTTCCAAAAAACCCCCCTTCACCATCATGATCATCTACCCCGTTAGATGCCACCCCCCTTCTTCATTAATTTTTATGTTTTGTATTTTTATTTTGCTCTTTTCATTCTTTGAAAACTTTTTTGTCCAGAATTTTTCTGTTTGTGAGAAGTGAGAAAAAGAACTCAGCAAATAATTGGTTCCCAAGTTTTGTTTAACTCCTAGTTGTTAGCAACCCGCACATTATCAAAAAAATAAATCATTCATTGTTTAGAAGGGAATTTTTTTTCTTGGGTTGCATAGTGCATTTGTAATTGTGCATATCCAAGATTTCTTCGAAAAAGTTGTACCCCTTTCATTGTTTTTAGACCCATTTTTTTTCCTGAGCCTATTTTCAACTTTGATAGGTTTGTTGGTATGTCTTGAGTAGAATCTTTTTATAGATTTTTCAGATTTGGTCTCTGTTACCTAACTTTTAAAAAAATTGGTCCTATCCTCACATTTGTTAGGATTTTGAATCTTATGAGTGAGGTTTTCTTTGGAAGGTCATTTGGTTTGTTTGCCAATTGTACAAACCAAAGTTCTCAAGCAAGTACACGAAACTAGGGTACTAGGAAACTATAGAGTTATGACTGTTGTGATTTCATTTTGTTTTCGCATTTTTCAATAGTGAAGCTAGGTAGTTGTTTGCGCATATGCAAAGAAAAGAAAATTTAAGAAAATAATTTAGTTTCTCTCCTTGTTTTGCATGATTGCATGGACTAAAGGTTATTCTTGAAAAAATGTTTTGGCCTTGATTTTTCTTAGTTGTATTCACTTGTAATTGCTAGATGATTCTGTTTTTGTAACCTACAAACTTCAGATTCTTGCTCCAATATAACATTCTACCTTTTGGGTTTTCTTATGAGAAACTTTGAGATTTTTTGGCAGCATCCAAGTCCTGGTATAAGAGCAATGAGATCTAGTCCTTGAAGCCAATAAGTACTTCATTAGCAAAGTTTTGGGCCTTCCAAGAGCCCCCTACAAAGTCTCTAAAGGGGTTTTACAACATGTACTTACTATAACAAATAAATCACTAATCCCCTATTCTAACTCACCCTTTGAATTTAATGCAATCATGAAAACTATATTATTATGTTATCCCCATTGGACAAAAACTATGGGTACAAATATACAATAGGAAGATAAATTCTATTTTACTCTATTCGAATAGATGAGTGAAGTACTTGGATAGTGAGTAGTGAGTGCACTTACATATTTTATGAGTACAATGCATTTTTTATTGATTGGGATTTTGCATGTGGCTTAAGTTCTCCATAAAAGGTGACAATAGGTATGAGTGCCCTTTTCTTGTACTCAAACTAGCCCATTAATAACTTAGTTTGTCAAACCTTAGGGGCTCTCGAAGGGCTCAAAACTTTGTTAATGAGTATGATGAGCTCTTGCAATAAAATATCCCTTTTATGACTCAAAGAGATTCATTTAAAAATCACTTCATATCCATTCCTCATCTACCTATGACTTAATGAGACGCTTTATGTGAGACTGTTGCAATTTAAGCTACCTACCTTAAACCTGTACTTTTGATTCATGAGGACAAATCTTGTCACGGTTGACAATGATGGCAAAGGATGTGTTTATTTTCATTCCCCTTGTACTGTAATCATATCAAATGAATTGTATACTTATTAAAATTCAAAAGAAAAAGGCAATTCTTTGGTAGTTCGTAAGGGCCTTTTGTAAATTGAAGTAAAGCACATAATCAAATCCATTTCAAATCCCTTCAATCAAAATAAATACACACAAAGTTTGCATTCCAAATAATATTTACAAAATCCAGATCCTTTTTTGAACGATCCTCAAATAAAATGTTCTGAACCTTTACAACGAGCTCATCACTATTTGAGAATTGAACAATTAATACAAATGTCAAACATATAAAACTATCTTTATGTCTTCATTTTGTAAGAAATTTATCTTGGATTATTCAATACCTAACGACTATTTTATCATCCAATATTTTATAATACACATGCCAATGACCAATTGCATATCAATCACAATTCAACAATTTTTTGGTTTCTTGATTTATGTGTGATCCAAACTTTAAGTCCCTAAAATGTGAACAATGGTTGTTCATATAGTCAAACTACAAGGGAATAGTGTCAATTTAGACATTTTTGGTCAATATGGACGTGTCAATTTGAACATTTTTTTGTCAATTCAAACGTATTTAGTCAACTTGGACGGTTTCTCTTGTAGTCTATATGTGTACAATAAAAAAATGTCAAATGAATTCCAAATAAAAACAAACTAATTTCAAGTTATCCTTTTATGATAACCACTCCACAACCTAGATTATAAAAAGTAAAGACACAAACAATATTCGAAGAAACCCAAGTGCACATGTTATCAACCTTGTTGACTTTGCGGTGTTGGGGCCGATGAATCTTTTTGCGTTGGTGAGGACGGATTTTTTGAATCTTTTTGAGCGGCCGCCGCACCAGCCACCATGTTGGCATAATCCTCAGTCTTTGCCGCAACGCTAAGCCTCGCTTGGTTTGAGTAGTCCGCACCGGCATCCTTCGAAGCATGCGCTTTCTGCTTCCCTGCATTGTAAAACTCTGCACTAGAGTCTGCGACGATGTTATAAGCAGCTTGACCCTGCTCTTTTGCAGCGTTCACATTTTGACTGACAGATTTTGAAGCATTTGATGACGCCTCATGCGCGGCATCTTGCGCTTGCGCCTTCTTCACACCTACACTTGCAGCGTTTAATTTCTTGGCAATTTTTTACCTAAATCTTACCTCAAAAGTGAGATGGCAACCACTACACTAAGAAATTCCAGTAAAAAATTGGATGAAATCTCCACATCCCTACTTGAACATAACTCCAATTTGCCATATTTTGGATGAAATTAACTTATATTAGTAAAATTTTGGATGAACTTTTGCTGATCATTCATTCATTCCAATTTTAACTAAATTTTCCTTACTTGCCTACATTCTGCGCTGCGGGTCTACCTTTACAAAAACAAAAATTAAACCCTAACCTGCAGCATCATAAGTCTCAGCTGCCGCAGAGTTCGTTGCATCTTTCGCCTCCGTCAGTTTCTCCGCCGCAGAATGAAATGCACTTGCCGCGGTGTCGAAGGCCTCGCCTTTCACTTGCACCGTCTTCCCATCCACGGTGTTGTACGTCCCCATGACTTGATCCACAGTCGCGTCTCTGGCTGACGCGGTCTTGTCCGCCGCGGCGTTGTACGTCTCCACACTCGTGTTCACAGTGTAATCCTTCGCGTCGGTGACCTTAAGATAAACACACCCATTCCCAAGCCGCACTCAATTCTGTACCCTACTTTTGAGATGTTAGCATTCCATTCTTGAACCTAAAGTGGAGAACTGAGTGGATGCTACTTGCACAAGCAAATTCTACCACATATTAATTGCTAAACTGTTTTGGGAGGGTTGGGATTGGGACTGTCAAGAGCCATTATAAGAACACATCTTAGCAATTTCAACTTTCAAGGTTAGTCTAGAGTTGCTTTTAGGGATCCTATGAGCTGTAACTTTGCCATTTAATATAAAATACTCTAAAATACTTTTTCCCACAAAAATGACGGTCAAAGATAGCTTGTTGATGCCGGGATTGCTAGGGCCACACATGCCCAAAATTGGCAATTTGAAACAAATGAGAAGTAACTTGTATTCTTGGAAAACTAGGAGACAATCACTTTTCCAAATTTTCATCTACTATTCACCTAAAGATAACCTCTCCACCATTCTAGGGCAAGAGGTTTGAGACGCCGGTTTGTGAACTCTCAAAACTGGTAGTTTTGAATAGACTAGAAAAGTGGGCCCTAGAAAGTCAAAGAATCTGCTTTTTCACCAACAAGTAAAACTTGCCACTTGTTTTTTACAAACTACCAGTTTGAAATGCCGGTTCTGACATGTGTGGCCCGGCCTTGAAAGACTAAGGTGGAAGCACCCATATCCAATAATGCCCCATTTCCAACTAGTAGGAGGTGCTATTTCCACCATGAGCAAGGATAGGTGCTTTGGAATGCATTTTGTTGACTTTTTCAAGGTTGGAACCACTTAAATCATGCTACATGTCCCAAAGTGAGGTAGGAAGTAATGGGCTGAAATTAGTATGGCTAGTATCAAAATTGCATACATTTAGACATTGGCAATGGGTGTGGAACACTTTTTGACTCCCAAAATTCATAGTAAATTCATTTTTGCAAATAAAAGTATGAAAAATTTGCAATCCCAATATTTCTTATCTTTCTACATGGTAAAAATATTTTTTGCCTCAAACTCATTATAGTTTTCTACAAAATTGCTTAAATTATCGATTACGAGTGCTTCCACCTTAACCGTACGAATTTTTTTCTTAAGATTTCCAAAATTTCCAAAACCTTGAAGTACCCTAAATCCTTAAAAGCTCGGATATGGGTAAGGTTACCTTATTCCCGGCGGAACGGAATGCATCCGTGGTGGTGTCCACAACAGTGTCCTTCGCAGCCACGATATTGTTCCCTGCTGTCGACGCCATGTCCGCTGCGTTATGGTACGCGTCACTCACCATTCCCACCGTGTAATCCTTGGTTGACACCACCCCATGGACAGCGGAGTCCTTCGCCGAGACGACGTTGTCGACAGTCGCGTTCGTCGTGTCCACGACGTGTTGGGCGACATTGTGGTACGTGTCTTTCGTGGCGTGCATGGTTTGGTTGGTGGTGTTCACCACGGTGTCTTTCATGGCGGTGACTGTCGACATCACAGAGTTGAATGCGGAGGAGACCATTCCCTTGGACGCGTTGGTTGTGTGGGTGGCTTTCTCCTGAGCGCTGGTGGAGAGATCCTTCATGCCTTCGGAGGCGTCGTCCACCTTGTGATCTGTGCAATGAAATTATTTTGTGCTAAGGTAAGGTAGAAATACCATAAACGGTTAAAATAAGCCACCTGATAAGACGTGGAGAAGTTCTTGAGAATTTAAGCTCAATCTGTGCAGAAACAAGGATAAGGAAGAATGCAAAAAAACTTTTTTATCCAAGAATGAATATTCTATGTAATATTAATGTAGAATGAATATTTTATGCAATATAAATGTGGATTTTTCATTGGGACCCTATTCTTGTTTCATAGGTGTGCTTTAAACGGTTACCTCTAGAATCTTGTTTCAAAACAAGTGTAAACCAATCAAATGCAAGAAAAAAGCATCTTTTCATAATCTTCAAGAATTTTTTTCAAAACCAACTATTGTTGATTTCAAAACAATCTACTCTCCTAGTAGAGCGCGGGGGGAGGGTAATAGTTTATGGTGTTCCTACTTTAGACCCACCATTCTCCAACCCCTCCCCAATTTTGCACCCTACCACTTTTGAGGGCTTCTCCACTCACTATTGAACCCAAAGTGGAGCAGTGAATGCCTCTTGCACAAGCAAATTCTGCCACATATCAAGTGCTAAGCCACTTTGAGATTGCTAGGATTGGGACCCTCAAGTGCCGTTATAGGAACACATCCAAGCAGCTTTAAGGGTAGTCTAGAGTCGCTAATAGAGACCCTATGAGTTGCAAACTTGCCCTTTACTATAAAATAATCTACAATACTTTTTCCACAAAAATGACGTTCCACAAATAGCTTGTTGTTGAAAGGCTAACCCTACTGATTTTTTCTTGAATTTTTCAAGACCTTCTAGCACTCCAAACCCTTAAACGGTCAGGTATGGATGTGTCTACTTTAATAATCACTTTTTTGCTACACCAAAATTGATTGATGTGGCTAATTGTTCTATACTATTTTTTGAAAAAATATAAGATATTTAACCAACTTTTATACATAGGTTTGGGAGTAGTAAGAGCCCGGTTTTCAAGATTCTACTTGATGTCACCTCGTCTTACTAGTGCAATATTCTAATTTCTCACAAAACCATCATGAAGTTTAACTTTGATGAAAGGTTGGAATCATCCAACTTGACATCTGTAAAAAAATGTAGCCATCCTTGCTACTCAACCATTTTTTGGTTAGAAAAGAAGGCCACTTCATCCAAAATATTTTCACAGTCACCTGTGTAGCTTGATGCAGACTTGGCAGAGTCGTAGGTGGTGTCCTTGGCTACTACAGCGTTGTCGACAACGAGATTCTTTGCAGAGACGACGTTGGAGGCGACTGTGTCGATGACGGAGGAGAGCAACCCCTTGCTTTGGTTGGCGGTGTTGTTTGTGTTTGCGCTGTCGGTGGCGCTCTTGTATGCATCTTGTGATGCGTCGGAGAACTCTTGTGCTTTCTCTTGAGTGTAGTTGCTTGCAACCCTCGCCTTCTGCACATCATGTATAGACATTGTTACATGCCACACTTGTCTAACTAAGGGTATGTTCACACTTGGTGTTAGGAAGGGTATTAGCAATATGATTTCATTCTAAAGGTAACGCGTTATTTGTTAATTTGGTAAAAACATGGGTATCATTTTGTACCTCACTTGAATCTAAAAAGGCCTCTTGAATTTGAATTCAAGAGGTCACTTGAATCCTAGTTAATGAATTCTGACTCTGTCCAAAATTTTAGAAGTTAATGAACTTTCTGTCCAAACAAAGCATATTTATGGATGATATATATATCATTTCATTGGAAAATAGTCAATGGATTCCCAATTTAATGAATATGGTGTTCTCTGGACAAAACAAAACCAAAAGTCTCACTTTGTACGCTCTTTACCAAATTAACAAATAACGCATTAGGTGTGTTCAAATGCATTTAATTTTCCTTTGCTACTACCCCTCTTAGCACCAAGTGCAAGCATACGCTAAATATGGACTACCCAAAGGTCACAAGTAAGGTAGGTAGCTTGAAAAGGGTTAGTATAATGGTTGATTTGCCTTTTCATGGCCTTTCCAAGACAAGGGGATTTTTTGTGTAATTTTCAAATAAAGAGAAATGGATGCCAAATGGAACAAGTTTTTTTCATATTTTTTGAAGCATTATTAAATTGTCACTGATGCATTTTCAAAGTATTATGTAGTAGATCCTTATGTGTGATTCTAGGTCTCTCATAAATTGTTCATGTGCAACTTGTAAAGCAATGAGGTGAAATCAAGGAGTGTGATTAGCTCTTGCAATTGAAAACACCTTTTCTTTTATCAATGACTAAGGAGTGTCCATTCAAGAACCACCTCATATCTATTCTTAACCTATTAATGTCTGGTCGACCAGTTTGTGGTTGATTTTTACTCTTTTCAGTTTGTAGAGAGAGCATGTCAGGGAATTTGATGACATGGCAAATGGGACGGGTTTGGGGAATTGAAAAGTGAAGAGTTTAGGACAATAACCATGCCAATCTAAGGTGGCAAGTGGCTAGAGGGTTCAAAAAACTAAAAGAGTATCGGCTGAAAATATATCAATAAATGCAAAAAGATGACCATAACAACTAAAAAGTGAGCATAATTCATGATGCATAACACTAAACCCTGCAAGATACTTCCATTTGTACAGTCAAATTTGTGGTAGACATTTATATTTAATGCTTTTAAAATTTCTCTCAAATGGCCATACAAAGGATTGCCCACCTCCAATCAACCATAAGCGTTAATTGGTTAGGGGACCTACAATTGGAGCTACCTACCTTAATATCTTTGAAATTGGTTTTGTTTGCAAAACATTGGGAGCTATTTACAAAACATCAAGTGTTACGTCTATATCAAACTTATGCAAAATTTTGAAAAAATATTAAAGAAAACTTAAAAAATCTTTAAAGTTTAAAAGCAAAGAAAAATTGTATTTACATGAACAATTAATGGAGAGGCACTCGCAAAACCCTAAGAGATAATTACATTGCTATCAAACCTATGCAAATTTTTGAGAAAAATATGCAAAAACATTGAATTTTTTTCAATATTTAGTGACATAGAAAATTTTTAAGTACACGAATTGTCCATAACTAGTTAAATATTCTACAAAAATATCACATTGTATTTAGACCTCAAAAACTAAACAGACGAAATTAAGAGAGAAAGCATCAACGTTGCTTGTTGCTTTAATTTCTCTCTCCAAGTTGTAAAAAGGTTTGTTAGAGTTTGTGACTAAATGCAAATTTAGGACAAATGTAAAACGCATTATGACTTGTAAAAGGGCAGATATTGAAAGTATTCAATGACACTGTTGATGGACAATTGCACATAAAGGGGACCGAACATTCATTCTCTACATTGCTGAATTGATGTTGCCTTATGACCTTATCAAAACATCATTGTTAAACATGAAATTTATGTGAATATAAGGATAAAATTATAACGCGTTTTAGGGAATGATTATATTTTATTTTTGTACTTTCTTAGTGCTAGCCAAAATTCAATATAGATGAATATCTTACGTTTCGTCCTTTCTAATAGATTATTTTTTGCTTCATGAATAATGTTATTGGGTACTTTCAATATTGACATGCTTTATTAGAATTCATAATACGCTCCAAATTTGTGACGAATTAAGAACCTCCAAATCCAACGTTTTACATGGTTGAATCTGATTGAGCTCTAAAATAAATAAAAAACACTGACAACGTTGACAAACACAATGTTTTTCATAAAAGATTTTTTATTAGCATATACCTAGCGCATCCGTCATTGGTGATTTTGTAAGTTGAAGAAAGGCTTGTTACAAATTTGTGACAAATATAAGGTGTACAACGATGTACAAAAAAACATGCTTATGTTGATATTGTTCATTGACATAAACAATGAATTTTGCATTACGGTTGACAAAATTTATTATCCATATGCCATTGATTACAAAAATTTGACAAATCTCAAAAAGTATGTTTCACACATTTCTAATGTTTTTACAAGTACAATGCAATCACTTTTAATGTATCATTGATGGATTTATGATTAATTAGGTTACAACTAAAATTGTTTATTTGACCATTGGTGAAGATACTTAATATTTATTCTACTTCTAAAAAATATACTTACTTGTTTAGTGTTATCTTTTGATGCATCATACGATTTTGAAGCACTATCTAAAGCTTGATTTGAACGACCTCTTGCATCATCAATAAAATTGGATGCCTTTCCTTTACTGTCATCAAGAGCTTCAGAAGTTCTTGCTCTAGCATCTTTATAATAATCTTGAGTAATGTTTGAAGCAATTTGTGTTTCTTTCTTCCTAATCAACATGACGGAAAACAGTAAATGCAAATTATACTGAGACTCTTATATGAACTTGTTTAAAACATGATTATATTGGATCAGTATAAGATTTTTCAATTCAAAAAACATTAGTGAGAATTTTTCATAGAAGATTTATGTGAAACATTAATCGTTTATGTAAAGCCATATTTTGTTTAATGAACATCATAACATTTAGGTTCGTCTCCTATTAGACGTTAGTGTTTGATCAAATCAAACCTATGTCAGCATTATATGTTTGCTTTCATCATATTGTAATTTTGTAATTGTTAATTTATTTTTCTTTTTAATAAAAAATCAAATGCAATAAACACCTTGCAAAAAACTCAGAATGTAGAATCACTTTTGATTGTTTATGTTACCTTCGATCATTTGCTTCATCTACATGTTGGCCTAGTGATTTTTCATTATTTGACATTGTTTCAGATTCCAATTTGTATTCAAATACGTGTAAGTTGTAATTTTCTGGTTAGTTTAGATTCCAGCACATAGTATGTTGAGTTGTAGAGCCTCTTCACTCATTTAAGAAAAAAATGAATTTATGCAAAAATGAAGGTAAATGTGATATAAAGAGTCACTGAAAGTTTGTAGAAAAATAGCAATTGATGCAATTTATGCACAGTCACTTTTACACAATGAAATGTAACACAATATGAAAGTATGTGCTTAAATTTTTTGGGTCGAAGTTGGTGTAAACGTGTATCAATTTTACATATGATCATATCCAAAAGTCTAGTGATCAAAAAATAAATGAATCATCATGAAATTAATCCAACCAATAGAAACTATGTCTTTTGAGTTTTGGAACAATAGAAAGCTTCATAGTTTGGTTTAGGGAATTACTAAATTGACACCCTAAATTGCTAATGGGAGCATGAAATTTGATAATTTAGTGCTATTTTTGATTTATTAAGTGGTCCATCATTCATTCAATCACAACATTATCATGTTCTTGAAAGAAAACATGACAAATACAAAAAAAAATTTGAAATATTATTGCACCAATAATATTTTTTGATATATTTTTGCTTTAGGTAACTCAAAAGTCCTATATTTTTAGTTTGAAATTCAAGCACACCTTTTTTTTTTTAGTATAACCTTAGAATGATAAAGGAGAAACAAATCTTTTGATCCAAATTAAAAAATCAACAAAATCAATATTAAAAATCACATTTTCATGCTCAAAGGGGGTGTCTTGTTAGCAATTTAGGGTGTCGTTGTAGTAAATACCTTAATTTATTATACATGCATTTGTACAATAGGGACGTGTTCTTGGTTATTACTTAAAACAAGTATACCTTGCATGCGCTTTGTGTTGTGTCTCTCTTAATGTCTTGTGACTTTTGACTTTTCACCCCCCTCCTATCCTCTCCAGTATCCATCCCCTCCTCAAGTTTCATTTGATTTTTCACCTTCCCTACCTTTTCCTCTCCCTCCCCTTGAATTTCAAATTTTTGGTGACATGTACAATCATTTATTGACACCCAGTGCTTGACACCGAGTACTTTTTAAAGATAATTTCAAATTTATAGAAGGGAATTTCAGGAAAAACATTCAAGGACTTTTCACCCTCGATTTGGGTGCCTTTTTTTTCTCCCTTCAGCCCTTTCTAATAGAATTTGTGATATAAATAAAGAACTATATCATGAGATGGACAACACACAATTTATAACAAAGTAAAGCAAATGCTATAGCCAAACAACAAAGTAGTAAATTAAATTTCTACCAATCATTAAAGAAAAAGTATGAAATACACAAAACCGTTACATGGAAATATAAGGCTTTTGTATAGACCAATTCTAGGCCTTTAAAAAAGCAACACATTCAAATGTTATTCATGCCATTATAATAAGAGTACTTTCTTTTTAGAAAACAACAATGTATACATATATGAATCTAAACGTAAAACTACGGCCATATGCAAATCTATAAAATGTCATTTGTTCAATTTTCCATGTCATTTAGTATTATTTACAAACATGTTATTCCACATACAATAGTTACTCTTTTTTGAATATTTTCTATTTAGATACATCTTATCAAATGTTAGAGCTTCCAAAAAAATTAGAGGCCTCTCCAAATCAAGCTCAAAAAAAGAAAATTTAGCCAATGGAGTGTTATTAGGACGTCATTGTACCATCCCATTGACTGAATTTTCTTTTTTTAGGCTTGATTTGGAGAGGCCTCTAATTTTTTTGTAAGCTAGGTAACACTTGATGGGATGTATCTAAATTAGTCAATGTCCAAACCCAGATTTTATATTTTTAACAATAATATTTTCAATGCCCTTTAAATCATAAATCACAAAAAAATGTTAAAATTTAGGGGAAATTACAAATAGGGGCACGAAAATGTAAAATAATACAAAGAGGGGCCCAATTTCAAAATAATTACAAATAGAGGCCAGACACAAGTTCAAAAAAAATGTAATTTTTTGTACTTTTTTGTTTTGTTTGGACATTGGTTGATTTAGACACATCACATTAAATGTTAGCTAATTTCTAAGAAACTTAAAGGACTCTCCA
Organism: Ulota crispa; assembly: GCA_963920765.1. Lineage (NCBI taxonomy): Eukaryota > Viridiplantae > Streptophyta > Bryopsida > Orthotrichales > Orthotrichaceae > Ulota > Ulota crispa. The sequence continues at coordinate 5,388,001 of OY987250.1, read as the reverse complement.
AATCAAGCCTAAATAAAGAAATTTTAGTAAAGGGGTTGGCAATTTTTGGAGACTTTTTAGTTTTTGGACGTTAACTAATATTTGATGTGATGTATCTAAATCAAAAAATGTCCAAACTAAAAAGAAATTACAAAAAACTAATTATTTTATTTGAAATTGTGCCCCTATTTGTAATTATTTTGAAACTGCGCTCATATTTGTAATAATTTACATTTTCATGCCTCTATTTGTAATTTCCCCTAAAATTTACTATCTATTAAAAGACTATATATGATATACCGGGTTTACTTGCTAGGTGCATTGCACATGCCCTATAGTGCATGACATTTGTAACCAACAACTATTGGACAAACAAGAAATACTAAAACACAACACATATACTCACTAGCTCAACAATAATTCCACCACCAAGTAGGAGAATTACTAAGCTTTGTCTTGGTGGACTTGAATTTTTGATAATTTTTTTTTTTGACAAAGCCTTAGGCTAATCACTTGAATTGAGAGCTGTTAGTTATAAGTGTCATGCACCATATGAACTTAAAAGGGCTACGTAAGGTCCCTAGGGCTTTTATTTTGACTTTTTGGTGCCAAATTGTACCCAAAAAAATTATCTGGCTTAGGAACGTTAAAAAAAATGCTAAAAAACTGGAATGAATTTGCCAAAAGGATTCAAATTGAAAAAAAAGAGAGGATGAAATTGCCAAATTGTGGATGAAAACCAAAATATAGATATGTAATACGTACTAATGTGATGATTTCTATCCAGTATGTGGATTAATGTTGAAATTTGGAGCACCAGTATAACTTTTTAAATCGCCACTTCCACACTTCTTAAAAAATGAAAACAAAAGCCCTGCCTAGGGTTTGGTGGAATTATGATCTTCGAGATGCTGATATTAGAGAGGTAATACTAAAGTTTATTCAATATTGAATCCTATTATTAGAGAGGGAATGGAGTTGCCAATACTGACCCTCCTGTCTCGTTGATTTTCGACACTACTTCGCAGCAGAGTTTCTTACGGAGCTCCAAGTTTTCAACGGAGCGGCTAATTTCGGAAGAAATTTGCAGGTTTCTGGAGGAATTTAGACGAATTTAGACGAATTCGGAAGGTTATTCGAGGTGCAATTTAGGGTTTTGAGTGCAATTTTTGTGTTTGGAAATGGATAATCTGTTTTAGAGTTTAGAGTGAAGTCGTGAAATTTTCTTGAGACATTTTTTGTTTAAAACCTAGCCATGGAGAGTTCAAATGCACCGCCTTTGATTTCGAATCGGAAATCGAAGAAAGCAACTTTTAATCCCGCACGCAAAGAGCGCAAAGCGACGGTAACCGTGAATGAAGATTCGAAACCAGCGGAAGAAATCACGTCGTTTCAAGGATTAGGGTTAACAGACTGGCTGGTGCGATCATGCAAAGAGCTCGGCATGAAGCGTCCGACACCGGTGCAACAGGGTTGCGTCCCACAGATTCTAGCGGGGAAGGACGTCTTTGGATTGGCACAGACCGGAAGCGGGAAAACGGCCGCGTTCGCGCTTCCAATTCTCCAGAAGCTCTCGGAGAATCCTTACGGCGTGTTTGCGCTCGTGTTGACGCCAACGCGAGAATTGGCGTTTCAAATTGCGGATCAGTTCAAGGCCTTGGGAGCCGAGATCAACTTGCGTAGTACCGTGGTGGTGGGAGGCATGGATATGACTGAGCAAGCCAAAGCTCTCATGCAGCGGCCTCACATTGTTATTGCAACTCCTGGCCGTCTGAGGGATCACCTTACGAACGATCCCGGCATTCCAGCCGTTTTTTCCAGAGCCAAGGTATGTATTTTAGGGTTTGAAGGCCAAGGTATGTTAGGGTTTGAAGGTTTTCGTCAAGAATCATGGTCACTTTTCTGAATTCCTCTTTGCTTTTTGCTCGCTGATACGAATGTTTCTGAAACGCCGCAACTTAAGAGATCACCGTATAAACGAACCTGGTATTCCAGACGTCTTTGCCAGAACCAACGCATTTTAGGGTTTCTAGGGTTTGAAGGCTTTCGTCAAGAATCATAACTACTTTTCTATATTCCTCTTTGCTTTTTGCTCGCTGCTATCGATATTTCTGAAATGCCGCAACTTAAGAGATCACCGTATGAACGAACCTGGTATTCTAGACGTCTTTGCCAGAACCAACGTATTTTAGGGTTAGGGTTTAGGGTTTAGGCCTTTATAGAATAATGGGAAAATTTCATGGATACCCCTGAAGTTTGCAATATTTTTTCATAGGTACCCCTGCTTTTTCAGAAATATCACAAATATCCTTGGATCAATAATTCTAGGCATTTGTTTTGTTATGCATGACACTTCCTTCTCCCTTTGTGGGCACACTATTATGTGTGTGCACAAAGGAAGAAGGGAAGTGACATGCACAACAAAACAAATGCCTAAATTTTTTGATCCAAGGATATTTGTGATATTTCTGAAAAAGCAGGGGTATCTATGAAAAAATATTGCAAACTTCAAGGGTAACCATGAAAATTTCCCTGTATTCTAGGGTTTGAAGGCTTTCGTCATGAATCAAGATCATTTTTCTTAATTACTCTTTGCTTTTTGCTCGCTGATATCGATGTTTCTGAAACGCCTCAACTGAAGAGATCACTGTATGAACGAACCTGGTATTTTAGACGTCTTTGTCAGAACCAACGCGTTTTAAGATTAGGGTTTAGGGTTTAGGGTCTTTATAGAATGTTTTGGCGATCTTCTTTGGTTTGAAACACTGTGTTAATACACCGGAATGAATATCTTTTTGCAGTTTCTAGTTCTTGATGAAGCTGATCGGCTCATGGATGTCGGCTTTGAAAGCGAGCTCAGAGCTGTCTTCGAGGGCATGCCTGCCACTCGGCAGACGTTACTGTTTTCTGCTACAATGACGACCAATCTGAAAGCTTTGCACGACGTCTCTCTAGACCAGGCTTTTTTCTATCAGGCTTACGAGGGGTTTAAAACAGTAGAGGCTCTCACGCAGCACTACATCTTGACACCTGCAAACGTGAAGGATGTGTATCTTATGCACATCATGTCCACTTTGGAGGAGCGGAAGATACGTTCGGTCATCATCTTTGCTTCCAGTTGCAGGTAAACTTGTAACAAATTCTCTCTTTAAGAATTTGATGACGTTGTTTGTGGTTTCTGCTACTGGCCATGCAAAACTCTCTGTAAGTATGTGACCGTAGATGCAGAGAGAAAAGGAAAGCGAAATGATTCTATGTTCACGTCCTTTTGCAGTCACTTTTTTTCTATTTTTTTGGTTTGGTATTATTTTGACTCGATAGTATTCAATTTAATCTATGAGCTGTTTTTTTTATGCAGGACATGCCATATATTAAGTTTGATGATGCAAGAGCTGGAAGTGGACACTACTGCATTGCACTCTATGAAGACGCAACAACACCGGCTGGCATCTTTGAGTAGATTTAAGTCCGGGCAGGTGTCTATATTGATTGCAACTGATGTGGCAAGTAGAGGCCTCGACATTCCAACAGTTGATTTGGTAGTCAATTATGACATCCCCAGGTATGTAATGCACTTCTCCGTTTGAATCCGCCGTTCCACGTTGCATGAAATTAGAAAAAAAATGTATCGCTTTACAACTTGGCTTGTTCCTTTTCGTATTTGCCAGTAATTTCTATTTTGCCAGAGTACCACAAAGAATTTTTTGTCTAGATTATGTTGGCCATATCCGGATGTTACCCTTGCTGATATGAACAATCTATCAATCAGGTTCACTAGAGATTATGTCCATCGTGTTGGACGAACAGCCCGTGCTGGAAGAGGGGGAAGTGCTATCAGCTTGATAACACAGGTAAATTATAATGTCTGTGTATTTGTGCGGAACCGAAGAAGGATTCATCGACTTTGTTCTTTTTCTGGGTGTACTGAGATGATGCTGAGGTTCAGACACTAATAATGGCACTATTAACGAGGTCAACATCAACGTTAGTTACTAAACCAGCTACAATAGTTTTCTGTTCAGCATCTTTTCTGAACAGTGGTAATTGCGTTTGCAGTACGATGTGGAGCTAGTACATGACATAGAAGAACTGCTAGGCAAAAAGTTAGAGGAATATCAAGTGGAGGAAGATAAGGTTTTGAAGACCATCACAAAGGTACGATTACTTGTGTTTCAGTACTATGCTTTCCTTCACTTTTTTCGTCGAGTGTTTTTGTCATTAAAAATTTCAACTATCTTGGATATTCACATGTAATCTGGATGTCGACTTCCCTCAGATATACAAAGCAAAACGAGTAGCCATGTTGAAGATTGTGGATAGTGGATTTGAAGAGAAGGTGAAGACACGCAAAGATCAAAAAGTGAAGTCTTTGGTAGACAAAGGTCTTTTAGACCCCAAGAGGTTGAAGGAAAGGAAACGAAAGAAACCTGAAAACGCAGCTTCTTGATAGAAGAAATTCTGTTATTACGATTGTTGTACAATATAGAACAAAGATTGCAGGCTGAGGTTCGCATTTTTTCTGGTATACTATTTTAATTTGGTAGAGAACGTGATTTGCCAATGGCTATTTCCGTTTGCTCAGCGTTGGCACCAACGCTGGTTTAGTTTTTCTTCGGCTTTAATTTCAAAAGAGAATTCAATACAATTTTTGCAAAGACGAGGTTACTCTTAATCTGCACCGGTTTAACCCTGAAACATTTGAAAAGCCCTTTGCGAGTAGTACAATATGAGGTATTTTTCTTGCATTTGGGAATGGAATCACATTCTTACTACATTGGAGATCAACAAAGAAGTTGGAACATTGATTGATATGGTACTAGTGAGCTATTTGAGATCTCAAATTAAAACTTCTTGTTGATAGCAAATGCCAATTATATGACAATATTTATTATACCCATGGGATGTTTAAGAGTTAAGTGGGCAATTTGTTAGTTTAAGAAAGGGTTCTACAAGTGGGGTACCTACCAGTAGGTTTTTCTTTAACCCCTGACTGTGTGAGCTTGCTGTTGTGACTAGTACAATACAAGATATTTATCTTATCTATGGAATAGATTTACACCTTTACTATGAGATTAACAAAGAAATTGGAGAATAGATCAAAGTGGTTCAAATGAGCTACTTGAGATCCCAAATTAAAACTAGCAAATGCCAATTATACGGCACTGTACATAACATGTCGTATGATCATTTAAGGGTTAAGAGATGTTCTGAAAGTGGGGTTGTGCCAACGGGTTTTGCAATCTGTTACTCCATTTCCTATTCCAATTCTACAAGTGCTCATCAGGCCGTTTAGAGGCTGTAGATCTCCACACAACTCATGAATCCATTGGCAGTATATTTCACTGCTACAATATGAACAATATCTAACACTAAAAGTTCAAAATCTAACATAGTGCCACTAAGAAATTGTTAACGAAGACGAAGTAACAATCACCTGCCTTCTGCCATACACTATCCCATACACTAGCAATCATACAACACAACCATAAAAACCATCTGAATCTAACAAGCAATTACCACCGTATATTAATATAAACATCATACAACAGCAAAACCCCCCTCAGCAACGAAGCAAACCCTAAACACATTTACTGACTAGGTTTACGAGAGTCCGTCACTGGAGCTGCAGATCCATGCTCCGGAGGGGTCGGAAACCAGGTACTCTTAAGAGCGTCTCTCAAAGCAGCCGCAGTCTGACCAAAGCTCTCCGCCACCGACTGAGCAGGGGGGTGAGTCACAGGAATGTTGGTCGTAGTAGGAGTGGCGTGACTCGAATTCGCTGTAGGAGAGGGCGTGTTGTACGCATCCTTCATCGACTGCGCAGTCGAACTGATCACGTTTCCCAAAGACTGAAACAACGTCGATGGAGACTGCTTGTTCAAATCCCTGGACTCAATCGTAGTAGTATTAGTATTACCAGTAGTACCGGTAGTAGCGCTTCCTTCTTGCAGTTTCTGATTCGCAGCTGCAACGCCGGAGGACACGGCATCCTGCACTTTGGCAACGCCCTGTTGCAGCGCCGATTGCCCGCCCTGGACTTTGCCCTTGGCTTCTTCGCTTCCATGTTGTGCTTGCTCCTTAGCAGCCTCGTTCAATCCCTGCGCTCCAGCTGCTGTCTCCCCGCTTGCTGTTCCTAGCTGCCCCGCGACTTGCTTTCCTGTTGATTGTAGCGTGTTGAACGCGTCCCCGAGTTGTGTCAGTCCCTTGGTGTAGCTGTTCGCTGCGTCTTGCGCTGTTAAGTCCACGTCTCGCTGGATCGTCTCATCAGCTGCTGCTCTGCAGCACAACCAAACACACACACATAGCGTTCTTACTCAAACCCTGAAATTCTGCACCAGATCTGCCGTATGCGCCCGGGCTCAAACCTTTAAGGGCGGTTCAGACTATGTCTCACAGGGTCCGAGAAATTTTTGAGATTTTTCTGTAGATTTCCTTCAATTCCTATACTGATCCGGTTTATCAAGGAGTTTTTCGGTTATTTTCTCTATTTCATATTGTATTGTAAGTAATTTTTTTAAATATTTAGCAGAAGTTTATAAATTGCAAACAGTTTTTTCTCATTTCACTCAACTAGCATTGAACTAGTGGTTGGTTCTTCTCAAACCTTGATGTCCCATGTCTCATGTGACAAAGTCCCACAGGAGTGCAAAATCCCATCTTGGTGAGCCAAAAAAGATGGGTCTACCAAAATGCTTGACTCAATTTTGGAGTGAAGTCCCACTTTTTTTGACACCAAAATCTGGAAAAGTGCTGCCATATAGATGTCATGTAAGCAAGTGGGATGTGGGACTTGAGGCATAATTTGAAACGTGAAGTCTCATCTTTTACCTCTCCGCCAATCAGATTCTCATATAGAAGTGGGACTTGGGACGTGGGACATAGTCTGAACCGCCCTTTAAGACTCAGAGATCTGTATGCACCCAAGCTCAAACCCTAGAACTCTGCACCAGATCTGCTATATGCGCACGTGCTGTTCAGACTGTGCCCGACATCCCAAGTCCCACCGCAATCTGAGAATCTGACTGGCGGAGGCAGAAAATGGGACTTGGTGTTTCACACTACCGGTATGCCTGAAGTCCCATATCTCTCTTGCTCACGTGACGCCTACATGACAGCACTTTTGAAAGTTTTGGAGCCAAAATAAAGTGAAACTTCACTCAAGGTTTGAGTCCAACAAAATGCTAGACCTACCTTTGAGCCCAAGTCCCATCTTTTCTGGCCCACAAAGTTGGGATTTTGCACTCCCGTGGAATTTCGTGACATGGAACGTAGTCTGAACTGGCCCTGAGAGGGACTGAGAGGAGAGGGACACTCACTTGTTGGACGGATCGTTCGCAGCCTCGTTCGCCTTGTCGGCGAACTCGTGGATCTTGCCCTTGGCAGCAATTTTGAGTTGACCTAGTTGGTCTTCCACAGGCGCCTCAGGCTGCAAGAAAGCACAGAGACAAAGGTCATGCATCACACATTTGCACTGAAAACGAGAGAGAGAGATCAAGGTTTACATGATTAGCAACAATGAGGAAAAGAACTAGAGAACGGTAGCTCACCGACACTGACTCTGGAGCTTTCACGTAATCGCCAGCAGAAGTATTCTCCGCCATGGCTGCTTCAAAGAAGCCAAAACTTTCTGTCAAAGCTGAAAATGAGGCTGAGGTCGTGAGGATTCAGGACTTGCGCAGGTTCAAAACGGGAGCAGTGAGATGGTGTGAGCGATGGAGAGATGAGAATTGAAGAAACACAAGTGCAACCAAGTGTGAGAGAGATTGGAGAGTGAAGAGCAAGCGTGAACGGTATCAAAGTGGAGTGTGGGAGATTGTTTGTAAGCCTACTTTCTGGGCAGGCGTTTTCAGCACTTTTCGGCCACGTGTCGTTCTCTCCTACGAGAAGATATGTGAGTAAGTCTAGTCAGCTACCCCTAGTCCTTGACCAGGTCGTCCGGTCACCTCGATCCATTTGATCCTGGAATCCTAGATACTGCATCCTCGGTCATAGGTACCGGTTTGACCTAAGACCGTGGTTCGTCCTCTTCATGCACTACCTTCCTCGACTCGCCCTTATGATTCCTCCACTCTGTAGGACTAGGATCCCATGCCGACCAAATTTTGAATCCGGTTTCTCTGATCGGACATCGTGTGGAGCTTCATCATCAGCTCCCACTGCTTCTGCGATCTCCACCAAACACACTCATCCATCGTGGCTTATTGTAAGTTCTTCAGTATTGTCAACTCTATCCTTGCAGTAAAAACAGAATACTGCATCCATCTCGATTTCATTTTGATGAATACGAATTGAAGCTCTGTGTGATTGCTCCTCGTCGTTTTTTGACATGCGGCAATGGATTTCGTTAGAACTTCGCCTTACTGACTAATGGCCCGTCGCTGAATTGCAACTAAGGTGGATCGCTTCTCACATTTCTTTGCATTGGAATCGGGGTTCGCAATGTAGGGTTTCGATCTCTGTAATTTCGCAATCAGAGGCTCCGTGTGTGTGTGCTTTCTCAGTGTTTGTTTATTCTCCGCAACGGATTTCGTCAGAACCTCGCGTGATTAGGTCGTGTTTTCGAAGCTGAGATGTAGATGACTCTTTACTCGAGTGTGGATCGTTGTGCAACGAAAATTGAGGTTTGCAATTTCGGCGTTTCCAGAGCTAGTTCGGGGTTTGCAATTTAGGGTTTCGATCTATGTAATTCCTCGTACAGAGGCTCCGTGTGTGTGCTTTCTCAGTGTTTGTTTGTTCACCGCAATGGATTTCGTCAGGAACTCGCGTGATTAGGTCGTGTTTTCGAAGCTGAGATGTAGATGACTCTTTACTCGAGTGTGGATCGTTGTGCAACGAAAATTGAGGCTTGCAATTTCGGCGTTTCCAGAGGTAGTTCACAGGGCTAAGGTTGAGGGCGAGGTCGTTAACCAGCCATTGATGCGAGAGGAGCGACAATGGGAGCGCAATCCGAGGAAGAGGTGGTGTCCTTTGGATCGCAAGTGTGGGTAGCGCTGGCGCTGACAATGGTGGGCGGGCTGAGCACAGCGCTGGGCGGGCTCGTGGTGGTGCTGCAGCCCACGCCCAACCTGAAGCGGCTGGGCGTGTTGCAAGGGCTGGCGGCGGGGCTGATGTTCACGCTCTCCTTCAACGACCTCATGCACAACGCCATCAACGCCATCGGCTTCCCCCGCGCCAACCTGTGGTTCTTCGGAGGCGTGATGCTGTTCGCCGGCATCGTCACCCTCATCCCGGAGCCTTCGTTGACCCCGTCCCAGAACGCCGCCATGGACAAGGGATCTAATAAGAAAGGCGTCTCCAAGGAAGCGCAGCACCTCAATCGCCAGCGTCGTAAGCAGGTACGACTGAATCCATCAAAAAAAGCACACATATATATATATATATATATATATATATATATATATCTCAAATCGTCATAAACCTGCAAAACCTCTGCATCAAGGGACTCAACACTTTGACAGACCAAAAACTGCACAAATATCCTTGGACCATATTTTTTAGGCATTTGTTTGTTATGTTTGTATTTCCTTTATGACCAATGTTGAAGAAGGGAATGTAATGAAACAAAAAAGAAGCAATGTGCACACAAAGGAAGAAGGGAAGCAGTGGCATGCACAACATAACAAACGCCTGAAAAGTTTGGTCCAAGGGTATTTATGCAATTTTGAAAAGTACGGGTAAGGTAGAGGCTCATGAATGGAGCATCTAAGGGCTGAAACTGAATTTTGAGGAGGTGAAACTTCTTGAAATGTTTTTCAGTAATTTGTCCCCTGAAAGACAAGAGGAATTGGCATCTAACCCAAGTTGTTTCATATTTTTTAGAGCTTTGTGGAATTAGTTATGAAATTTTGACGTGGAAAGATCATAGGGCTCTAAAATGGCGCACCTCCTCAAATGTACATTTCATGTACATAGTTGCAGGGATATGAAAAATAACATGTACACACATATTACATTTGAGGAGGTGCACCATTTTAGATTTTGCTTGCTTTTAGAAACTCCTACCTTATATCTCTCAAATCCTCACAAACCTGCAAAAACTCTGCATCGAGGGATTCAAAACTTTGACAGACCAAAACACTCACTCAAAAATGAAAAGCCATGAATTTGATGCTTCGAAAAGAACACCCAAAAAAACGATCTAACTTTTTCAAAGAATTACAAACCATACAAAAGTTGAAGTCACCCGTTTAGAGGATGTGAAGGACTAAAACGTAGTCTATTCTAGATTATTTTATAAAATCAGTTTATTACTCGATATTGAACGCTGTTTAGACGTTGTTCTGGTTTGTCGTAATTTCTGTTTAACCATTTGTCAATCAAGGCAGCTAATAAGTCATTAAACAAAAAGGGAATATTTTCATGGATGCCCCTGAAGTTTGCCATATTTACATAGGTACCCCTTATTTTTCAGAAATTACACAAATACCCTTGGTCCATAATTCTCAGGCATTTGTTTTGTTATGCACGCTACTTCTTTCATGACCAATGTTAAAACAAGGAGTGCAATAGAACTGAAAAGAATTAGTGTGCATAACAAAACAAACGCCTGAAAATTACGGACCAAGGGTATTTGTGCAATTTCTGAAAAAGCAGGGGTATCTATGTAAATATTGCAAATTTCAGGGGTATCCATGAAATTTTCCCAAAAGAATATAGTGCTGATTATAAGATGGTCAGTATTCCTGGTTTTTCAATTATCCAAGGGTGTACGTGTATGTATCTGTGCACTTACAAACGCCTGAAAATTTTGGTGCAAAGGTATTTGTGCAATTTCTGAAAAAGTAAGGTTATCTATGGGTATCCATGAAATTTTGCTAAAAAAAATTGTGTCAATTGTAAAACGGTCAGTATTCCTGGTTTTTCAATTATCCAAGGGTGAACTTGCATGTATTTGTGCACTAACAACGAATGTGTTCTAAATCTACTGTGCAGGTGCTCATGAGCGGTGTTGTTACGGCCGTGGGGATAGGCCTGCACAACTTTCCGGAGGGGATAGCGGTGTTCCTGGGGTCCATGAAAGGATTACGGGTGGGCATCAGTCTCGCCATGGCCATAGCGCTGCACAACATCCCAGAAGGGGTGGCTGTGGCGCTGCCGGTTTACTTCGCCACCGAGAGCCGGTGGAAGGCGTTTCAGTTGGCGGCGTTTTCTGGGCTGGCGGAGCCGCTGGGGGTGGTGCTGGTGGCGACGTTGTTCCCGCAGAGCATGCCGCATCACGTGTTGGAGGGGTTGCTGGCAGGCGTGGGAGGGATCATGGCGTTCCTCACGTTGCATGAGATGGTGCCGCTGGCTTTGGAGTACGCGGGCAGACGGCAGGCTGTGGCGGCCGTGTTCATTGGCATGGCTCTCATGTCGGTCAGCTTGTATCTGTTGGAACTCAGTGTCCCTCAGGATTTGAAACTCTGAAAGTTGGAATTTATTTTCTTTCATTTCCTTTCCTTTTGGGTGTGTGTGTGTCGTCATCATCATCGTGTGTGGACTGTCAATATTACTTGCAAGTGATGTTTGTGTCGGTGAAACATGATTCTGAACTTGGAATTTTTTCTTTCCCTTTTGGGGTGTGTGTCATCATCATGTGTGGACTGTCAATAATACTTGCAAGTGATGTTTGCAAGTGATATTTATGTCGGTGAAACATGCTTGTGCAGAAAACACCAGAAGAGGTCAAAGAGGGATTATAACAAGGGAAAATTTCATGGATACCCTTGAAGTTTGCAATACAGTGGTGCTTGAATAAGGTCAACACTTTGGGCTAAAAAAAAGTCAGTTGATCTTATCTACGCATTGATCATAACAAACACCATTTGCATAATTTTCTCTAGTTCTAGTGATTGTAATTTTGGAGGTTTTTCCACCCATGTTTTTGGTACACTAACCAAACGTCTTTCTAACCGATGAGTAAAAAAGGGCATTGATGAAAAGAAAATATCAACCATATGCAAGCACTTAACCCTTAAACATCTTACCGTGCCACTCCGACTAGTAAAATACAAGTGTTTTTTTTGTATTTGGAATAAATTCACACCTTGACTACAGTTGAGATTAACAAAAAAGTTGGAGAATAGATAAAAGTAGTTCTAGTGAGTTACTTGAGATCCCAAATTAAAACTTTTTATAGGTAGCAAATGCTAATTATACATCAGCGTATATACTATGCCCTATGGTCATTTAAGGGTTAACCAAGCTCATAATACATGCTTTGGGCAAAAGGGGAGTGGAGCCGTGATCTTATCCAATTATTATTGTTACAAAGGTTGACATTAACCAAGCACCACTATACTTACATAGATATCCCTGCTTTTTCAAATATTGCACAAATACCCTTGGTTTAGAATTTTCAGACGTTTGTTTTGTTGTGCATGCCACTTGCCTTTCTTCCTTTGTGCACACTTGGCTCCTTTTTTGTTTCATTACATTTCCTTCTTCAACATTGGTCATGAAGGAAGTATAAACACAACAAATAAAGGCCTAAAAGTTATGATCCAAGGGTACGTGTGTAATTTCTGAAAAAACAGGGGTATCTGTGTAAATGATGCAAACTTCAGGGGTATCCAACATGAAGCTTTCCCTTATAACAGTAGTTTATCACTTTTTTAGGTTTTGTGAATCGCACATGCTGTCAATTTTTATCATGGCATGTTTGAAAGGAGTTCCTAACACCGTGGCTCCATCTCCATCCTTAGGGCAACCTTTGGGCGAACTTCCATGCTGGCAATGGAATCGGAAAATGCAGAAATGATAAACAAGTTTACATTGCAAACTTTTGTTTGCTCTTTCTGCATTTTTCTATTTTGGACTAGCATGGAAGTTTGCTCTTAGTCAAGAATCAGGGTATTTGACTGCCTCATTTTTGGATCTGTAATCAAGTATGCACTGACTGTTGATTCTTGCAAGCACTGACTTACAGTGACATGCTTTATTTCTATTTATGTTTTTATTAGTATTTATACATACTCTCACTCTGTGGAGCTAGAAATGGATGGTGGTGATGGAAGTTGCTTACAAATCTGCAAAGGTGTGGTAAATTTTAGGAGGAGCCTCACTTGTGTGATTTGTGAAGGGTTGTACAGTGCCCTTGAGTATTGTTACGTATTTCTTGTTTCTGCATTCTAAACAAGTTTGAATGACAAAAAATATAAATAGCACTTTAATCTCATATAGTTGGTATCTTATTCTCATGCCATCCCAATCAACCATACCAAATTTTGATTACTAAAAACCAAAATCCTATTTTTGGTAAATTGTTTTGTGTCAAAATCATGGTTTTACAAGAAAGTTGATTAAAACATATTAATGATGAATTTTTGAGATTTGATTGCATAGATATGTAGGAGGCATTCATACGCACATATATCCTTCTACTAAACATCTACAAAAAGTCCAAAAACCATCATGCTCAAAAGTACAAATTTAATCATAATGTATGGGTCAACTAACACAATTTAATTATCATAAATAATTATCTAGTCTACTAAATTTGGTCATGATCACTCTAGCATTCACACATCTATTGACAAAATTTTGGACTTTTTGTAGATGTTTATTAGAAGGATATATTTGCGTATGAATGTCTCCTACATATCCATGCAATCAAATCTCAAAAATTCATCATTAATGTGTTTTAATCAACTTTCTTGTAAAACCATGATTTTGACACAAAACAATTTACCAAAAATAGGATTTTGGTTTTTAGTAATCAAAATTTGGTATGGTTGATTGGGATGGCATGAGAATAAGATACCAACAATATGAGATTAAAGTGCCATTTATATTTTTTGTTATTCAAACTTGTTTGGAATGAAAAAACAAGGATTACGTAACATTACTCAAGGGTACTGTACTTGTGAAGAGTTACTATTCATCGGCCTTAATTGTAGAAGCAGGTGAAGAAGTTTGCTTCAAAGTTAGATGGTTTTATTTATAGATTCCACAAAATGCTTGTAGAACTTGTGTATTAAGTAATGTGGGGAATTGCTTGTGTTGTCAAATACATTGTAACATTCTTGAAAAGAGCTTGTAATGCTTTGAGTCCGTCTCCTAATTCAAAGAAGATTCACCGGGTGCTATGGAATTGTTCTTTTGACAAAAAGTTTTCATCTTGAGTCTTCAAGGATGTTAAGGATGCTCCTAACATCAATTACTTACCTTGGGGAGATCACTAGCCTATGTTTTACAAACCACATGAGTTAAAAAATAAGGTCCATTTTATTCAAAGGACAAATAAATTATATAATATATAGGCCTACTATAGGGTTCATGAAATACTATACACTTTAGTGTATATAAATTAGGGTATGTAAAAACATTAGGTAGTAGGATTTTTTTATTAGTAAATTAGCCTTGACAAGTAGGGATTATAAAAAAAGTTAGTGTTGTTTGCTGCTCTCCATGTTAAAGTGTTTTAAATACATGCCATTGAATTGAGAAATACTAAAAACTTGTTACTAAAAAATTTCATCTAGACTATAGCCCTCTAATACATATGCTTGTTATTGGTTTCATGGTGAATACCATGTGTGTATACATAATAGAAAGTAAGATTTTTTTTGATGAATAATGGAGGTAGGATAAAATTGGACAAACAAAGTTTATACATAAAATAGCGCCATTTAAAAACCAAATGAATGAATTTATAAAAAAAAAATAGGGTACTAGAAATATGATCCGTGTAACTTTTTATATAAAAATATGATTATTTTAATTACCATATTTTAAATAAATAACCCTGCATCAAATACCCTTTTAACTCATGTGTATACCATAAAATCACAAAGAGTGATCTCCCCGAGTTACTTACTTTAATTGTTAGACACATGATTGAAGCATTAAATACTGATATACAGTTTCAAAAACACATATCAAGGATAAAATGTTCTATTTTGCAGGGTGGATCCAACCTTCATATGAAATATGAAATTTTAATTGCCCTCAACATTTGCAAGGATGTCAAAATAATAGCTCTTCTAATTTTGTTGGGCATGCAAGGAGCAAAGAAGGAATGTAAAAAATGAAAATACTGAAATCAAAAACGTCATTGAAAATCACACATAGAATAAAACTTCAATGATATATAGTAAATCAACAAAATATGTTTGAAATAAATAAATATATATATATATATATATATATATATATATATATATATATATATATATATATATATATATATAAATATAATAATAATAAAGTCTAAACAATCAACAAGTGTAGATTTTTGTAATTAGAGGCAATGGTTATGGGTACAATGATGGTTGTGGGTGTTGCTACCTTATATGCGCAATTCAATTACTGTGCAATGCTTTGTGCCACTCCAATCACACAAATTGCTAAACCAATCCATAACTTCAATATCTTTCCCAATTAAAGACACCCTCATAAGTGCATCCAATGCCCTAAGCTAGAAGTAGAAGAAGAATTTGAGAAGCAATTTCTCTAGGATATGGCAATTTGGCCTTTGGACCTTTGGTGCACTTATGCAAAGTTGGCCCTTAAGCCCTCCCGTTGGCTATTATTTACAAAATGTGCAATTCCTTACACCATTGTATACCCCCCTACACACTTGCCTTAATTCCTCCACTATTTACCATATTTCCAACAATCCCAAAATCAAGGATTTAGAATTCATTTCATATCGTAGGGAGCCTTATATTTGAGCTTCAACTTTTAAAGTCACCTTTAAAACACAAGGTTACATTTTTGTCCACCCTTAGCTATTGCAAGGCTAGTTAAATTTTTACCCTTCATTAAAAAGGCACTCAATTTCTCCCTCACTCACTTAGTCATTTAGAGACTCTATGCAATGCATTGCAACCTTCAAACTACAACAATGCTAGGACAAGAGCCAAACCATCAAGCATTTTTTCAAAAAGAAAATCATTGTGTCATTGAATTTGTTTTTCTTCTTTTTACTTTTTTTTTTTTGCCATGAACTCACACTCCAATTTTTTTGAATTTCATTTGATTCTACTAGAAGTTTGTAAGCCCCCCTCCGGAGAACAGGACTCTTCTAGAAGTGTGACCGGCAAAAGCTTCCTTGCAAAATCACGATCCTCCTTCAGTTGCTACGAAACCCCTGCTCTTCAAAATTCACGCACTCCTCCGAAAGCTCCACCAATACTTCAACGGATCCAATTCGTAAGCAAATCCCTGGACTCTTTTACAATGTTGCGATTTGCAATGAAGTTCAAATTGTAGCAGCCATTGCAATCAGCATTTCACGCTTTCTATAAAAGCAAATAGAAAAATACAGTATTTGAGTTTTTTAATATTTTCTTAGAAATTTCTTTAGTTAATATTTTGTTTTATTTTGTTTGTGTCCAGCTTCTTTCTCGTAAAATTTACGATGCGGTGAACGATGAGAGTATGTGCTGATAGAAAATCCGTTACTCAAGGACCTTGCATTTCTAGTGAAATTTTTCTCTTAACAATTTCCAGTTTCTCAATTTCTAGGCGCCGGTGTGAGTTTCTGAGGAGGATTTTTAAAGTTTTTCGAGGATTTTGTAGGGTTGAAGGATATCTTGCCGGTCTTATTGTGGACTGCGTTATGCGGTAATCGAGTTAGGAGGCCTTGCAGGAGGATTCAAGCTCCATTGGTAAGAATTCTCAGACCATTGATTGAATTGGTCGAAAAGAAAGATGGCGTTTTCGTGTAAGACGGATGCTTGGCTTTTGTTTACCGCTTGAATATTTTTGAGACATTCATCAGGAAATCCCGAGGCTTTTTTTTTCGTTAATGTTGCTGCAGTTTTCAAAGAAATTTCTTTTGTAGTATGCGGTATAACTTCAACACTAATTGTAGTAGAATTGCAACACAAAATTTTGCAACATTACTAGCGGTTGGCACTTGTTACGCTACGCATTCACGATTATAATTTATTAGAATTTTATTAGGACTTTATTAGGACTTTCATATGTTAGAATGCAAAGTAAAAAATTTCAGTAAGTTTTCAAATTTATATCTATGTGATAATATCATAGAAATCACAAAAATTGGAGATGTGATATTACAAAAGGCAATGTTGCGATTTTGGGAGACTATTGCTGCAATTTTCAAAGAAATTTCTTTTGTATACGGTACAACTTCAACACTAATTGTAGTAGAATTGTAACACAAAATTTTACAACATTACAAGTGCCTGGCGCTTGTTACGCTACGCATTCACGATTAGAATTTATTAGAATTTTATTAGGATTTTCATATGTTAGATAGAATGAAAAGCAAATTTTTTTTAGTAACTTTTCAAATTATATCTATGTGATAATATCACAGAAATTAGAGATGTGATATTAAAAAAGGCAATGTGTGTGATATTACAGAGGTCATTATGACTTAGTACTATGACTAGCGGTTGGCACTTGCTACACTCTGCATTTAGCATTAGAATTTTATTAGGATTTTCATATGTTAAATATAATGCAAAATAAAAACTTCATTAAGTCTTCAAATTGTATCAAATTGTATCTATGTGACAGTATCACAAAGAGTGCAGATGTGATATTCCACAGGTCCTTGTGATTTTAGTAGTATGATAGTATTCAAGCGTTTGTATTGTAGCTGCATTGCGTGTACACTGCATTATTGAAGTTTCAATACAATTTTTTTTGAGAAATGTACACTTGTACATTGAATTGCTTTCAGTGTCGCATCAGGATCGAATTTGGAATGAATATTGCGGGGGTTCTGTACTTGTTGAATCGCGGTGGGGAAGTTTTTCTGATGTTACCTGCTACTCTGGCATCCAGTACTATTCAGCAAGTACTTTTCAATCTTTCATCAGAGTCGTAAACATTTCATCTGACAATATTGTATTTCTCGGTTAATGCTGTATACTATTTTCTCAAGATAGGTTCGTCCTTTTAACCAATTTATCCGAGAGTTTCATTTTAGGAGTTCTTCATAGAGCACCCCTGTAGAAAGATTGCTTTAGGTACAAGAGCCAAATATATTACGATCAATTATTTTCAGTGTATATGAATTTCTTCTGCGAATTCAAAGTGGGGCTGTAGACTTCTATAAATGAGTCCACTGCATTTCCATTGAAAGGTCAGTCAAGTTGTGTTTACTTCACTTGCTTAGTGAACGCCAAGCAAGTATGTGAATAGATGAATTGCTGTTGGCAACAGGGATCAGTATAGGAAGGGGATTAGGTTTCTAAAAGTTCAGCATCCTCTATCTTAAAGCCGCCATTGAATTTGGCTTTATTGTGCAGTGATTCGGAGAAGATGCTAGTGACGTTTTCTGGTTGCAAATGAGAGAGCGTTTGCTTGAACAGGCAATTGCAAGAAGATATATCGATTCTGGATCGGTAAGCTTGATAGTTCTCCATTCAATGTAATAGCATCTGGTTTCGTTTTGGCAAGCCATTCACGTTTTGTTTAATTTTTTTTAAAGAGGTACTGCAAATGTAGGAACTTCAATGGCGCAATGATATATGAATACTCTCTCAGCTGAACGATCAACTAGCTTGATGAAAGAAGACGACGATTCCAGCAAGTCGGTGTTGCTGGTGATCAGCCAAGGAGATCACACTGTAGGAGTTGAGAATTCGTATGTGGAAGCCGATGGGAGGGCGATGGGATGTGAAGAATGGGAGGCTCTTGTTGAGGAGTCACATAAAGTGGATGAAATTCGCATACATGTGGATATTCAGCTGTAATTTACTCAATGACAATTAGTTCGTTACTTTTTTGACAATGGATTTTGCATAGATTCAAACTCAATTGAATCAGAGCAGTATTTTTCGTTTTAAGATGAATGCAATTTTTTTCCAAATTCCTAAATCTGAAATTATTACGAACTAGATGCTTCAACTGCAATACATTGTAATGTAGGCACCTGAGGTCATTGGCATGTTGGCTTTTTTCGTTCCAGGCTTTCGAAGCGGTCGACTTACTTTAAGGGCTGCTTGAACTTCAGGTGCACTAAGCATTATTCATCCTTTCTTTGAGTGCATGTGGTTGAATTGATGGAACGAGTTTTTGAAGAATTATAGATGTTTTATGCTTATTGAATTAATTTATAGTTCATCTGCTGTGATCTTTGAGTGTCACCGTATTTTTCTCCTAAGCCAGTTATGTTTGTTTGTACAGTGAATCTAGCAGTGAGAGTTTGAGTGTGGAATGGATCCTTCCGATATTCTGCAATCTCCTACAATGTATTCATGGTTGCCACTTACCCTTGTTTCCATCTATGATCGCTCTGCTTATTCAGGTGCGTGAAGAAGCAGTATGATTTTGAGAACCCCTTTTACCTGTTTTCTCATGTAGGAAGTGCACTATGACCATATATAATTTGAAAATATTTGAAGGGAACCTTTTGGATGCTAAAACGCATGTCTAGGGTTGATTTAAAGATCAATGAACATGGTCTCATAGAGTACTCGACATTCTTATTGATGCTCACCTGTCTAAGATCCTTCAACTATGTCCTTCCATAAATAGTGGATTCAATGACTTTCCCAGTACTCTGTATGTAGTTTTTGAAGAGAGGCATACTGTGTAGGGCGCAGCCTACTTTGGTGTGGAGGACGCTATCAACAAGTGCGAGATTTGGATGACTTCTAGAATGTACAACTCAAGATATGAAGATGATTTCCTCTTTGATCTTTGCTCGATTTGGTTGTCGGCAACAGAACATGGTATGTACCATATCCAAATTGGTTATAAACAAGAGTTTGTTTCTTGTCCACTTTGAAACAGCCTCTTGGTTGAAAGTATTACTTGCATCTATAATTGCCTGCCAACTAATGAATGGTTTCCTTGCCATGAAGGTGTAAAATCTATTGGGGAGCTTTGTGTACAGACCCTTGCCATCAACTTCGTGAGCATCTTTCTTCATCCTTTAAAGTTTGAAAATCAAGAGGAGTTGTTTTAGGGACAGACTAGGGAGACACCCCTAGTTGCTAGGGAGACACCCCGTAGTTGCTAGGGAGACACCCCCTATAGCCCAACCTATTAAATTTGAGAAATAAAATCAAAACAATATTTTAGGGTTTATTTGCATCTGCAAGCATTGCAAACATATAACAAATATGTCTCATTTGTGACATGGTCAAGAGTCAAAATTAGTCATTCCTTTCGTTTGTAAGTTTAACTCTTGATCATGTCACAAATGAGACATATCTGTTGTATGTTTACAACGCCTGTAGATCCAAATGTGCCCTAAAATATTGTTTTGATTTTATTTCTTATTTCGACAAAACAATAATCTCAAATTTAATAGGTTGGGCTATAGGGGGTGTCTCCGTAGTAACTGGGGGGTGTCTCCCTACTCTGTCCCTTGTTTTATTGTGATGGAATATGCTTGAACTTGTTGTAAAATGGAGGGGAATGCTTGAGGAAAGTAAGATCAACTTGTACATTTACTTTGGCTATGTGCAGGCCTGGGCAATGCGTAGGGAGAGTTTCCTAATTTTACCATTGTCATTTCTTGAGGCTAGTATTGACCATCCGGACCTTACAATTAAAAGGTGAGTTCTTTTTTTGCTTTCATTGGCAACGTTTTGTCCTCTAACGTCAGAGATACTTGGACTTTGTCAATATCCAAAGGAAGGTTCATGGCATTGTTATCCAATTCATACCAAAAGCACAAACAATAGTTGTAATCTGAGCGTGGTGCAGAGCATTTTCTGAGTTTCTACAGGCAGATAGCTTGTTGAGCTTGTTTGTTGATGGCATAAAGATGCTGAGACATTTGTTGTTTTCTCTGCAGTGAAATGGATTTGTGTAACGCATTGTTGCTATGGTATGAGAACCAAGACACTGGTTTCCCTAATGAAGCTGTTGTTGAGAATCCATTGTCTCTATTTAAAAAGGTCAGTTCTGTCGACATTGTAACAATTTGTGAGGTTTTAATGTTTCTCACTTGGCGAGGATTCTTGGTGGTATTATTGGCGGCGATTATTCTGACTAAGTAGAAGATCGGTTGGTGGGTGCTGCACAGGTGCAGTTGAACTTGCTACCTGTCTATTTTATCTTAAGTAAGCTCGCTTACTATCAATTTGCGAAAGCTGGATCAATTTGAATCTTTTACATTTTGAAGCAGTTATAAAGTTCACAACGTGACACTATCACGAACATGTTGTCGTGTTTGCACTCGCAAAATTTATCAAGTATTGGAATCCCTCCAATTAGTAAAAGTAGTTGTCCACGTCGGCATGGCAAAGTTTGTCTGATAGGGCTTACGATGTTTACTGATCTTGTCCTTTAACAATCATAACGGCACGATATTATGACGTCTATTTTCGCAGGGAGGTTGGCGGGAAAGTATCCACTGAACATATTTCACACCACATCAGCAACTTCAAGTAAGTCTGATGCCGATTTGATAGATTCAATCATTGACCTCCGGGGCAATTTTACCTCAGAGCTGGTCAAAGATTACATGAATTTCAAGCCAGTTATGCGTCTGACAAAGTATTCGAAGGTAAAAAATCACATCCTTATATCTCATCTACTCGTTATTAAATATTAGGTAATTTCACAATTCTTTGCCGAATGGGATCAACTAATTTCATTTAAATGTTATTGGGTGGTCGACACTCGACATTTTGTTAAGCGTTGGGCTCTTGGATGCAGGAGCTGGATTTATCTTGCTGCCATCAGATCAGTTGTCACCACTTGATTGCCGCGGCAGCGCAAGTTACAACGATGTTCAAAAACATAACAACAACGGTTGTGCTTCCTTCTGGGCAAGAATTAGCATGGCCTGGTTTTCCAATACTCAATAATCTGAAGACACTGAATCTGACCCATTGCTGGCGTATTGAACACAGAACTCTGCTAATCTGGCTTAAGCTTGTGTGTCCAGATCTACTTGAGCTGCGAGCACCGCATTGTGGCCAGTTATTGCATGTATTCCTGGAAATTGTTTCTAGTCTTTCAAATCTTGCAGTACTTGATTTTTCCGAAATTGAAGAATTGACGGACATTGTGGGAGCGGTTACACGGAAACATTCACTATCACAGAGAACAAGCCCCAGATTGCAGAATCTTCTCTCGTTTGATCCCAGTATGCGATACAATTTTGGCGGAAGTTTGCAAGAGCTCTCATTGCGGGGTCGATCGGAGTTAGCAGGTTGGTTGTGTTCAACTTTTGTACTACTATTTTCCATCAAGTAAGAAATAAATGGTCTAGAGTGGTGGTTCCTTATTGCATTTGGTTTTGGTGGTTCATGCATTCTATTGACGGGTCCGTGTTTGATGTACTTTGACAGACGATTTCTTATTATGCATAGCAAGGAACTGTTTACTACTTACCACAGTAGATTTCAGTGGCTGTTCGGGGCTCAGCGATGTTGGCCTTGCAGATTTTCTGAACGTCTATCGTTACCGTGGTCTCCGGGTAGGTTGCACATGATCTCTTACAGCGAGTTGAAGCTACTTACTAATGAAAAGTAGCCTTGCAAATAATGATATTTGCTGGTACTTTCATGACCTTTGCATGATCGCCCTAAAACATAATGATTGGGGTCTTGTGCATCAGAGCTTTTCTGCTGCAGGCACGAGATTTGGACCGGTTTCTTGCAGAGTACTCATAAATTCAGACAGTCATCTCCGCTACGTTCTGGAGACCTTGGATCTTTGCAAATGTTCAGGTGCTGGTTCGAGTTGTACCGTTTGCAGCATCATGTGGGGTGTGGGGTGTGGGGCATAGCATATCAGTAGTTACATGCCGTGTTTTTTCATCTTATTTCTTCATTTCTGGTTAATATTGTTTGCAACGTCCTTCGTCTCAATTTTTTTTTGTGTGTGTTGATGTGAATCATTGTTATGATGATGTGCAGCTTTGGGCTCTGAAGACTTGAGCTCTCTATTGCGAGCATTGTCTTCTTTGGTCTTTTTGGCGCTTGCCTTTACTAGATTGAATGACATGGCTTTATCAGCATTCTTTGGGACGAGCTTGAGGCACCTCAATCTTAGAGAGACAAAGGCAATTCTCTGTTAACTTTTGTGCTTCAAATTCCAACGATTTTTGTTTTGCTGACTTGACGGTTTAAAATCTGTGTGACGAACTCTTCTTACTCGTGTTGACGTTTTGCAGGTGTCTGGAGAAGTTCTTTCCCAGGTCTTGGCAAGAAATGCAAACTTGAAGGATTTTAATATTCGAGGATGCGCACAGTTGGCACTTTATCTATATGATTCTTCACTTTTCCAGAAAATCCCTGATTGGGAGAATGTGGAAGCCGGATGGGGTATATCAGACTCAACGTTTTCGCTGCTTTGCTTTTCCAACTGCAAGCTTGAAAACCTTGCTATTGGAATAGGGGGCACCATCAGTGGACATACTTTATTGCGCATTTCTGAAGAATGCCCCAAATTGAAGCGGCTTTCTTTAAGTTTCCAGGTAGAAAGTCACTTTTCGTTCCCTTGTCCATTTGACCGTATTCTGTTATGTAGAAACAGTGATGTTCTTTTCAGAAAATCATAGTATTGATTACCTTTGAGGCCTTTTCTTTGTGTCCTTTGCATCGTGCACGGGGAAAATAAGGTATAGATTAGCGGGATTCTTCATTGTGCTGACAATTAGCACTCTTGGTGTTCTGGCTTGCTAGGTGCGGTCCTTGAATATGATGATTGTCCTTATGGTTGGGTGGTTATATCATTCACGAGGTGAATTTAATGATGTGACAAAGTATTAGTTGCAATCCTGAAAAGTATTATCTGCGCTGATGGATAATTTTTGGTGTGATAGATTATTCTTGATGAAGACTTGATTCGTGCTGTTAGGAACCTAAAATCCCTACAGACGCTGGAGCTTCAAAATATGACTTGCAGTTCACGCACTCTGCTTATTGAAATTGCACGCAGTTTACCCAACTTGAAGAATTTGAAGCTTGAGCGAGTTATGCCCTGGCTGTCGGATGATGATCTTCTACTGCTCAGTCAATCTTTCATAGGCCTGCAGGGTTTCTCTCTTTTGGGATGCCAAAGTTTAACTAACAGTAAATATTTAACTCTATTGATGGAAGTCGTTTAGCAATACCGATGATGAATTGGATAAACCTAATGGTTCAGTAATTCTTAGCTTTTGAAAGGAGTGATGCAATTAGAGATTTGAAACACGAAGTTCAATCTTATTTACAGCTCTAATTGAACTCGTTTGGATGCTGACTGCAGTTTCGCTTCCAACCATGGCATATGCCTGGCGTGGACTTCGAGATCTTCGGCTTGAGGTATTGTACAATGCTACTTGAAAATGGTGGTAAAAAATTAGAAAGATCGTCAATTTCAGGATGTCCCGAATTAGCAGGCTCTTGATATTTTGAAATGTATAATGGGCATGCGTCTTTAGTCTCTTGCCACTCATATGTTTTGACAGAAACTCCTTTCGTTTTTCTGCTTGTGATTTTTAAATATTATCTATATGTTTTGTGCAGGAATGCCAGCAGTTGTTTACGGAAACCAACGTCTGGCTCTTATTGGAAGCATTGAAAGCGCTGACAGTGCTCCATTTGCGTCACATTGTAATTCTTACATTAATACTTTTTAGCCCTAAAAATAGTAAATTTGCCATACAGTGTACTTTTTCTTCGCAAATGAATAGATGTACGAATTTGTGAGAGTGGTTTGGACACCGAGCTGCTCTCATATCTCCAGATTGTTATATACCGGTAACATGGCACCCTATCTAACTACATATTTTGGTTCCTTGTTCAGGGAAAGGTGTTGCCTGAAAATTTCATAGTGGCAGCTACCAGAAGAGTAAGTTAGCTGTTTAATCTACCATTGCTCTGCTTTGAGAATAACAAGACTTAAGCTCGCTGAATTTCTGTAGTTTGAACTGGTGCATTTCTATATGCTAGCTCTGTATACACCAATCTTACTGCGAAAAAGTACATGTTTTGGCAGCTCCCATCGTTGCAAAAACTTGCGATTGACCTTTGCGATGCAATCGATGGCAAATACACATATCCGGAGGTAATAACACTCTTTTTGATCAATCTAGTTATCGCAGGATGTAGAGAATTCATGCTTCACTTAGAAATTTGCCCGCAACCTCATCTCTGACTGTTTAATGATCTTTTTTTCAAATTTGAGTGGTCTAGTACTTCTCATGAAATTCAAGTCAATGTAGTCTCTCTGCAGTAAACTGATATGCTTTAGTATTTATTGCTGAACTCACAGGAGGGAAAACAGTCAACGCTGAAATCTGTATTCCTAAATCGATGCCAGCGTGTCAAGGACTTCTTCCACGGTGTAAGTGCCTTGAAGACTGAAACCACCAGTTACTACAGTGGTCGAACCCACAAGGACACCATAGTGCTGGAGTGGAACTCGGTGCGGCTAAAAGAGTCAGTTGTGAGTGAAAGGCTGACATTCGAATAATCAACGGAAGGTTAAACTTTGCAGTGGGTATTTATGCTGTCTCAACCATGTTCCTCTTAGACTTGCCTTTCAGTTACAGGAAGGATGAAATGTATCTTTGCATAGTTATTAAATTCATTGAACGTGGCCTTTTTTGCTGCTACGCTCATCACAACTGACTTTTACCATCTCCAGGATAGAATTGTGCTATATGGATGACACTGACAATAGGGTAAATAGTGATTACATTTAAGGGAAAATTTCATGGATACCCCTGAAGTTTGCAAAAATTTCATAGATACCCCTGCTTTTTCAGAAATTCACAAATACCCCTGGACCAAAAAAATTCAAGCACTTTTTTGTTGTACATGCCATTTTCCTTCTCCCTTTGTGCGCACACTACTTTTTTGTTCTGCGTGCGCACAAAGGAAGAAGGGAAGTGACATGCACAACAAAAACGCTTGAATTTTTTTGGTTCAGGGTATTTCTGAAATTTCTGAAAAAGCAGGGGTATCTATGAAATTATTGCAAACTTCAGGGGTATCCATGAAATTTTCCCTACATTTAAATACTCGAACAAGTTCAAAATTACAACAGTACTGTGCTTGCAATTATGTTTAACATAAAACATTGCTTTGATGTCTTTAGTTGCAATAGAGCACTTGTAGGAAATTCTATAGAGAGTAGTCTGACGACGAGCATTCTCATGGCCACTTTTCTCTACAAGCTGGAGCAGATTCTCAGCTCTTCTTCTGCCCTGCAAGCTCGAGAAACCTATTTGTATAGAGTTTGTCCAGTTCAATCTGGCCATCCGGGAGAGGGGAGCCCACATTCCCTTGCCGAAGCTCATCCAGGGTGACACTCGCTCCAGGAACGGGGTTTCGTGACTGAATGTACGAAGTAAGCAAGCCTTCCTTTTGTAGCCAGTTAAGAAATGCCTCCCAAACGGCCGAGTCCATGTGTCCCCAGTGGCCATTGTCTTGGAGAAAAGCATTCTTCATGTAGTCCACAGACTTAAGAACCAGCTCTGGAGTCAGGGTCTCCTCTGGCAAATCCGGATGCTCCTTCTCTACTTGTTCCTGTGCTCATAAGAAGCAAGTCCAGTAATGGTCACGATATATTCTGCAATTGCATTATTACTCTAGTGAACCTATTCTTGTGGTTACCATCTATTATTCAGTGATTTCTATTATTAGAATAAAATTTGACTATTCTTACATCTTTTTTATTGTTCTTCTCAATCCCCTTCTGATGTCAATGCATGGGTACCCACTCAACTACCCTTGAACCATGAATATTCCACCTACGATGTCCTAGAAAGGAATTGGAGACTAAATTTTACAATTCAGGAGGAAAAGATTGTAAAATAAGAATCACTGGTCATTGATTCTCAATGAGCCATGTTTAGAAAGTAACCACGCCTCAAAACTTATGACTTAAACCACCTACTGGTGACAACTAGAAACAAATCTGAAACTCTATATATGACAGGGCTCAAGGAGGTCATCAGCAGAAAACTCCGAAGATCTGATTCCTGAATTCTAATTACTTCCTAAGGAGTTGACCGTATTTGTCAGGATTCAGAGTACATGAGAGCAAGGTACATTTTCTCACG
Source organism: Ulota crispa (assembly GCA_963920765.1). Classification (NCBI taxonomy): domain Eukaryota; kingdom Viridiplantae; phylum Streptophyta; class Bryopsida; order Orthotrichales; family Orthotrichaceae; genus Ulota; species Ulota crispa. The sequence continues at coordinate 5,361,102 of OY987250.1, read as the reverse complement.
TAAACACCATATTAGGTAAATTGGGAAAACGGAGGGACCATTGTGTGCTCCACCTTAATCTTACATACAGTATATGAAGGCATAGCTATAGCTCAAAGTTATAACTATTGGAAATTCTTGGAGGCAATCATTGAGATTTCACTATTATACAAGAAAGTGCACGCTTGTTTCTTTTGTAGTATGCTAAATTTTACATAATGATTGAAATAGTGAAAGTCCCAGAACGTACTCTTTTTCCCAATTTACCTAATATGGCGGTACCTTTTTCATCATGCAACCCCAAAGCTTTCTAGGGTTGTGAATATAGAGAAGGAAGAGTCTGGGGCCAAATGATCATGGAATTACTTACCAATTGCAACAAGCAAATGAGGTTGTCAAGCTTACCAGAAATGTATGTGCTACTTGGGCGCTTTGTTGTTGAGCTGCCCATACATACCCTCTCTCTGTTGCATGCAAGAACTTCGCTATCATATCCCCCGAGTCCCTGCTCAATGAAACCCCCAAGTATGAAAAAGTGGTCAAAAAGTGGCCTCTTTTGCTTCATCTTTCACCAAATAGAGTCAGATACATACATGCAAATTTGAAGAGAAAGTGTTGACTACATGGCCTTGGTGGGAATGAGTGAAACATACTTGATGGTGTCGGGGTGGCAAAAGACCACAGGACTGTACCCATACGGTATCCTGCAAAGAAAAGACAGGAGTTTCCATAAAACAAGAATTTTCACACACAAGCAATGAGGGGTAATCAGGTAAAATCCAAAGCTTTGTAGTTGGTGATGCAATAGGGTTGGAGGCATGGTGCCATGATCCTACTAAGGGGTTGTCAGAGTATAATTTTTATTGCGCAATTCAGTATTGAAAACGTTTCTATACCTATTAGTGGGGAATGCTTTACCATGAGTCATGAGCTTGGATATTTTTGTTAGAATATTAAATTTCACCTATAATCGTGTACATAATACCCTACAATTGTGCATTTTAAATTTTCATTTCTTGAAAAACTTGCTATTTTTTTAGTTTTTTTTATTGATTTTGAGCTTAGAATCTATTCCCGCTCACAAAATCTTGACTCACCACTCATGGCTCACCGGTAAACAGTCACAAATAGCGTTGTCCCCTACTCCCCTACTCTCATAGTGCATGATCCCAAACTCTCAAAATCTCCTTATAAATCTTCTCTCAAAAAAAGGTGAAAACACCTTATTCAAAGGTAGAAGACCCTAAAAATGACTATGTTCTAAATACATTCCCTATGTAGGAATGAATGACATGTTCATTTGTATATCTATTACTGTCATTGATGAGTTACGTAAGCTTAAATGGTGAATTCACGGACCTCCTACCTTAACCTTGCATCCAATTCCATCCAAATGGAACTTGTGTCCTACAATAGGGAATGATTTCTTCTGAGGACACAAGGGATAAAACAACATGCCGTGTCCTATAATTATGTGCCAAAATGAATGCGTTGAAAAATTTAAGTGGTAAAACCAACGTTATTTTAGCTCTTTTACCACTTTCTTCGTTCTGAAGTTGAATGTAGATATACACAATGGGTCTTTCTAGTACACACATATCAACTAACTGCAAGAAAAAAACGCTGAAAGTATCAATACTTAATCAATACCCTCGGACCATAATTTTCAAACGTTTGTTGTTGTGCATGTCACTTCCTTCTCCCTTTGTGCGTATACTACTTCTTTCTTGTTCTATTGCACTCTTTGATTCAACATTAATCATAAAAGAAGCAACAAACACAACAAAACAAACACTTGAAAGTTATGGATCCAAGGGTGTTTGTGCAATTTTCTGAAAAACCAAAGGTATTTATACAAATATAACAAACTTCAGAGGTAAGCATCAAATTTTCCCGGAAATTTCATGGATACCTCTGAAGTTTGCAATAATTTCATAGATACCCTTGCTTTTTCAGAATTTCACAAATAACCTTGAACTAAAATTTTCAGGTGTCTTTCTTGTTGTGCATGCCACTTCCCTTCTTCCTTTGTGCGCACGCATAACAAGAAAGAAGTAATGTGAACACAAAGGGAGAAGGGAAGTGACATGCACAACAAGAAAGACACCTGAAAATTTTGGTCTAAGGGTATCTGTGAAATTTCTGAAAAAGCATGGTATCTATGAAACTATTGCAAACTTCAGGGGTGCCCATGAAATTTTCCCTTAAATATAACACTAAATATCACTATTAGTGAAGTGATAGCAGCGTGGAGGATTTGAGAAGAGAGAGAAAGAGAGGAATCCCGGCTTACCCATAATCGGAGAGTTTGAATTCGTGGAGCTGAACGCCAGCGAGCGAGGCAGCGCAGCCTTCCCAGCCACTGAACACCCACGTGGCATCGGCCTCGCCCCGCAACAGCGTGTTCCAGATGCCCAGCTTGGCCGGCACCAGCTCCGCAAACTGGCCCTGCCCACCGTCCCCCTGTATCATCTTCTGCACGATGCGCCCCTCGTACCTCGCCCCGTACGACGCGTACCGCTTCCCGTCCAGGTCCCGTGGCCGCGATATCCCACTCTTCTTCAGCGTCGCTGCACAAACCCCCCTCCCAAACACGCCCTGAATCAGCATCGCTTCTTGTCATTTGCTGTTCTTGGACTAGCCAAATTTTTATGTGTTTTTGTTAGAAAATTGACATACAAATCCACCGCACTCTACCTGGATACTAAATGCAAAAGTTATAACGCTTCAAACTTCCAACACATTTGAAGAGGATTTTGAAATCTGTGATTGAAACACACCTGTTTAATGGTCTTGGAGCAAATTTTGTGTTGGTCCCAAAAGCAATAAACTTAACGGCAAGCAATTTATACTACAGACTTGTTTTTGTCATTTTTGAGTTTCCAACATGGAACTTTGCTCTTGCACCCTTTCATTTCATGCATGTGTGCACAGAGTTAATGGGTATTGTAGGTTTTGATGCCTCAATGTGATAATGGACATCTCCATTTCAATAGTCCTTTTAATGATGAGGGTTAAAGCTAGTTCACATGAGAACGCAATTTTAGAATTGCGATTCAAAACTCTAACAAGCAAGAGCACCACACCACCACAACAAGAAAAAGGATTTCTATAATAAATGACCAAAAAATGACTGTAGGCAAAATATATTATTAATTGTCAAATTCTTATATTAAGCAAATAGAGACTTGCAAGATATACTAATCTAAGCTACACTATTCACCAAAAACATCCCACCTACATGGTTTTGTAATATTATGAACGCATTAAGGTTGAAAAAACAAAACAAACAACCACACTACAAGAGAATTCCATTAGTTATTGGTTTACTTTAACAAAATTCTGTCTTTTGAAATACTAGTTTGCTTATTGAATAAGGTTCTCCTCAAAACCTCCTCATATACATGTCGCTTTTGGCAATACAAAACCTCGTCCCTTTCTTTTAAGACAAAATCAAAAAACATGTTTATATATATAAGGTAAGAGCACCCAATACCAATAGTGCACCTAATATTGTGTCACTCTTTACACAAGTTGTTCATTCTAAAACTTAAATTTAGATAAGTTATAGATAGTTTATCATTTTGGGTAACAACAATAAGCTATCTATGATTTATCTAAATTTAAGTTTTAAAATGATCACCTTGTTTAAAGATTGACGCTATTAAGGTAGCGGCACCCATAGGCGAGGGCGTCTCCATAAGCGTGATCTGACCATGTTAGAATTAACAAATATTAAAAAAACTAGTTGTGGTTGACTAAGTGATGGTTGTGGGTGACTAAGTGATGGTTGTGGGTGACTAAGTGATGGTTGTGGGTGACTAAGTGATGGTTGTGGGTGACTAAGTGATGGTTGTGGGTGACTAAGTGATGGTTGTGGGTGACTAAGTGATGGTTGTGGGTGACTAAGTGATGGTTGTGGGTGACTAAGTGATGGTTGTGGGTGACTAAGTGATGGTTGTGGGTGACTAAGTGATGGTTGTGGGTGACTAAGTGATGGTTGTGGGTGACTAAGTGATGGTTGTGGGTGATTAAGTGATGGTTGTGGGTGACTAAGTGATGGTTGTGGGTGACTAAGTGATGGTTATGGGTGACAAAGTGACAGTTTTGAGTACCCCATCTCACTATTTAAGAACCAATAAACCTGGCTTTTAGCATCTCTTACACACCGCTTTTCAACAATTTTGAACTTTGAAAAATCTTTGTGAACAAATGCTTGCAATTGGGACCTTGAAATTGATGTCAATATTTTTAATTTCCTCTTGCTAACTTACAGTATTTTTCTCAAAATTAGTCAATTGTTCTACCTACTCCAAAATCCATATTCCCACGCTTATGGGTGCGGCTACCTTAGATACAATGTTGGTATTGGGTGCTCATCTTATATATGAATGAGTGACCGGCTGAAAGCAAATTGCAAGAATTTTCAAATATTTTCAAAGAAGATCACAAGAATTCTCAAACATATGGGCAGAGTTGCAAAATTCTTACCAATGGAGCTCAAGTCTTGCTGCAAGACGGCGGCGATGGCGACCAGATTCGGCCTCTCCTCCAGAGAATGGTAGCTGAAGAGCGTTTCCGAGGGCCCTAACCCGAACGCTGCACAACAACGACCCCAACCACAACAATTCAGCTCTCGCCATAGCCAACAACTTCTCTAGTTTCGAAGCAAAACGCGAACGGACGGACAATTCAATGGCAACACCGCTGCTTACTTGCTTCTTTGGCTGCCACTTTGGCAGCAGGCGTGGTGCCGTAGTTGTCCGAATGTGGGCTCAGGATTGTCACTGCCAGGCCCTGGTCCTTGTACCACCCCAAGGCTTGCGCTGCGTACAACCCCACATGGTTGGTGTTGGGCGTCCAGTCCAACGCCACCGTCACTTGCTCCAGCGCCATCGCCATTGCCAACCCCTGGTTTCACCACAATCAAACCAAACTACTCTAGTTCACTCAAGGAATGGCTATCTGTGTGTCATTGAAAGAGATGACAAAGCGGAAGATCTCTCCCTCCTGAACAATTCGCCAATGCCGCTACGGATTGTTCTGCAGTTCTGCACTAGCTATAAAAAAGGGGAAATTACAAATAGGGGCATGAAAACGTAAAATATTACAGATACAGGCGCAGTTTCAAAATAATTACAAATAGGGGCACAGTTTTTTTTTAAATTATAAAATTTTGTAAATTTTTCTGGTTTGGATATTGATTGATTTAGATACATCAAATTAAATGTTAACCAATTTTCAAAAAACTCAAAGGTCTCTCCAAGTCAAGCCTAAATAAAGAAATTTTAGTAAAGGAGATGGTAGTTTTTGAAGATTTTTAAAAAATTTGGAAGTTAGCTGACATTCAATGTGATGTACCTAAATCACTCAATGTCCAATCCAAAAAAAACCAAAAAAGAACAATTTAAAAAAAAATTGTGCCCCTATTTGTAATTATTTTGAAACTGTGCCCCTATGTGTAATATTTTACGTTTTCATGCCCTTATTTGTAATTTTCCCTATAAAGAATTCAAGCAAATTTTCCATGCATTCTTACATTGTTTTTACACTAGGGGTAACTTCACAACATGTCTGAGGTATTCTTTGAGATCAAAGAATGCTGAGGTGGCACTTCCAGCGTGGTTCAAAGGAGGGAATTCACTTGGAGAATTTTTTTTCTCCACTGATGAGGTCAGAGATCACAACAAAGAAGTTTTTTTCAAGGAACTTTTCACCTAGAGTCTCTTGTTTTTATAGATGCTATTTTACTCCCCTAGTTGTTGTTTTACTCCCATCGTTGCTTGTCACAGTCTAGAGTAAAACCACTTTTTTAGATTAACCATTTTCCATTCTCCATTTTTCATCACTCACAAAAAGGGTGTCACACTTTCTCCATAAAAAATTGATCCCATTGGATCCTGTTTTCACACAGCCAATTTTCCATTTGCAGGGAAGTTTCAATCTCCAAGAACGCGTGACTACCACTAGTAAAAAAATCTTGGGTGAAGAATGGCTGAAATCGCCAAATCTGAATAAATGTACAATAGGTTCTCCAACAGTTGGATGAAAGTTGTTAATATTAATGAATTGTGTGTATAAACGTGCACATGTGGATGATTCTATCCATTTATTCCTTATGACTCTCCAGTCTCTTTCTGTTTTGCGTTTTGACTGATGTTGCAAGTTGCAACGTCCGCAGATGCTGGACCTGCACGAGGTGGTAGGAGGCTCATAAATGGAGCATCTCAGGGCTGAAAATGAATTTTGGGGAGGTGAAACTTTTTGAAACATTTTTCGGTAAGTTTTCCTTGAAAGACAAAAGAAATTAGCATCCAATTTAAGTTGTTTCATATTTTTTGAAGTTTTGTGGAATTTATTTTGAAATTTTGAAGTGGAAAGACCACATGGCTCTAAATTGGTGCACCTACTCAAATATACATTATCATTTATACATTGTTGAAGGACTATGAAAAATAACATGTACAAAAAGAGTATATTTGAGTAGGAGCACCATTTTAGAGCCTCTACCTTAGACTTGGGTCTATTGCACACACGTATGTGTGGGGCTAGGGTGGAGATGCTCTGATTTTTCCCTCACCAGAAAATGTTAGAGATAAGATATTCACCAGAAGATTGAATTTGGGAAGTTTGAAACCACGATTGGATTAAGAGACCCTGATTTTCTGTAGAGTTGTGGTAGAGGATAATATTGACCAACTTTCTAACATCAGGGGCAAATTATAAATTTTACCCATTGTATAAAAAAGTTGAGATCTCTCACTTCGGTTTCACAAACACGTTTGTGCAGTACAATGAGCCTATGAGGTACCCGTTTACAAAAATATTTAAGCTCAAGTACCGTACACTCTCTTTTAATCCTAAGAGCATCTCTTGGCACCCGCCAAATGAGCCCTCAGTTGCGTTCCACCCGTAACGGTTTCTGCAAATCAAGTCTCCAATAATATTGTACTCATCAATGTGCAAGAGCTGGACTGTTTAGGTTTAGCTATTTTTGCATCAAATTTGATGTTTCTCCAGGCCCCCTTCACAATTCTTGCCAAGCACTGTTCACGCATTGTACACACTATTCACGTGGTGTAGCCAAATGCTCCAATACAATTTGTTGTAACACAAGTGCAGCCCTTGAAACCTTTTGGATTGCAAAAAAACTTCACTCCTTGTTGTGCTACTTGTTGCTCCCATCCCCTCCAAACCTAATTTCCAGGGGCTTCATTTGGCGGGTGGCAAGAGATGCTCTAAGTGCACACTAGAATCAATCTAGAAGCAACTTTTTTAAAGTAATGGTAGGGTTCATCCATTTTTTCCCATATCCCTTACGTTCCAATTGAAAAATTTCATTTTTTTATACTAAACCAAAAAGCATTAAAAAAGGGAATTGATATTTGTACCACAACCTTTCCACTATTCTATCACTTTTGCTATATATGACCAATATTTACAATATTATAATAAGTGTGGAAGGAAAAATTGAATAAAAATGAAAAAAGGAACAATGTATGCACACATTCACTCATAAATTTTATTAACATTAGGTTATTTCAACCAAAATTTGACAAATCATATGTTTGCTTAGGGAGGAATTTGGCTTTCATCCACTTTTTCATCCAATTTTCTCAATATAATGATAGCCAATGTCAGATTGAGATAAGATACTTGCAAAAGTTTGCCAACAAAAAGAACCATCGCCGCCCCAAGCCCTCGTCTCTAGTCAAGGCTAGTGACGTCAATTCTGTCCTACAGTCTGGGCTAGTGACGTGAGCACTACTCTCCATCCACGCCAGTGACGCAACATGATGTCTTTTTTGGGGCGTTTTATTTATGGGTATTGATATGCGTACCACACCTTCTTGACTATCCCACCACACCCGGGGTAAATTTTTTATTTCTACCATCAAAAAGCTGAATTTGAGGATTTGGATTTCAGATTTGGATTTAGAGACTGAGATTTTGTTTAGAATCACAAAAAAGTTTTAATTGCACAATACCCAATGAAAAAGCTTATTTTTTTTATAAAGAAAAGTAAAAGTTATACTTTTTCTCCAAGTTAAGCTTTTTTATTGGGTGTTGCTCAATTACAACATTTTTTTATGATTCTAGACAAAATCCAAGTCTTTAAATCCAAATCTAAATTCCAAACTCTAGAATTCAGCTTTTTGATGGTAGAAATATGAAATTTACCCCAAGATGTGGTGGGATAGTCAAGAACGTGTGGTACGCATATCAATTCCCTTTGTTTATGCAACTAAAACCAACAAGTCTTGTTGATATCCTAGGTGGGGGTGGAGGACAAATGAGATTCATCCTAATTGGGGCTTAGTTTACTACTGTAGGTTGAGAGCAGATTCAACATGTCTGTGCCAAATCAATTATTTTTTGAGAAAAAATCAATTCTGTATCCGATTTTGTAATTAAACAAGATTGGGCACTTTCAAAAAAAATTGTTATTATTTGGTATTCAATCAAAATTTCTAGTAGAATTAAGCTATTTCCTAAGCATCTTCACTTTCTAAAATTAGCCCTTGGTATAAAATTTGCAGTAGATTGAGCCCTCTTGGAATCAACCTCAACCTTCCATTGTTAGTTAAGCTTAATGTCTTTTATAATATTTGGCATTTCAATTTTTTGATTTGTTTCACATTAGGCATTTTTGAAGAATAATTTATGGAATAATTGGGCAAAATTTTGGGGAATTATTTTATGCCAAATCTGCGCTCAACCTGCAGTACACATCAAGGTCTGGAAAGAACTAGCAGCTATTCAAAGCTAGTTGGTTGAAATGAGAAAAAATGGTTTGCAATTAATAAACATCGGCTGAAAAATCAATCAAAAGTCTAAAAATATTTACAATATGAAATAGAGAAAACAATCAAAATTGTTTCTTGATAAATCTGTTTAACATGAGAGTTGAAGGAAATCAATTGCAAAAACCCAAATATTTTTTGGACCTTGTTGCACATTTGTTGATGTGGGGCCAAAATAGAAAAGCCCATTTTTCACCCGTTAGGAAATGTAAGAATTTAGATATTTTATAATCAAAAAGATTAAATTAGGGGATTTTGGATTTAGAGACCCAAATTTAGTTTAGAAACTTAGAAGAGGGTGTATTTGAACAACAACAAAATAGGGAATACATTAATACTTTTTATCCTTGTTTGTAAAATAAGCTAGATGTGTAGTAATTTGAGTCTTTGATCAAGTCTTTGGATTCTATTGATGTAAGGGTCTAATGGAATTAAGGGAATTTTTCACCAGTTTATAAGTCAGTTTTTGGTTTTGGAAAGATCCATAATACTAGGTGTCATAATTTGAACTTTGCTAGACAATAGGTGACAAATGTGTCATATCTAAAATAGAAACCAAAGAGTAACTTTTGACATCCTTATCATAGCTTTATGCAAGTTTGTATTTTCTTTAATGACAATAAGAATTTCAAGCATCTATAAGATTCTCAAAATCCAACCCCTCTCTATGGTTTTTTAAAATTAATAGAAAAAGAAATACTCAATGATATGATTGGTTTTCCTAATTTTCAAGCCTACTTTTGAAGACTTGGTTTTTCAATGTAGGTTTGTTGTTCATTTGAAAATTTTAGAACATAGCAAGCGTACATCCTATGTTCAAATGAATGATTTGCAAGTTTTGTCAAAATCTGACCCTCAAAAAACCTACACACAAAAAAAGAGATGAGAGACATGCACGCTTGTAAAGGAAGCTTTTTTACAAATCTACATGTCTTGCTTGAGATCAATTTCTCTAAGCTCACTTGTGTCACTTGTGAAAGTTCTCAAAGCATTTACAGGTCACTCACTATGTTCTTGGTAATTTGGTTTCGTATATTTAATTTGTGAGGCTTACACTTTTGTGTGAGTGGTTTTCAAACGTTATATGAAGTATTTTGTGTTAATTATTAAACAGCATAACTGGTGCCAAGGGCCTGGTGCTCACAAAAATAATTGCAGAAATAATTTGTAATTGTGGTAGTCTCAGCGAAAGTCCATTCAACATAATGTGAGTCATTATTGCACTTACTTGCAACATCCAATTCTTCTATGCTTGCAATGTGTGCATAAGACAATTGAAAATCATCTGATTCTTACTCAAGTCTTGAATTGATTCACTATGTGATTGTTTCTTAATTGTGTAATTAGTCATGCATCCATGCCCAACTGTTATATTCGTTTCTTATTCTTTTTGTGATCCTTAAGACTGCCCCCACCACAACCTACACTGATCATTAAAGGTTAAAGTACGTAATCACACAAGCACGAGTTAGCTTTGGTTTGCGAAGCACACCCAACATTTTCAAAAGTTACGTCTTGGAAGAATTGCAATTACATATCAACAAAATGCAATGGAAGCAGTACTAAAGATTCTCTACCACACAACAAAACGTGCACAAAATGACCAGCATCATCGGATTGTATTAGAGATAAAAAATACAGGTTCGGACAGGGATGCTTCAACAAAGGACATCAAGGAATCTAACAAGTTTTTCAGGTAATAAAATAGCTTGATAAAGTTGGCTAGATTTTATTGTTCCATGCACCTCATCTACGTAAAACTGCTTGCCAAAACTTGGAGACATATATCTTAGTGATGTGAAATTTTATTTTCACTACAAAAAAGAAGATTATTGCGATAAACTTTCACAGCAAAATTTGTTTTATCATGATAAAATTTGTGCAAGACCATGCGCATCTTCGCTGATAAACTTTTCTAACTTTGAATCCCCTTAATTGCTTGTTTGAAATGTTTGGAAGGGCATATGATCATAATGTAATCATCATTGAAAAGATGTTTCTAATGATACAAAAAAAATAAAGCAAATAACCGTGCTAGTCTGCACCCACTTTGAAACCTTGTAACGGTATGTCCTAAAATGCGTTGCGAGGCTATAGAGGGGTCACGATCTCAGACCCAGACTTGCCACAAGAAATTTAGTTACAAAAATCCATGAAGTACATGTACATGGGAGTGGCATGAGCTTATCTATACTTAAAAAAGGTATACACTCTAAGTCTTGCTAATATCAAGGTTATATCCTCCACAGCAAAATCATACAATGTTTATACCATCTCTCACAATGCCATTGTATTGTGTAATTACAACTTGCAGAGACTTTGAAATACGCCTCTATATATATTCAACATCAGATGCGTTCACACCAATATTAATCAATCTTTCTCTACCTCCTTAACGACAAAAGAGGTACTCAACAAAACTAAGACCTTGTGAATATGACCTAACAACCAATCCTTGTGATATGTCCATTAAAACAAGATTAACCAGTCCTTCTCTACCTCCTTCCAAACAATTTGATGTTCTGATTTTGCTAGTCCTTGGGAACAAAGTTCGCATAGTGACAAATCGGACATTGAAAGTAGTACTCAACAAGACCAAGACCTTGTGAGTATGACCTACTAACAAATCCTTGTAATACGTCTATTGAAAGAATTGGTTAAAAATGTTGGTTAAACATGAGGAAAAGAAAAGACTAGAGATGAGGAAGCTTGGGTGCAGCATGAACCTTTGGCTCAGGTGCCATCAGACGGCAGAGTGCCGAAACAAGCGACACTGCCGCAGAAGCACGGCAACACTCTCCCCGCCACGCCGCCGCAACTGCCGTAGCTGTACCGCAGCTCCTCCCCCTCGAGAATGTCTCGTCGGGCGAAGAGCGCTAATCTGGGGATCACAGAACCGGCTGCCCTGGCCAGGCACGGCAACAAATTACCACCGTCACAAGCATGGTTGATGAACCGAGCCACGTTTCCCACTCTCGTGGCATCCACGTTGAGACGCACACACGCGTCTCCGGACGGCAGAAACTCTCTCACCACCAACAAGGCTGACCCACACTTGGCTTTGCTGGTGGATTTCATTCCATCGTACTTGCTCTGACGCTCTCGAGATTGCACTGTTGTTAGCAACTCACCTGCACAAATTCTCACCAAGAAAAGTTAGTACACTACACTAAACAGTGCATTTAGGTTGCCCCATACTAATTTCTCAACATTTCACACTATCTAGATATTTATCGAGATTACAGTAACTTTAATCAGTATTTACTGTGGTTAATGGAGGAAGCAAGCAGAGATTGGGCACTAGGGAGTAAGGAAGTTGGAACTTTACATAAACCCATAAATTACTGTAGCATAAAAGAGAGTTGCATGCACCTTTAAGTGGTCCAAGGTGAGTAATGAGGTAACTTTGCCAAGGTAAGGCAACCTAATTGTTAAGGCAACCTAAATGCATTATTTGTTGTAGAAGAAAACTTTGTTGAAGGCAACATAAACTACATGATGTAATTTTTGCTTCTAACAAAGAAAGTTGCATAGTTCAACTCAAATTTTTGCGTTAGAAGCAAGAAAACATCATATGGTTTATATAAACTTCAACAACGTTTTCTTCTAGTGGTACAGTATAAGGGTCAACTGGCATAGAATCAGTCATGGCTATCAGCGTCTTTTGACTTTGAAAAACTCAGATTTCTGTATTTCCCGTACTTCATAGCAAAAAACTTGCCTTGGGACACTATTTTCCATTTTCAATTCTGTTGTTTTTCGAAATACTTCCATGCATAGTTCCGTAACTTGTTTGTGGATTCCTCACTTTTTCTGATTCCAGACTATCGGCACTTAGTAGCTATTGAGGTTTCAGATTTCTAGCCCCTGGTGTTATACAGTACAGTTTTCAAGTCTTACTGGAGCAGTACCCTCTCACGCAAGTCTCACATCCTAATATCTCCAACAATGAGTTTTAGTGAACTCATTAGTGGGCGTCAAGGACTAGAACTTGTGTTGGAAGATAGAACTCTTGGGTAACATATGTGTTGCATCTAAAGAGAAAACCAAAAAAGGACTTTGACGCTCATATTATAACTACAATAAGTTTGACTTTTTTTAAGTGACAAAGGGAGAGACTCAAACAAAAAGGATTCTAAACACCCACATGATTCTCAAAATCTAGTCCCTCTCCCGACTTTTTTCTGATAAACTAGAAGAAATGGTTATTTATCCTCAATTTCAGGCCTACTTTTGAAAACCTGGTATTTCAGTCGTACGGGAGGAGCACGCCCGTATTGAGTTTGTCATTATCGCCTCAACTCAGTTCCTTTTCTCTTGGCACAAAAAAAAGAAAATGGAGGGCTAAGTGGCATGCTCTGGTACATTCCCTATGCAAATTTCACCAGCTCTCACTCTTCATTTCAATACTTGAATTCGGTTTCGATAAGTCCATAACTAAAACCCACTAGAAGCCTTCTATTATACATGTACATGAGATTAGACTTAATATCAAAAGGCGTAACCATAACTTGGCTAAATAGCTTGGGCTCCATGTCAATGGCCAGTACGCTTTGAATGGAAATGGGTCTACAACACAATCTCCCACTTTGGAATCGCACAACACAGTCATACGTAGTGATAAAAATGTGACCTCAACAGATTTAGCTCTTGTAAGTATTGGTTATAAGGAAAAATCTCATGGATACCCCTGAAGTTTGCAATATTTACATACATACCCCTGCTTTTTCAGAAACTACACAAATACCCTTGGACCAAAATTTTCAAGCGTTTGGGTCGTTGTGCATGCCACTTCCCTTCTTCCTTTGTGTGCATTTTTCGTTTCATTACATTCCCTTCTTCAACATTGGTCATGAAGAAAGTACAAGCACAACAAACAAATGCCTAAAAATTATGGTTCAAGGGTACTTGTGAAATTTCTGGAAAAGCAGGGATATCTATGAAAATATTGCAAACTTCAGGGGTATCCATGAAATTTTCCCTCAGTTATAATATTCACGCAAACAGTATACAAAACTACAACAAAAAGTTATGAAAGTTTTTGAGATTGCAAGCTTACCAGCATATTCACAAACAAATGCTCCTTTGCTGATGAGCTGGGCAGCATGTAAACCCCAGCCTGTGAGCCGTTGACGCATGACCGCAACGCGGACAGAAAGACCTTGTTGCGTGACGCGGAGGCAGCAATCTGCACTGCAGCTACATGCTCCTCCACACTCCACGATCAGAGGAGGCCCTGCTCCATTCACATCAATGTCATCATCCTCTGGCTCGTACTCCGCAACATCTTCTACGGAAGAGCTTTTGGAGATGTTCCCAAGCTCAGGCGAGACAGTAGCTGTGAGCAGCTGCAGCTTAGATTCGGAGGTGTAGACGTTAAATCCATGGCTTGTGCGACCACAGGAGCACTGGTGTTCCGGGTCACCATCGCCTTGAACGCAATTGTCAGCACACCTGTACTGTCAAGACAGTGATGGTTAGCATAGTGAAGATGTCAATGGTGGTATCTTTGCTGTGGTCCAAGTTCAGCAATACTGCCAAAGCTTTAAAATCTTGGGTTAGGGTTTAGTTGATTTTCTATCTATCGGATAGCTTGTACCCGCTCTCAATAACTTTGAGAAGCTTGTCGAGAAAAGGAGGAGAAGCTATGGGAGACAGTAAGATACCGAAGCGAACGCTAATCTACGCCAAAACCCTAACCCTAAACAATGAAGGGATACGCAGATTTATGCCAAAACCCTAAACCCCAGACAATGAAAGGAATTGCAGATTTACGCCAAAATCCTAAACCCTCGACAATGAAAGGATACGAGAATTACGCCTAAACCCTAAAACCCAGACAATGAAAGGACACGCACAATTATGCCAAAACCCTAAACCCCAGACAATGAAGGGATACGCAGATTTACGCCAAAACCCTAAACCCTAATCAATGACAGGATACGAAAGTGATGCTTACCTGCATCCCACAGAAGTGAGGATCCCGGAGAAAGGAAAAATTCCGAGCTCCACCAGACACCGCCGCATGACGGCAGCACGATGCTCCTGATCCTGCGGTGATGCCTCACCCCAGCGATGCCGGACTTCCGAAAGTCGGCAACAAGAGGGAGTGTAGTGGAACCAAGGGTAGCGACACGCATCGAGGTCGTTGCGAATCGGCACGGGCCAGCGTTCCAGCCCCTGCGCCGCGTCCGCCACTCGGCTTTGCGTGAGGCTCCGCACAGCTGCAGCCATTGGGCGACATGTGAGTGCGACGTTCGCAAGCGAATGCTGTGATAGCCATGGTAGCGCGCACTCCAGAACCTTCAAGTCCCTTTCTTGCAATACCCCATCGCCGAGTTTAGTCACATGATTCCT
Source organism: Ulota crispa (assembly GCA_963920765.1). Lineage (NCBI taxonomy): Eukaryota > Viridiplantae > Streptophyta > Bryopsida > Orthotrichales > Orthotrichaceae > Ulota > Ulota crispa. The sequence goes on along the minus strand of OY987250.1, from coordinate 5,345,962 downwards.
CCTCTTCATCCCAAGGCGACACCGACACTAAAACCCCACCGTTGCCGAATCCCAACGCCAGCAACTTCACATGAAAACTGATACTGTACCATCACACTACTTTTTAGGGTTTAGGGTATAGCTGACATCTGCATCGTCTCCATGAAAATTAGCAACAGGGATTTGGTCTGCGAGCATTCATCGATTGTGCTGTAGTTTAGGGTCTAGGCTCCAGCCGTAGCCACTTTTCTGCGCCATGGAAGGAATGTTGTGCAGCAGCGGGCTTGGTGGCATGGCTTTCCAATTGCAGGAACTGCAGAGTCGAGGTTCGCTAAACCCTAAACCAAATTTTGGAGTGCGAAGAGGAGGGTTAGAAATAGCGAAGGCGAGGGTCCAGATTCCACGATCAGAAGCAAGAGGATATACCAGCTCGGAATACTGTGGACATGGGCGTGTTTGGGTGAAGGATGTCGACAGAAGGAGAGAATCTGCTGAGGATGAGCATAGGAGTGGCAGAAAGTCGTTGCAAACCTCCAGGAATGGTGAATTTCAAAGCAAGGGAGGTTCTGGGGAGAGTCCGGATCGCAGGAGCTCTTTCGTTGAGCTTGCTTCTCACATGGACACCATCACCAGCGTGCAGAATCCTTATGTGAAGCATTTGGTGAAGCTTCGGCAGAACGCAGGTTACCGTAACTCCGCTGGATGTGTCTTGGTCGTCGGTTCGGTGCCATTAAGGTTAGCAAGCGCCTCTTTCTGATTTACCGATAGTATGCTCACGTTTCAGGGTTGAGGATTCAGTATGTGGAGTTCAGGATTTAGGGTTGAGGGTTTAGGATTTTGAAGAATGCTTGCAGGTGCCAGGAAATGTTCCATTCCTATTGTAGAGGAAAACATGTAAGAGTCTTGAAAGGAAAAATACAAGCTTACCGATCAAAATGTTGCTGGTGCTGGAGCTCACAAATCTGGATGTTACTAACTAAAAAGAGGGTTTCAGGTTTTGAGGGTGTAGGGTTGAGGATTCAGTATGTGGAGTTCAAGGGTTAGGGTTTAGGGTTTAAGATTTTGAATAATGCTTCCAGGTGGCAAGAAATATTTCCATTCGTGTTGTAGAGGGAAACATGTAAGAGTCTCTTAAGGGAAACACAAGCTTACCGATCAAAATATTGCTGGTGCTGGAGCTCACAAATCTGGATTCTACCAACTAAAAAGAGGGTTCTAGGGTTTAAGGTTTAGGATTGTGAAGAATGCTTGCAGGTGCCAAGAAATGTTCCCATTCCTATTGTAGAGGAAAATATATAAGAGTCTCACAAGGGAAAACACAAGCTTACCGATAAAAGTGTTGCTTGTGCTGGAGCTCACAAATCTGGATGTTACTAATTAAATGAGGGTTGTAGGGTTTTAGATTTCAAGGTTTAGGGTTTAAGGTTTTGAGGCCTGTTTGCGCTTGTTTTTGAAGGGAAATATGTGAGATTCTCACAAGGGAAAATGCAAGCTTACCGATCAAAGTGCTGCTGGTGCTGGAGCTTACAAATCCGCGGTCAGATTTGGTTTCCTGGGCGGAACGAATTGTGTATGTGAGTGAACCGGTGATGAGAAAAGTGGCTGGTGTGGATTCTACCGAAGGTCTGCAAGGTGTGGGCGTGTTGGCCCTGCCTTCCTCCTTCTGCAATTTGGACGGCTCTGGCGACACTCAAGCGGAGACTTGGGTTTCGTCTCCGCGGCGTGTGTTGGTGCTGGATGGCATTCAGGTGAGACCCACTAATGACCATGCTATAGGGCTAACAAGCTTCCTGAAATGTATTTTGCTTACTAAGAAAAACGTTAATAAATGTTACCGGGTCCACACTTGTCCTTGCGGATACACTCCATTGTGCCTTTTGATGATTTTAGTTTGTCCCAACTTTGCATAAACCAACTCATCCTGGACTGTATCGCAGCAGATTCATAGGCCTTTATATGAATTGCACTCCTTGCTTTTATGTCACACCAGTATGGAAGAAATTGGCAATTATACATAGATATCACATTTAACTGAATATGGACTATACAAAGTCCAAAGTCCATAAGTAACAGTCCAGCTAATCCTTTGGTTTACCAAAAGACATGCAAACTTTGGAAAATTATATGCAAAATTGTAGGAAAATCTCCAATGTTTAGGGGCAAAGAATGTCTATATTTTCGTGAATAGTCCATAAGTAGATAAATATGTCATGTAGTGAGACTGCTTACATTGCTTTGATTTACCCAAAGACATGTATTTTGGTGCTGATTTGTTATGGTTGTGCTCACAGGATCCAGGCAACTTAGGCACACTATTGCGAACTGCTGCAGCGTTTGCTTGGGTATGGTACTTTTGTTCAATTGTCACGTGTCCACGTGAATGTTTTGTCCTATGTTTCTTAGTTTGCCTCGTGCAAATAAATGTTTGTGAGGGTTGGTTGTTAATTCTTTTAGTTTTTGTCCTTCAAGATGAATTTATGATCCCGTTGTTTAAAATAACGTACAGTACATACGAACATGCATTTGACATACTTAGAATGAATAACCGCTATACTCGAACAAAAGCTTATGGTCAATGGTTCCAAATGCCATAGCCCAAGGTACTAAAAAGTCAAATCCAACACTAATATTTGCATCTTTCGGGTTGCGGTTCCCATAAGTTAAGCCACATTTGATACCATTGCTCATGGGTTTTTGTAATTTATTTATTTTTACTGATTAGTGACTGTTGTTCTACAGGATGGAGTATTTATGCTACCAGGCGGCTGCGACCCCTTCAACGAGAAAGCACTTCGAGCTTCAAGGGGAGCAGCATTCAGATTACCAATTGCCGCAGGCCGCTGGTCTCACCTGCAGTCCTTTGCTAATCTACACAAAATGACGTTGTACGCTGCGGATCCTGATAAAGAGGAAGACCTCCGGCCAGCATCTACACCGCATGCTACTGAAACTATAGACACATTGGATTCAAAGCACAAAAATGCCTCTTCTGTTGCAATTGCTGCAAGCAAGGAAGCTCTCTGTTTAATCCTCGGCAGCGAAGGACAAGGACTTTCAGAAAACGCACACCGGTCCTGTGACCGTGTGTCAATTCCTATGCCGGGGCATTTCGACTCTTTGAACGTTGCCGTTGCTGGTGGTATACTACTGTATCTTCTGAATACTAAAGTTCCAGTGCCGAAGGTTACTTGAAACGTTTGTGTTTTGTCTTCCCGTCCTATCTCCCAACAATGTTTTAATTGCATGCTCTTTCATCACACATATTGGAAAAGTTGAGGTTTTCAATCAGAGCTCCTGGAAATAATACTGACCACAACCACTGGCTAGAATCTGAGGAGGTCGGCCAAAAAATGTAGATGCTGCAACTGAGAGAATGGACGCAGGAGTATCCATTTGTATATATTGAAACGTCAGCCTCGTTGCTTTACATACTAATGTTTTCTGTTGTTTGACGTGTCTTTGTCTTATTGTTGAATGCTGTTGAATACGTGTCCGTCGAGTTGCAGTTATGCCCAAGCTTTGGATGCTGCAATCAATAATCAAAGACTTATCAGAAAGGCTTATACTCGAACAGGTATAACTCAAAAACACTTGATATATTTGTCAACACTTTAAGAATTTTGTAGGTGTTTGTTAAATCATTTCCATCACTTTCAAGGGAAAGTTTCATGATACCCTTGAAGTTTTCCAAATTTACACAGATACCTTTGGTTTTTCAGAAATTACACAAATACCCTTGGATCAAAATTTCAGGCGTTTGTTTTGTTGTGCATGCGACATCCCTTCTTTCTTTGTGCGCATGTTGCTTTGTTTTTGTTTCATTACTGACATTCCCTTCTTCAACATTGGTCATGAAAGAAGTAGCGTGCATAACAAAACAAACACCTGCAAATTATGGATCAAGGTATTTGTGTAATTTCTGAAAAAGCAGAGATATCTATTCAAATACTGCAAACATCAGGGGTATCCATGAAATTTTCCCGACTTTCAAACATCAGCAATTTAGGATAAAGCGGGCTACTGTTAATATAGAACATGCAGTAAGGTAACAGGTGGGAGAGAGGAGGGCATACCTGCTGAAGCCAAGGACCAGTTACTGGTATCCTGATGCAAAGCCCAAGCAAAGAAACCCAGCAAGTCTCGACCCTTGGCATACTGAACCTTGGCTGTGATAGTATCAGGATTGTCGTACCCGATCCAAGTGAGGTCCGGCTTGTAACTGTACATGCTGACGGTAGTGGGATCCTGGACAACAGTAGCACCGCCTTCATTATACACCACGATGTCACTGTAGACAATGGGGTCACCTCCGCTCGTGGCTGGCGCGCCCACTCCGGTGTTACTAAGACTGGTCAGGTTCCACTCCTTGCCGTAGTAAGCAAGCCCCAGGGCGAGTTTGTCTGCATGCAGGCCAGGGTCCAGGAAATATTTGAGGTTTTTTTGGTTCCCTTATTGAACCGGTTGAAACTATTTCGGTTATTTTCTCTATTTCATACTATAAATAAAAGAATTTTTTAACGAAAAATTTCATACATACCACTGAAGTTTGCAATAATTTCATACACTCCTGCTTTTTCAGAAATTGCACAAATATCTTTGAACCATAATTTTTACTCATTTATTTATTTGTTGTGTTTGTATTTCCTTCATGATCAATGTTGAAGAAGGAAATGTAATGAATCAAAAAAGAAGCAATGTGCACACAAAAGAAGGTTGGAAGTGGCATGCACAACAAAACAAATGCTTGAAAATTATGTTCCAAGAATATTTGTGAAATTTCTGAAAGAACAGGAGTATTTATGAAATTATTGCAAACTTCAGAGGTATCCATGAAATTTTCCTTTTTCTGAAAGATTATTAACCAGTCTTTAAGCAACTTTTATAAATTGAAAATGGTTTTTTCTCATTTCAACCGGAAGTAAGGGTCGGTTCTTCCCGGACCTTGATGCAAGCCTGCTTGCAGCCAGTTGGAGATGCCGTAGTCCGTGCTGATGGTCGAGGATGGGTCGTACAAGGCTGTGTGTTCGCCGGTGATTGTGGGCTCCCATGAGCCGTGGTAGTCGTACGCCATCACGTTCGCCCAGTCTAAGTAGGCGTTGAATGCGTCAACCGGCCATGTCTGGTTGCCGTCGCCCGTGTAGAGCAGGATCGCCTGGTAGCTCACCGCAGCTGCCAGCATATGCCACTTTTTTACTGACTATAATCACCAGCATGGCAACCTCTCATAAAAAAACCAAAAAGCTGTCACTTTGTGATTTGGTTGGGTTTCGTTCCATAGTTAAGATTCTCTTGAAAAACCTAGACTCTTTACAAAAGGGTTGACATTGTTTTGACGTACACCTTGTCCAATCGTGCCTTCTATCGAACTATGTAGTGATTATCTGATTATGTGTTTGCCTTAGGGAAAGGGAATTGATATGTGCACACCAGGGGTTTAATATATGACACAAGGGGGGTGTAAATTTGAGATACTTACCATCTACAAGTTGAATTTGAAAAATTTGAATTTAGAGTTGGATTTAGAAATCTTGATATAGTCTAGAATCACAAAGGAGGTTATAGTTGCACAATGCCTAGTGGAAAAGCTTAGCTATGGAGCAAATTATTAGCTAGGGAGCAAATTATTACTTATACCCTTATATACAAAAAAAAGCTAGACTTCTTTACTAAGCTTTGTTTGATTGTATCTTCCTTTGTGATTCTATCTAGTCTAAATCAAGTCAAACTTTCCAAATTCAACTTGTTGATGGAATATCTCAAATTTACCCCCGGTGTGCATACCCCCGGGTGTGCACATATCAATTCCCTTGCCGTAGTGACAGTTTTACGAACAGAACATTTTTCTTGTCATGAAAGAGTTCGGTGCCGCTAGCTTTGAGTAATACAAATCAGTAGAAAGAGAGAAAACTAGAGGAGTATTAGTTACCTGTGAGGAGGAGTTCGGTTTTCCCGGAAGTTTGAGACTCCAGAGCAACAGCCGAGCGCCATTCCTTCAACAAAAGCGCGAGATAGGCCATTTCCTGCTCCGATTGCGGCGACTCCCAGTCGAGGTCGAGCCCTTCGAACCCGTACTGCCTGGCCAGTGCAATACTGCTGTCGACGAAGACCTTCCGCCGTGCGGAGGTGCTCACCATGGCACTGAACGTGGCGATCGGTGCTCCGGCTCCGCCGATTGACAGCAGCGGCACCACGGCAGGATTAGAGCCTTTGGCTGCGGCGACGAACGTGGCGATCTGGCCATCGTCGTCGGTGACGCTCGGGGCTACCAGCTGGTACGTCGTTGGATCCACTCCTGCAAATGCGTAGAACACGTGTGTCTGGAAGTTGAAGTTGATGTTCGTTAACGACACTCCTCCGAGCCAGTATCCCCCCTTGACAACTGCCGCTCCTCCCACGCTTACGTGGACTCCGAGCAACAGCAAGAACAACAACGTCGGTGACATCTTCATCCTCAGCAACCCTTGTGCAGTCGATCCAGTTTCTCAGGCTTCGTTTGTAACGCTCTTGATCAGGTCGTCAAGCCAGTTTTGTATACTAGAGATGGATGCACAGCAAACTCTCGTCAATGGATTTGCATATGACTTCCCTGTGTATTAACAAGGAAATGTGAGACAGGGAAAAATCATAGAAGAAATAGACAGAAATGTTTAACAACTCACAGGGAAAATGTGAAGAGTTCCTGAAATGAGACAGGGAACTTACAAAAGTTCGTTGTGGCTTCACAGCAAACTTTCGTTAAGAGATTTGCATATGAGTTCCGGAAATGTGAGACAGGGAAAATTTGTAGAAGAAATAGACAGAAATGTTTAACAACTCACAGGGAAAATGTAAAGACTTCCTGAAATGACACAGGGAAACAAAAGTTTGCTGTGCTTGAGCAGTCGATCCAGTTTCTCAGACTTCGTTTGGAACGCTCTTGATCAGGTCCCCGATCAGGTCAAAGCCAGTTTTGTATACTAGAGATAGATGGCATCGAGATTTATCACCGTCTCTAGACTTATCTAGACAATGTACTGTCTCCGTTTGGTTGCAAAAGTCCACAAGTTTAGCTTGCAATGGACTCCGAAGCCTGCTACTTACACCGAAAGCTCGATGGCGATGGTTTTTCTAGCTTTTTGTGTCTGACAATGCTTTCAAGTCAAACTTTGCCTAGAGGATAGAAAAGTCTTCGTGTGTTATGGAAGTGCTGGATTGTCACATTTCATTTAGTCAAGGAGATCGGTTGTTGCTTTGCGGTGCATTTATTTCTGCGATTGTTGGCAGAGATGCCGGGTCTCCCCAGTCCCCATCCACGTGTATATATCCAAAAAAATTGACTTCTGGCAGTGGTGTACTGTGTGCTGAGTGTGCTCTACTGCAGTACTGCTTGGGACACTGCTCACGCGTGTTTGTGGGACCAGGGTGGAAATACTCAGATTTTTTCATGTGGAAGTTTCGAACTGGAGGTAGGCGGCTCGAAAACCGACCATGTAAGAGCTCTTTCCCCTTTTTTAGGGTTTTCCGTGGATGGGAGGACTTTTAGCTCAGACAAAGAGAAAGAGATGCAGAATGTAACATGAGTGGTTTTCATTTTTTTTGAAGCATTTTTGAATTATTTATGCATTATTTACATAACATTTAGTAGCATGAAGAGAGGCTGCCTTTCCCTCTCTTCAGGTATCATCCACGAACTTCATCTTGACAAAAAAAAAGTTTTTTTTTTTTTTTTTTTTTAAATTTTCTGTGACACGTCTGGCCCCCTCAACGTGTGTGCCTTGAACTAAACCTCCCTTTCATAAACTTTGACAAATTCAACCAAGTGTCCCCATAGGTCATAACTAAAGAAAGGTGTGGAATATTCCACACCATTCTCTTGGAGGGAGAGCAGCCTTTACTAGTGCTACTGAATGTTATGTATAATCCTAGACCTTCTTAGAACTGTTCACTTGTAAGTTGTGAAAAGATTTGAGAAAATGAGGAGAATGATTGACTCTTGCAATTAAAAACAACCTTTTTTTCATGTATTCAATGACTATAAGAGGACACTTTAAGAACCACCTCATGTCCATTTTAGTAGAGTCTAGATGGGTAGTTCAAAATGACTAAACCTGATTTAGAAGCAACTACCTTACTACAGTGAATACTGCGTTTAGGTTGTCCCACACTAATTTTTAGACATTTACACTAAATAAAGATTTACTATTGCTACTGCTATAGTAATTTCTGATGAAAATTACTACAACAAACCATTTTTGAAGGGCTTGACAATAACAATGATGTTGCGGGAAAAAAATTAGTTGCATCCAAGTAGTAAACCATGTGAAATCTAAGTATTTAGAGAATTGCATGTATCTCCAAGTGCCCAAAATATGCTAATCATTAAATTGGGAAAAACACTTTCCCAAAACGTATTTTGGGAATACTAAATATTACATTTGTGAGAATATTTGATGATCTAAAGTAAGTTTTTTTGATAATTCATGGAAAGTGTTTCATCATTGATGTAAGGTCTTGAAGAAATCATCAAAATATTCTTTCTAAATCACCTAAAAACTCTCAAAAATGATAAATTCAAAAGTCCCAATATGTAAGCTTGAATAACGCGTTCCAAGTGATAAGTCATGAGGTAATCTATCATGGTAAGGCAACCTGATTGTCAAGCTTCAGTGTAGGCGACTGAATTTGGAAATTTTGAATTCATATATAGATCTAGATACCCTGATTTTAGTCTTGAATCACGGTAGGAGATAAAAATGAGTCACTGCAAAACAGGGACGTGTTCTTGATTGTTATCCTAGTTCGTGCAAAATAAGCTAACTTCCCACCGTGGTCCCAAAAGCATGTTTGTGCAAATATCAACCTATGGAACTTTTTTTTGGGCAAAGTTATACCACACTCTTTCCTTGGTTTGGAGTTATTTTAAACTGAACAGGAAGGTTAAAATGATTGGGTGAAAACCGGATGAAATTGTCAAACCCAACTAAATGAACAATCCTTGCCCTTAGGCTTTTACTCCTCCCAAACAAATATCAAATTTGCCAAGTTTTGGATGAATTATACTAACATATTTTATGGATGAATGCACATAAATGATTATAGGAAAAATTTCATGGTTACCCCGGAAGTTTGTAATATTTACATACATACCTTTGTTATTTCAGAAATTACATTAAATATTCTTGAACCAAAATTTTCAGGCATTTGTTTTTGTTGTGCATGTCACATTGTCACTTTCCTTCTTCCTTTGTGCACATGTTGCTTTTTTCTTGTTTCATTTCATTCCCTTCTTCAACATTGGTCATGAAGGAAATACAAGCACAACAAATAAATACCCAAAAAGTATGGTCCAAAGATTTTTGTGCAATTTCTGAAAAAACTGAGTTATTTATGTAAATATTGCAAACTTCAGGGGTATCCGTGAAATTTTCCCATGATTATATCTATTTTCTTTCCTCCGCTTGCGTGCTTGCATTTTTGGGTGCATGTCGCTCAACAAACGAAAAAATAAGAAAAAAAACCCATGTACCAACCCATCACGTTTGGAATCAGAGATTGTAGCTTGTTTGGACCCAGCCTTGGCGTTCTTCGAAGTTTTTTTCATATTGTTGGTTTTGCTCCATCAAGTTTTCAACACTGCAACAGGCTAAGAGCTGATGAGTCAATGATATGGTCTAGATGTTTGAAAGTCAAATATGCTTTTTCTTCAGAAACGCTCTAAAATACCTAGGATCAGTAGGATGGATGTACAAACTTCAATATTGCCTTTTAAAATGTTCTAAAGTATCAAATTTGGCCCCACAAATATCCAAGGTGCCCTTACGGAAATTTATTGATTGATGGGTTTGATGCATGTTCTTTTTGTATGTCTTTATCTTATAGCATCAATGCATTTATACAGTTGTTTCTCAACGCTAGAATATACTTAATGAGATCAAATTGTGGAGATTCTTAGATATTTCAACTTTTTTGTGGTTGCTATTACCACTAGGGTTTTTTCTACTAGCGACCAAAGCACCATTTTGTGCAATCACAAGGGTCCCTCCATTTATAGACTTCTAAAATGTAGTCAGCTCAACATTTAGGCGCCAGTAGAAGAAGCCCTGATTACCACCGCCAATCTTGCCTTGGCAAAATAATGAGCCCCTCCTAATTTTTGATTCTCTTAAAATGTATTCAACTCAGATTGAGTACATGAAAAGTGTGTGTGAAGTGTTGCTACCTTATATGATTTCCTCTTGTACAAGTATTAAGCACGTTTACAAAGGCATGGATTTAATATGGCATTCCAAACTTGAGTTGACACAATCAAGTTCCCTGCCACAATCTCTTTATGACTTTTTGGTGTTGTATACCATCATGGTTGAATGATTGCCATATTTTCATTGGAATCCAAGGCTCTTAGCCATCATTGCACTCAAAGCTTCGGATTAGGAAAAGTAGGTTGTAAGATATATTTCTTATCCCAAAGTACAAATTAAAACCTTAATTGGGGTCCCTTGAAAGGGACATGGAAGGGTTCATAATTTTTCTAATGCAATTGAGACCCAATTCTTCCAAGATTCCACACCAAACTTTGCAATCTCAACATGGTGATGACTTATCATGAAGACACACAATATGTGTGAGCAATTGGGTTCAAGGACACAATGAACGGCAAGAGAATGCAACCAAAAATATGAATGCATTCTGTGCTTGATTGCAAGGCATAAAAAAACATGCCACAAGCCTATCAATCAATAAATTTCTTCATGAGCGTATTAGATATTTTTAGGGGGAAAATTTTGATATTTTCAAACTTATGGGGACAATTTTTGAACTTTGTACATCCTTTTAGAATGTATTGGAAGGTTTTCTTTCATTACTATGGACTGCACAGGAAATTATTTTGCATTGAAAGGTATACATTTTTCAAAAAAATCAAGTCAACATACAAAGACAAAACATCTAGTAGCAAGATTATAAATGCCCTTATGTATCCTTAAAGTGATGAATGCAAGGTAAAAAAAACTAAATAAGTTCTCAAAGTATGGTAGGTTACAAATTAAGCTTTGGATTCCTAAGAAATTAAGCTTACCCACCCTGTGAGAAATCCTCCCATTTCAAAACTTCAACTAGCCGAGCCTTGAACTTGACCAGATTAATAGCCTACATCTCAAATCTTGATTAGCCTTTTTTTTCACCCTTTCTTTCTACCCTTGACATGTTCAATATCCTCTTCATGTCGAATTCTAGCACCAATAGCCTTAACAAGACTTTGCTTGAAGAACTTGGGCTTTTCTCTCATTGAGGGTAAGGATCATAGTGCAACAGTAATCATGTGGTAAGTATGGCTTTTGCAAAATAAATGTGGAAAGAAGCATAAAGGTGGAGTATATCACCATTTGGGTTTTGATAATGTTTGTTGCAAATATTTTCCAAATAGAATTGTGGAGGATTTTTAAGTTTACAACCCTTTTTTGAAATTCTGATTTAACATTGTACCTTATTCTAGATCTCCATTTGTCTATGTATTATTTCTTCAATACTAAATAAGTGCATTTTTCCAAAACTAAAAGCTTTTCCATTAAACATATAATTTTTCACTGATAGATTTCATATTAACAGTGCTCTAAATATACTCAAAGATGTTTCTCTGTTTATTCTTTCCTTGCTCATTCTTATTTTCTTCTAGCTATTTCAAAAAAAGAGTAAAACTACTCCAAAAAAAGAGATGATTCCTTTTTCTTTGCTCCTAATTGTACTAGAATGATTCCTTGTTCTTTGCTCCTAATTGTACTAAAATGATTCCTTGTTCTTTGCTCCTAATTGTACTAGAATTCTATACAACATGGTATGCCAACTAATAAAGGCAAGAGAATTTCTAAACTAGCTTTCCATTTTCAAATTCTAAAACACCTCACTATGAAAGACGTGAACAATTCCAGAAGTCCATATCGAGGCGCTAAATACCCGGATAGATTAATACCCGGATCGATAACTACCTTGATTCTTTATACCCGGATTCCACATACGGAGGATGAGCAGCATTAGGGCTGCCGGGATTGGCAGGGTTTAGGGTTTTCGAGCTTCAGTCTTTCCAGAGGGAGCTGCGATCACAATCTGCATTGAAGCTCTTGCAATCCAATCTCAAATCGGTCAAGCTTCACCGTTACTGAATTCCGTATCTCTTCCTTTAATCCTTCCCTTTTGGCCGGCGAAGAGGAAAGAAAAAGCAGCCAAGATGGTGAACAAACAGAACACAAGTAAGGATTTTCCTTTACCTCATCGAAAATTTTCCCTGTTTGCAGTCCTTTGCTAGTGCCAGTGGCGTTTTTCTTTACTTTTTCAGATTCAAATTAGCGCAGAGAATAATCCGAAGCTTATTTACACGAAGAAGAACAAAAAAAAATCTGTTTTCATTGTCTCGAAAGAATTTTGCGATGTTTTGGTAATACCAGTGGCCACTTTTTTCACTTTTAGTATTGGAATTGGTGCAGAGAGTAAGTCCAAGCGTGTTACTATGAAAGCGAAGAACAAAATTCTGAAGAAAGTGAAGTTGCACTGCGAGAAGAAGGCGAAGGAAGCGCGCAAATTAGCTCACAACAAGCCGAAAGTCAAGAGTGAGAAGGAGTCCGAAGCTCTCCGGGAGGAGCAGGTTGCTGCCATGGAAGCTCGGCGTTCTCGAGCCATTGAAATGTTCGAGCAGAACAGAGCGTTGAAAAAAGAGAAGGTAGTCTCAAATTGCGTGCGTAATCCAATTTTTTTTAAGGATCATTCGACTGGTGTTTTGTCTTCCTCCCTATGTAATACACTGTTTGTTTCAATTACTTCGAGAAGCACTAACTGTATCTCGCATGTTTATACATTTTTGTTTTACTTTTGATGATCATTAAGAGAAAAAACGAGTCTCTTCTTCCTCCTTGAATCTTTGGCAATTTGAAAAAATTATTTATTTCTGAAGAAGCTTTGAAGTAAACTGTGTGAAGAACCGAGAGCATAATTTATCTTATCATTTTAGCTGCTGTTAAGACTTGTGTAATGCAGGGTTGAAGTTTTTGTCTGATTTTGATTTGGATATTTTGCATAGGCTACTGCGAAGCGAAAGATCGGCTTACCGGACGAAGAAGTAGATGATGACCTTAAGCATCTTGCCAGCAATGCTTCTAGAAGGACTTTTGAATTTGATAAATCGAAGAAGCAGAAAACTGAAACAGTTGGTCCTCAAGGTATGTAACTTCGCTTCTCTTCTTTTTCATTCAACATTATCTAAAGAAAGTGTTGATAGACCGACATATGTGCTCGAGACCGAATGTTTGGTTTATCGAATATACAAGAAGTCACATCTGCTTTCTAGTACTTTCATTTGAGTACTTTTAGGGTTACGTTAATGCTACCTTTCTAATGTACATTTTGGTTCGCAGAGAATTCTAGAAGGGCATTTTACAAAGAGTTCATGAAAGTGGTGGAAGCATCGGATGTCATCATTCAGGTGTTGGATGCAAGGGATCCTCTCGGCAGCCGTTGTGTGGACGTTGAACGTATGGTTCATAAAGCAGGAGGTCTCAAGCGCATCGTTCTTCTTCTTAATAAGATTGGTTAGTATCTAAACCGATACATCTTAAATCCCTCTGATATCTAGTTAATGGTACAGCCAGTTTTGACGTGTCACTAAGTCTGTCAATGCTTTCCAGATCTTGTACCTAGAGAAGTGGCGGAGCAGTGGCTAAAGTATCTTAGAGAGGAGCTACCAGCAGTTGCATTCAAATGTAATACACAGCAGCAGCGGACAAATTTGGGAAGGAAGTCATTTGCTAAGGCTACCGAGAATCTTGATGTTTTGCAAGGCAGCGATTGCCTTGGTGCAGAGACGCTTTTGCAGCTCCTAAAAAATTACTCCAGAAATCAGAAGGTATTTATGCTGTATTTAATGGACTTAAAACAGTACTCGGAAATGCTAAACCTCGTTGTATTCTGTCCTTTACAAATATTCTTCCGTGTTGTGTATTCTCAGAGGCATAGAACTCGTTGTGCTCATCTTGTGTGTAACTTGTTGCGTGCGCAGATGAAAACAGCAATTACAGTCGGTGTGGTAGGATTTCCAAATGTTGGAAAAAGTAGTCTTATCAACAGTTTAAAGAGAACTCGAGTGGCAAATGTCGGCTCAACACCTGGCGTTACTAAGGCGATGCAGGAGATTCATTTAGATAAAAATGTAAAGCTACTGGACTGTCCTGGAATTGTGTTTGCAGCATCAGGCGATAATGAAGCGTCTGCCACATTAAGAAACTGCACCAAAATTGAAAAGCTTGCAGATCCTGCTACTCCAGGTAAACTAGTACAGATGTGAAGCGATTTTGCACTTACCTATTTATCAGCTGCGGTAGTTGTTGATGAGAGACAAGATAGTGATTTTTTTTTCGTGCCTCACGAGTTTGCTTGCATTGTCAAATTTCTATGTAAATCTGGAGAGCATCAATATTCTTTCCCCTAACATTCGACTTATCTATATCGACAGTGAAGGAAATATTGCGGCTGTGTCCAGCTGATAAGTTGGTATCTATTTACAAGATTAACAACTTCAGCGATGTGGATGAATTTTTGATGAATGTCGCGATGGTTCGTGGAAAGTTGAAGAAAGGAGGTGTGGTGGATAGTCTGGCAGCAGCTCGCATTGTGCTTCATGATTGGAATGAAGGTGAGTTGGGATCACCATTAACGTTTTACCTAACACACCAGAATGTACATTGAAACTTGCTCTAAAAATAGGGTTGAAAACAGGGAGAGAATGTTTTTTGATTTGTGTTGAGAGATAATTGAATGTAGTAATGATGTCCAGAAAGGTTGTAAGCTAGTTTGTTAAGAAAGTATTTATCCGTTAGTTTTCTCCTTTTTTTCTGGTACTGTTGTAGCTTGTTCTTTCGCAGTGGCGGTTGTAGTTTTATTAACATGACTTTACCTTTTGTTTTTAACGTTCTTCAAAACCTTTCTCAGGGAAAATACCTTACTTTACAACACCACCTGTGCGGGAAGTTAGCGAGCATGCAGAGTTTGGAGCAATTGTATCAGATTGGGGCAAGGAGTTTGACGTGGAGGCAGTTTTTCACAACGAAGCCACTGCTGTTATAGCTGGTCTTCCTTCTCTGGCGGACACTTCACATGTCCAGACGTCGTCAAGTACTCCTCTTTCAATGGTCTTGGATGATTCTGTGGTACAGTCTCAAATCCTTGACTCAGAGTCAGCGTTGTGGCTGGTGTATCAGAATTTTTGGTGCTGTAAATTCAAATAGTTCCCCGTTCTAAGTTGATGCAGTCTTGTAGTTTTATCCGGATTTCCTTTTCTAAGTTATGGCATTAAGATTTCTTAATTATCTGTACAGATTATGGAAGAAGAGAACAGTGACGAAGAGGAAGATGGTGATGGAGAAGACATGGATGAGGGACCCAGTCTGATAGAGAGAACTGAAATAACTGCAAAACGAGGTAGAACTTACTTGAATCAGAACGAGAGACTTTATGATGCCGAAGGCATTCAAAATCCACATGCCAAACGAGCACAAAAGAAGCAGAAGAAGAAAGCTGCCAAAGCTGCCCCGGCTTTAAGTAACGATTCAAAATCATCTGATGACTATGACTTCAATACGGATTTTATTGAAGATGAAACCAACGCAGCCAGTCCGGGAGGTGATGGTGAAGATGCAATGGAGGGTGTCAACTAGGTTCATCAGACAAAGATACGCTGCACTAGCTCTTTCTCAATTGTGGCCTAAGCTATGCCAGAAAGTAAGCTTAGCTTTACTCTGCTCTCCTTGGACTCTATGAAGCAGATAGTGTCTTTCCCTCGATTTTTTCGGACACATTACTGTGTTGTAGAGGTTAGGGTGTTTTCTGCTTGTACGGAGTAAGGGCGTATCAATAGAAGACGCACTGTATCTGCTTAAGAAAAGATGCTAAACGTGAATATACTAGTTTCTTCTTAGACTTGGTCATTTATTTGAGTCAACCACTAGTTTTAGTCGTAATTTATATTTTTTGGCCAATTCTAGGAGCCACATAGGTCGAAGAAGACGTCCTGCTGAGCCTTGTAGACTAGGTAGGTTATAGACAGGTACTCAGTGTGTTACTGATAGAATTTATAGGCCGCTCTTGCCGGTCAGGGTCTGATTCGTGGTATTCAATCTGACATCAGAGACATCAAAAGATCATTTCAGTTTCACGATCGTTCACAGCTGCTTCTTTTGTTGTTACTGGAGCTTATAGTCTCAATCTGATGTATAGGTTCACCTGAGAATCTGACATGTGGTCCTTTGATTTTGATATTCAGTCTGATCTCGTGCATTCCATTGCACCCACATCTGACCCGTCTGTCTGAATGACTTGACTTCACTGAGTACTACAGTTGGATGGTCTTGAGGCTTCTTCGGTCCTTCCATTTTATTTGTGTTTCTTCTTACAAATGATGGATTGCAAAGGTCATAATGTTTTACAGCCAAGTCTTACTTTTATGCTGCGAAGGAGCCAAGGTTTTGACCGTACGGAACACACTAATTCATTCAGGTGTTTATATCACTGAAATCAAGCATCCGAAGTCTCATCAAGGTGTATTACCTGAACTCAAGTATCACAGTCTTTGAATTGTATTTGGAAATTTTATATGCAATTTTTTGCAAATTCTGCATTCCATAATACCCTCTAGAGAAATTGTTCAAGTTAAAATCTGTACGATGCCCGGTCTTTGTCAAGCCGTTGTCGCTTTCGTAATGCCTGGCTGTCAGGCCTGCAGTACTCCTGTTTGCCTGCACAACTACGGATGCCGTATCACTTTGTATTTTTGTATGTAGGCGGATGCCGTATCCGTCTTGTCTTGTTCCTCGCTTTTTTTGTCTTCTTCCTAATTGACACAAATAGAGAAGCTCTTTTGCAAGGCGATAGAACACGTGAACCTCGGCAATGTCAAGTTATGAGTTTCTTTTCAAGTGCTTGATATGTTCGGAGTTGTTTTTCAGGGAACTGCTCGCTCATAGCTTCGCTTTTCTGTGTGATTGCTTTTCAGGCTACCCGAATGGGTTCCAAACCGGACGAGCACGGAGACGATAAGGTAGTCTCAGAAGACAGATTGCAAGGAAAGCCATTAGAGAATGTTCAAACATCCTTCATCAAACCTTCCACTGCGATATCAAGTGAGAAAGAATGGTTATATTTGTCCAGTTTAGACTACTTCTGGAGTCCATTTTACACTCCCATACTGTGCACGTTCACACTCACTGAGGAGCACAATCTGAGAGTGGTGCAACATTTGAAGGATTCTTTGGCAGCTGCGCTGGTGTTATTCTACCCTTTCGCTGGAAGAGTGGTGGCGAAGGGCGGTCCTCCAAGGATTCATTGTAACGACGCGGGTGCTGTATTCACCGAAGCAAGTGTGGATGTCGACTTGGCAGATCTCAGAACCTACGATTTCCAGCCTCAAGCCTTGCTCTCGGGATTAGCGGCTGCAGGATTGGGGGACTACCCTGTTCTTACTCACATCGACACTGGCCTTCCAGCCCTCGTCATACAGGTAAAAGTTTAACTGGTCACTCGTTTCGATTATGCACCCTTACAGTCCCTTCAGAAGAAAAAGACTAAGCTTGGTCTTTGTATGAAGGAGAAATTACAAATAGGGGCACATTAATGAAAAATATTACAAATAGGGGCACAATTTCAAGATCCCTTCACTAAAAGTTCCTTGTTTAGGCTGGATTTGGAGAGGCCTTTAAGTTTTTTGGAAGTTAGCTAATATTTAATGTGATGTATCTAAATGTCCCAATGTCCAAACCAAAATTTTACTGGAATTTTCAAATTACTTTTTGAAATTGTGCCCTATTTGTAATTATTTTGAAACTATGCCCCTATCTGTAATATTTTTCATTTTTGTGCCCCTATTTGTAATTTCCCCTTGTATGAACTACAGCTACGGTATGGGAGGCCCTGTCTCTTTGTAGCACATTGTAGCACTGGCTCGAGTTTCCTACTCCAACTTCATTAACCCTTCAACGTCAGACGTGACTTGTCAGGTCACCATTTGTGACTACATCGCAAGCCTTTGGACATTTAAGGGTCAACTGGGCCTCCTCATGCTCCAGAGCCAGTACAGAGTCTGCTGGAATAGTCCTATTAACTACTTCGCCTGATCATAGTTACCAAATGATACCCTTGGTGCTTTGTAACTGTTGAAAAGTGGCTATGACAGTCATTTGTAAAGATTCACATGAACAGAACTTGGAATCTTGTAGGTGACGCACTTCAAATGTGGAGGAATCACTTTGGCGGCCAATTGGGCACACGCAGTGGCGGATGGACAGTCAGGTTTTCACTTCATGAAATCTTGGTCGGAGCTTGCAAGAGGTTTGCAGGTGTCCCTGCTTCCTGATCATCGTCGTGAGCTCGTGAAACCAAGAGATTCTCCGGCTCCTACCACCTGCCCTTTTATGACATCGGCGGTGCTATCAGCAGGTGCTCAGACCCTCAAAAACTCAAATCTCAAAAACTCATATCTCAAAAACTCAGGAGAAGTTGCACCAGAATCGAGAAAGCAAGCCAAGATTATACCGAAGATAGTTGAGTTCACAGGGGATGACATCTCAAATCTTAAGCAGCTAGGCTTGGCTGAAAGTGAAACTCAGCAGCTATCAAGAGCAGATTGTCTCTCGACACATATATGGCGCACCTTAATCCGAGCTCAGAACCTGCAACCTGGTTCTGTAACGCGCTTGCGCATTCTTGTGGAAGGGAGGAAGAAGCTATCTTTACCACCGGGATATTTTGGCAACGTGGTCAACCTCCTTTCCATCGTTACCACGGTCAGTGAACTCCTGAACTGCCCCTTTGGATGCACTGCTAGTCTGGTTCATTCAGCTGTTAATTCCACCACGACCGAATGGTTCCAGAATTTTGTTGATTTCATGCCGCTAGTGCTGGTACCTGGAAAGGCCGACTTTTCCTTCAAAGATCCAGCATTTCCCGGTGCAGATTTTGCAGGGATTTCGTACTTGAACCGTTTTCCTTTCTACGAACTAGATTTTGGATTCGGTATTCCTGTTCACTCGACACGTAACACCATGGCTGCTCGAGACGGACTGTTCTTCGTTGTTCCAAGCTCCCGTGGCCGAGAGAACGTGGTTGTCATGGCCAACATGGACTCTGACCTTGTGAACAATTTTCTCTCAAGTGTTCATGACATATCCTGACTCCTGAGTAACAAAGACAATTGCCGATTTCAGCTATGTATTTCCTTTTAAGCAGTTGAGCGTGGCTCCTTGTTTTAGACTGCTTTAAATGTGGTTGAGTCCTGAAAAGTGTTGCTTAGTGAGTATGTTTTGGCGAAGTGTTGAGCTAATGGGCTAGGAGCTCTTTTACCACTTTTTGGAAACTTTATTATGTTTGTGGAAGGAGACTCTGTTGTCGGTGTGGATATATGCAAAACTTAGACGTCCTTGTTGTTTTAGTGGTATATAGTTGAGTATGGAGGTGGTCTTTGCAATGTAGAGACACGACTTTATGGAATGAGCGAGTCACATATGATATCTGCGTTTGCTTTTTACCATAGCTTTCCTGCATGACCTGGCATCTGTAATCATGGGAAATATTGGTAATGCATCAAGGAAATTTCACATATTATTTCAATTACTGTACCCAGCACTAATAATGCTAACTTGCCTTGTTTCAAGAAACAAATGAATTCGCAATGCACACTAATAAATTACTTGTTCATACAAAGCAAACTACTTAAGTACTTGCACAGCGATTTTGGTTGATTGAGTATCGTATAGTATTTAAATACTATCTCAGATAGTGTGACTGAAGTGGCCAAAAGTTTGAGAAAATTTGGGGAGCATGTATCTCAACTAGAGTGTACAAAGGAGTCAGCTTTATGGAGGTTGTACTATCAAGTTGCTATTCGAGGGGCAAAAAAAGGTCTTGGTTAAATTTCTATTTAGCAGGATCAATACATACTATACTTTCACATTTTTTAAACATTACTCACTCAAATTAGTACAATGGGGTCTTGTTCTATTCGAAACCTTGCACTATCTGAAATAATTTGTGTACTTCTCTTTTGGATTAGTATTATTAAACTCTTGACAAAGGATTTTAATCTAACAAGAAATTCAAATTTGAAAGTGTATCCAAATCTTATAAGTTGATTGTTTCTGTATGCCAAAGCTATATCGTAGCAAAATCAAAATCAACCATGATTTGCTATTTTTGGTTGATTATATCAAATTCTTAGAGTTGGTGTACCTACAAAAAGAAATGAAAAATCTTGTAATTTAATATCACCTCTAATGAATTGTTTCCTTCAAAAACTAACTAGTGTAACTTCAAAGAGTTTTTTCAATAATTCTTGAACATCCAAGTGATGAGGCAATTTTGGTGAGTTATTTTAAGAACTTTTTTACAAGTAATACTTTTGATAACACAATTCAAAGCTTGACTCCATTGATGTTAGAATGGCATCAAATTGACCTACTTATAGTTGAGTATTACAAAATAGATGTCAATGTTACAGCCAAATAATAGGAGATTAGTAAAATTGGTTACTATGAATTTTAGTTGTTAGCAAATTAGGCTCTTCTGCTTGTCTAATTAAATTTCCACTTCTAAATTGTAGGCGTTCAATTAACTAGTGTCCAATTCTTTGACTAAGAGCAACATTTTTGCTTAACACAATTATACATCTTAAGATTGGAAGCCATTTGCTAGAACCTTGAATTTAGATTGAGTTTGACCTTCATTGACAATCCTAATCATGCTCTTTAACCCCTTATCATGTATAATTTATAGTTTTACTTCTAAAATAGTATTTTTGGGTTTAATTTGCCCCTTCTTTTGTTGGACATATAAGCTTAGATTCACTTTAATGAAAATAAATAATAGTAAGTGTGGCATATGCCTAAACTCTTCGTTTTTGCCACTAGTTTCATTTATTAAAAAAAGAACTCATTTTCTTAAAAAAAAGATAGAAGTGGGACGGTTTGACATATTAGCATGTTCCTTAGTTCCTCTCTCTTTGACTTCTAGTTCATCTTCATCAGAGAAAGAATGTGAAAGAGATGTGACACATGATTGACCCCCTCTTGTTTACTTTTCAATTTTTTCATCAAATATAAAATGTAATAAGGGTTTGACAAGTGCCGCTTATTCCTCCCTTTGGCCTCTTAAGTCATTTTCATCTAAACATACAACATCAAGAGTCTCACTCTCTTTATCCTTTAGCCTCATTTCATTGTTTAATAAACGTGAGAGAATATCAAGCATGTGCCTCACCCCTCTTAGATTCTAGTTTCATTTCATTAAAGAATAAATACAAGAAGTATATGATATATGTGTGACTTACTTCTTGTTGGTCTAAAAATATATCTTCATCAAAAAATAAATATGAGGGGCAATTTTATTGGTATCTCCAATACTCTTTGCACTTTTCATATTTTTAGCTTCTAAATGCATTTTTATAAAAAAAAGAATACAAGGGAAGTTTGCCATGTGCCTCACCCCCTCCTTTTTGTCTCTTCTTGGTCTCTAGTTTCATTTTTGCCAAATATTAATGTGAAGGAGCACAACTTATGCACCACCCCTTATTTTCTCAATATTATTTCCTTTCATTTGTAGTAAATCCATAGAAATTTATGTAAGTGGAAAATGATTGTATTTTTTCAAATTGGATAATAAATTCCAAAAATTAGGCATTTCAAATGTGACATACTTAAATGAGAAGAACACTCACCTTTGCATTGAATACAAATTTTTGAATATTGCTCTCAAAATGTGCTATGTTGACAAGAAAAACCTTGTCTCTCCACTTGCTATACAATTCTTGTATTCCATCTAACACGTAATACACCTTTAAGAAGAACTTAATTGACTACAAAATGCATGCATTAATTTCTTTTAAATAAGGATTATAAAGTTTGATATTAAATGCAAACCTTATAATTTTTCTCTCTTAGAGCATCCCCAATCCAACAATGACACATGAAAACTAGTAAAGAGTGGTAAACTAGGCTTCAATGAAAAACCCAAACTCCAATGCAATTGTTTTTTGAAATTGCATTTTGCACACCTCCTCACATAAGAACCCTGCCCTTGCATTTTAGCACACTTTGGAGAGTCCTAAATAACACTCCAAAATGTGTGATTCTCTAACCATGATGCCAATTTTTGATGTTTTTGACATAAACATGCTCACATAAAGTACCTATTACACTAAAATTCCACTAAATAATGCATAAAAAAAAATTATGTTTATTAAGTATCAAAAGTATGTTTGCATTGTGGACTAAGCAAACTGAAAAGTGCCCTTGCCCTATAACTGCCCTGCAGCTAGACACTGTCTGTCAACATGCAAGGTGCTTGGGTCACAAATGAATTGGGATGCCCATACACCTCTCCAACTTCCATGGTTGCCGTGCAGTAGTTACCCTCCAATTTTGATTTGCCGTATCTCACCAAAGTCTTGACTGATATATGATTGCGAATTCAGTAAACCTACATTCCAATTATAAATGACTTTTCTATTTTCTCCACAGATAGCACCTCAGGAAGAATCAGAGCTCATAAACACAATCATGGAAAACAAAGAAACCTGCTTAACCTCTAAATGCCCACGGTATCGAATTTCAGTGTTACAAACACCAAATTTTCGTGCCTTGCGCATTTAGGGGTAATACATCAATCTACCCTACTTAACCGGCCCTACGTTGGAAAGTGGTGTAAGAATGACAGCTACATATTTCCGGCCACCCACCTTTGAATGAAATGGTCTAATCGAACGGACTTGCTTGTCTACTTAGAACACATTTTATTACTCGAACAAAGACATTAAAAACGTCTCTCGTACCCCAAAAATCTCTTCAAAGCTCTGTAATAATCCTTTAAAAGTCATACACCTACAGAAACATGATGAAATGCTTGAATTGCACCCTCTGCTGTATTTCACAACTATGTCCTTACTACGCTCTTATACCATCTCAAGCTGATACTTGAGTTCACTTGCACACGCAAAGCGAGAACGTACACATCCACAGTCACGAGTTTCATATCTGAATTCTAAAGCTACCCGTTGTACTTACGAAATAGTACTACAACAATAATCATCACTCTGGACATATCCGTTCAAACCGTTGCAGGGCTTTGAGCAAGCAGAATGAAGGACATCAGAGAACTACTCCGGTAATTAACATCTCTACAACGCGACTCAGATCAACACATCTACGCTAACCTCATCATAGCTTCAACGTTCTATCAACAATCAACTATTACTACACCCTCATTCCAATCCAGAGTTTGTCAAAATCTTTACATACCGCAAGAAAAAAACACGTGCCAGTTAAGCAGAATCCTGGTGAGAACGTTGCTGCAGCAAAGGCACAAGCCTCGTCATCACGTCAGCGCTGGTGTGAACCATGGCGGTGAAGGTCTCGGGGCTTCGACAGCTCGGCAGGAGGACAAAGTTGCCATCCCAACCAGCGCATGCGTTCCGCATGGATTTCACAGGAGACCCAAAGCCAAAATCCATCTCGTAGTACGGAAACCGGCTTTGCCACGAAGTCGAGCATTCGTGGTCCGGCCCTAAAACCTGTTGTGGGAGCGGGATGTACTGTTTCGCTTCCATCCAGTCCACCAAATCCTGGTACCAATCCTTCGAAACATGCTCAATGCTCGCGCTTATCAAGCCTGCGGAATATGCCAGAGGCTTTTTCAACAAGAGCTCCACTGTTGTTGTCACGAAAGGGCTGCCAATCACGTTTCCGAAGTAGCCTGCTGGTAGTGCACACTTCTTCCTCCCCTCCACCAGCGTCCACATCCGCACCAGATCTGTGCTTGGAAGCTCTCTTGCTTTTGTTAGTGATCGCCATAAATGAGCTGACACTACACACGCCCTCGACAGCCGACTCTCAGATGCTGCTCCACTTTCCACTTCTCGCTTCAGTTCATCCACCAGCTGCTTCTCAATCTCCACCACTTGCACCACAACCTCGGTGTGCTTTGGTGTGAAATCAGTTGCACTCTTGATGCTCAAATGTCTGATGTTATGTCCAAGCTTGATGTCGAAAGACTCCGAGCTGTAACTCTCAGAGAAGGGATCCGAGAGAATGAGAGGCTCCCGGGGCTTCACGAGAGCACGGTCGTGAACGGGGACGAGAGTGATATCGAGGCCTCTTGCAACCTCTGCCCAGGACTTCAGGAAATGGAACCCGGAGAATCCATCTGCAACAATGTGTGCCCAGTTGCATGCCAGCGTGATGCCACCGCATTTGAAATGCGTGATCTGCGATGTCAATTCCCAGAGCTAAGGTTGATCTCTGCCCTAACAAAGTGATCGCAAGAGAAAACAGCATTAGGTTAAGGACTCTGAATCCTGCTCCCGTTTCGTATTGATTGACCAACAGTAACTCATTTCTTCACACGCTCCGTTGAACCAGTGGTATAAACCCTAATTGCTTGCGTGCCTACAGCCACTGATCGTTTAATGAAAACTTTCGATAGTGCTCTTAACCTCTCACTTTAACCCTTTAACGACCGTGGTCGATTCTGGGGTGGGCAATCCTTTGTATGGCCATTTGGGGGAAAATTTCAAAATTATTGAATATAGATGTCTAACACAGATCTGACCATTCAGATGGAAGTATCTTGCACGGTTTAGTGTTATGCATCATGAATTACGCTTACTTTTTAATTGTTATGACCATCTTTTTGCATTCATTGGTGTATTTTCAACCAGTAGTCTTATATTTTTTCAACCCTCTCACCACATGCCACCTCAAATTGGCCTAGTTATTGTCCTAAACTCTTCACTTTCTAATTCCCCAAACACGTCCCCTTTAGCTAATCACCAGATTCATTGCTATTCTCTTCCTACACAGGGAAGAGAGGCCAGATTGACCACAAAGTGGTCGACCGGTCGTTGAAGGGTTAACCAATTCCATAAGAAATCCATACATAGGGATACAAAAATTTCATGAAAAGATTGTGCGCTTGGATACTAAGATCTCTCCACCACTCTATACAAGTTCCAAAAATCGAGGTCTTAACATCTTCCACAAATAGCAATCCTGTTATAATACTTGACGTAAAAGCTCCGAAGTTCATATCCTGAACTGTTAGTACTGCTCAGATAGTTTTTCATTAAAAGGTGGCTTTTCGTTTCAAAATTTAGAATTGTACTCGAATCCTTCACATATCATCGTGGCTAATTTGATAAAAGTGCGGTTTAAAAGCACTTCTGGACAAAGCCTTAAGCAAAAGTGAGCAGATACTCTTGAAAACGGATCAGGCTTCAAAGGGACAACAATGGACTCAAACGATATCCATTAACTGAGAGCACATTTCTGCCATCATCGTTTCAAAGAATATTGCAAACCTGCACTATGAGAGCCGGCCTGCCAGCACGATCGTCAGGCAATGTAGGATACTCTCCCAACCCCGCCTCCGCCATCCCGCTCAACACAAACGACGGCTGAAACGCCTCCTCATACTGCAAATCGTCCAGCTCCGCGTCAATTTCAGCCTCCACGAACACAGCTCCCGTATCATCGCACACGATCCCCGGTGTTGTCTCGCTCGCCGTCACCACTCTCCCTGCCAGCGGGTAAAAATCCGCCAACACTCGCTCCAACGACTTCCGCAAATGCTCTCCGACTGTCCGTCGCCCTGGATGGTCCCGGTAGACGCACAGCACCGGCGTGTAGAACGGCAGCCAAAAGTCGTCGAGCTTGGTGCAGGGTAACCAGCGCTTCTCACTGGGCGTCGGAGGCGATTGTTTTACGAAAGTCTTGTGCAAGATGTGGACGTTTCTGGCCTCCACTCGATCGTCCACACTCAATCGCCCGTCTGAACGTCGCTCGGGAAGCTCCGGCGGAGCAGCTCCTGCCGCAGAGTCCATGGCGATGCGTGCGTGCTCTCCAAGGCCCAAACCCCAGGCAGCGCGGTGATTGTGATTGCACGCGATCTAGGGACCGCATTGCAAGCAAGGTTCCGAATCAAGCAAGCCTCGTCCTGGTCTCGGACACGGAGTTCCTCAAATAAGTCGCAAGTAAGCTTTACTTTATCCGTGGATTTTACGACCAGAATTTTGAAAAGTATTTTACTGCTGAAACGACAGTAGGGGTGGTCAGAGCATCATCAATGTGTACATTGCGAAATGGACTCGGAAGTAGCCGGTCGTGCTTCACTTCCCGCCCTTTAACCCCAACAGGGATTAAAAGTGTCCTTGATTCAGTGCTTTTTTGAAGACCTTGGGCATTACAGAGTTAACTTTGTAACGTTGAAAAAGCCATTTCTTGGCGCTTGAACAAATGTGCAGGGATGTGGATGATCAGAAATTTTAAGTTTTCATTCATAGTTTTGTTTTTGATCTATCATGTTGGGTTATGATGTATCTAATTGAATTTGTAACCTTGCTAGTGTTTCTTTTTATGTAGATGAGAAGTTAGTAAAAAAAAATGAATCACAAAATATGTTGTTTTAGTGTATTTTGGGAAGTTGTTGCTCTTTGCTCTAAATTTGACATTTCTCCACAAAAATTATATTTTTTGAACTTGAGCCCAACTTACAAAATGAAGGCCATCTACTCTAGTTTCTTCTCCAATTCGAATTTTGGAAAAATTTCTAATGTTGAATATGTTATTGCTATTTGAACTTTGAATGTATTTTCAATGTCTGTTAATTTCTAATTATAGAATGACATGGAAATGGAGTTTACACCATGATGTTTGTTATTGTGATATACACACACGGTGAAATTTTCAGATTTTTTGAGATGATTTTCTATTTGATGTGATTTTTCTTCACTTTTTCTACAAAAAATTTCAAAAAAATCAAAGTTTCTCAAAAAAATCTGAAGTTTTTGTGAAGTAAAGAAGAAGTGTAATTCTGTCTCTAAACACTAAATACAATTTTTTTCATACATATGTAATTGCAAAATGGCAGCAAATTGTATGATGGACAGTCACACTTGGATCAACGGTCATGGGTCCGTCATTTAGGGGTTAAGGTAGAAGGCTCAAAAATCGACCATCTAAGGGCTAAAACTGAATTTTGGGGGGTAGAACTTCTTGAAATATTTTTCAATAAAATTTCCTTAAAAGACAAGAAGAATTAACATCTAACCCAAATTGTTTCATATTTTTTGGAGTTTTGTAGAATTAGTTATGAAATTTTGAAGCTGAAGTGGCATAGGGCTCTATAACCACTCACCTCCTCAAGTGTACACCACCTGTACATTTTAGAAATCTATGAAAAAAATACATGTACAGAGTGAGAACATTTTGGAGGGTCAACAATTTTAGAGCCTGGACGGTTTTTGAGCCTTCTATCTTAACCCTTGAGCGCCCCAAGAGCCCAAATGTGGTTGCTCAATTTTTAAAAATGTGCATGTTTGACTCTTATCCTCTTATTAATGGTAAAGTCAAAGGACTTGTACGTTTTCATGTACCTCCAGGCACATGTCTATTACCACTCAAAAAAAATTCAAACTATTTGACTGTACTTAGGTAATACTTTTATTGGACTAAGTACACAAGGGTATGGATTTGAGTGAAATAATTCTGAGTGCTTAGGGGTTAACCCTTGAGCAACCAGAGTTATTTTAGGATTTAGGAGAAAATGGGGGGTTTAATGGCCACCATAGCTTGGAAAATCACATATAGAAAAAGTGATTGCAGGATTTGAAAAAGGACTACCTTCTTTGTTAATGGGGACCAACCATGCCTGATTTCACCGTATGGAATGAGAGAAAAAGTGAGATAAAGTTTGTGGGCCCATCGACAGTATAATGTCGACTCGGCGCTCAGGGCATTACAAAGGATTTGGACCCAAGAATGGACCCCTTCCCCAAAACCATGGGAACACTTCCACATGGGCAAGCTGACATGGTTAAAGTTCAACCATGTCAGATGATACGATTAAAATAGTATTATTAGTTTATTTTTATTTTATTTTTTTACTCTTTTATGACGACCAGCAGGGGCTAGTTCTCAGCATTGGAAACAACCAAACTTGCAACCTTATTGAGGGCTAAAATTTCTTCTAATGGTTAACCCTTTAACAACCGTGGTCGATTCTGGGGTGGGCAATCCTTTGTATTGCCATTTGGGGGAGATTTTAGGGTTATTGAATACAAATGTTTATCACAAATTTGACCATACAGATGGAAGTATCTTGTAGGGTTTAATGTTATGCATCATGAATTATGCTCACTCTTTAATTGTTATGGCCATCTTTTTGCATTTATTGGTGTATTTTCCGCCAGTACTCTTTTAGTTTTTTCAACCCTCTCACCACATGCCACCTCAAATTGGCCTAGTTATTGTCCTAAACTCTTCACTTTCCAATTCCCCAAACCCATCCCCTTTGCCACGTCATCAAATTCCTTGACATGCTCTCTCTGTAAACTAAAAAGAGTCAAAATCAACCAGGAACTGGTTGACCAGTCCTTAATGGGTTAAGTATGCGGTTTCTTTCACCGGCCGGATCCTCCCAATGTTGATGCAACTCCAGTCCTAGACTCAAGCACTGTAGTAGAAGAATGTAAGCACTTGCAAGTTGTTACTGGGAAATTACAGGCTATTGCAAGCCTTTGTAAGTCATCACAAGCAACGTGTCACTTTGTTAACAAATGCAGTGCACATTGGGAAAACAAGCTAGGGCACAGGAAAACAAGACAAGACAATATGCCATTTCCATTGTGGTGGCAACATGGAGCCCCAAAAATCTTTAAACCTCTCGTTAAAGTGGCTCCCACCAAGCAAAACGTAGGCCCGTCTCTTTCCAAGTGTACACATTGATGATACTCTCAGAAGCATCTACTGCCACCCGCTTTGCCAGCCCCTTCAAATGAGTTTCCAAGGGGACAAGAGGGCAACTCACATGCTGAGAGTCAACTCTCCCACCCGCCATCTTCCCTTAATCATCCACCATGACACGTGGGGACGTGGGAATGGGAGAGCCTTCTCACTAGCTAGCGGGTTAGCGGTTGCGAAATCCGCCAAGGCCAACTCCACTACTACCCCGCGCTATACAAGGCAGTGCTGAATGAGTTTCATCGGCACCCGCCACAAAAACTAAGCATGTCGCGGTCCTAATGGCGTGAACCAATGTTTTGGAATTTCTTTTGGGAATTTTTTTAGACTTCATCAGCTAAAATTTGGCATTTTTTTTGAACTCAATTGATTTTTTTGCCAAAATTTGTTGGCTACATTTCTCTAAATTTATATTGTAACACACTATATTTAAAAATTTTATGTAAAATCTAACCGATTATTTTGCCAGCATTTTCAAAATGCAATTGTTTTTTTTCCTAATTATACCTGCCCTTCAAGACATTATTCATCACTATTCATCCTAGGTTTAGTGAGCTTTATCCTCTATTTTCCTTTGTAAGTGGTCAAATGATTATTTATGGAGCTTGTGGAAGTGGTAAGGCCACCTTTTTGAAGAGCATGGGTAGAGATCAAGGAGCTTGAGGGCCTTCCAAAATAGATGGAAAATTTTGAACTTGCCAAGGTTGGTGGAAACGCTCTTACACCTTCTCCAAGAATGAAACCTATATGAAGAATTAGAAGTTGTGAAGTGGAAATAGGAGTAAGTGGGAGCACTTCTCCATGAATGTGGGACTTTCCTTTTGTGGGCGATGGAGAATGAAGAATGAGTTTACTTAGAATATGGTGATACAATAAGAAAATTCAAGTGAGGTCACAAGGAAGGTGAAAGCAAGAAGAGTGAGATGAAAAAGAGATACATGTTGGTAAGGACTTTACATGCAAAAATTCCTTCATGCCTATTTTCTCCTTTGAGGTGAAGAAAAAATATTCTCAATCTTCAAAAAATGGTGCCTTCGTAAATCAAGGAGAGAGTACCACTTCCACATACTTTGAAGGTTGAGCATCAAGTGAAGGTGTGACTATCCCTCCTAGGGGGTCTCAAACCGGGGTTTCAAACATAAAATTTGGCCTTCAAGCTTCTCACCTTATAGGATCTCCGCTCACTAGTGAATTGTTTTTGTTCCCTCTCACGCACAAAGTCTAAGACACTTGTAACTTTGCGGAAGTATCTGCAAAAGAAGTTTTGGGGTTTGAGGACGCAGGTGAATGAACCACACAAAGTCGCGAAGGTGAGTTTCTGAAGTTTACTCCTCACTTGAATCACGTTAGGAGTAAAGTCCAAAGGTGAGTCACCTTGCTGTTCACTAGTGAGTTCACAGAGGTGAATCGCAACGTGAGTCACCTCAAAAAGTTTTAGCTTGAAGCCCCCTAATATCTGCTTTCGGTTTTCTCCTTTTGTATTTTCAAGAGTGGTAAAATGGTGGAAACTAAGAATCTGAGAAATCCACATTAGTGCGTTGCTAGACCGTTTTCATGTGTTTGCAACTTTTTGAGAACTACTGCAATCACGCAATGCAAGATTTGAGTACTATTATTTTTGGATATTTTTGCAAGTGTTAGGATGACAAAATTTGATAGGTTGGAAGAGACACATATTTATAAGGTCACATTGGGTAGAAATCATTTCTGCATTTATGTCTTATATTTTTCTCATCTACATATTGCAATTTTCATCATTAGTATATTCCACGTAGGAGTTCTTTTGACAATGCAATTTTTGGTTTTTATATTGTTTATATCTAGAGTATATCTAATTGGTGCAACTCAGCACCAAACACAACATTGAAGAACCACCTAGTGAGGTTTACATGTGTCCTTCCTCATGTTCCCTTCCGTTCAAACGTTCTCCATACTCAAAGCATTATTCACATATCTTTTTCACAACCAAAAGTAGCCAAGGAAAGCCTCTTGCTATACTAAACTTCAAGCATCCTCAATGCAACTCTATATACATAACCTAAATTTTGTACGCATCCTAAATAGCAAATTAATGTTGAACACTTTGTGCACATTATGTAGCAAAGATTTTACATAATTCGTTTAATTTCACACTCAAATAGACAAGGTTGCATTGCCTAAGAGCATAATTTTGAATCCTCCAAGAGGTCCTTATTAACCCTTGAGCATTCGATAGACATTATGATGTCTCTCAAAAAGTTGGGTCAACTCAATTTTGACCAATATAATCTCATTGCATGTTGGGTGAAACCACTTCTAATTGAGTCCAGCATGATGGAGACGCTTTTTATTAACAATTCATATGGTCCAATCTTGTGGATCCCCTAGAAGAAAAACAAGGATAAACAACTGCCAAAAATCACAACGACTAGGTCACCAAAACTGCCTTGCAACTACAAAACAACTACATAACAACTACACAACAACTGCATGACCTCAATCTAGTCATGCAGTTGTTGTGCAGTTGTTGTGCAGTTGTTGTGCAGTTGTTGTGTAGTTGTTTTGTAGTTGCAAGGCAATTTTGGTGACCTAGTCGTTGTGATTTTTGGCAGTTGTTTATCCTTGTTTTTCTTCTAGTGATCGTATTTTTCAAATCTACAAGGGCACTTTGATGGCACACAAATCAAGCTTTTTTTGTTTCAACTCTAGATGCTCAGGGGTTCACCCCTGAGCGCCTGGAGTTGTTTTAGGGTTTAAGAGAAAATGGCAAATTTAATGGCCACCAGAGTTTGAAAATTTACATTAAAAAAAAATACGTGTAGGATTTGAAAAATGACTACCTTTTTTGTTGACAAGGACCATTCACAATTATTTTCACCATATAAATCAAGAGAAAAAGTGAGATCAAATTGTGGTCCCAACAATTTGATCCTGTTGCCGGGGCGCTTAAGGGTTAAGTCTCAAAAAAACCTGAAATATTAGCGAGTCAAGTTGGAGAGCCAAGTTGCGGAATGCGGATGCCCTAAAGAGGAAGTGGTGTCCTACGGCCAAGCACGGGGGCACATCAACGGTCAAAAGACAGACTCTCAAAGATCGCGAGCTCCACACTATCAACACCTGCCCACAACATGCAGATGTTTCATCCATTTATTCCGCCGCCGAATCCGGCCCGGACCGGTCCGGTCCGACTCCGAATATTGATACCGGCAACACCCAGGTATCACCCCAACATCGCCAGGTGGCTCCAAAACCACTTGCTCCCCCTCCGCTTGTGGCACTCTGTCTCGCCCTCCACGTCTCGTCGCAAAGTCTCTCGATTGCTGCGCCACCGCCATCGCCATCGCCATCGCCTCACAATCAATTCTCCCACGCTCTATTCCCCTCTCTCTCTACCCCGCCGCTCTATCCACCAATTCCTCGTGGCCAGTTTCAGCCGCCGTGTCACCAATCTTCAGCAAATTTTCAGCCAATTTTCAGCCATCCAGAAGCTCCAACGCGCATTTCGGGTTGCGTGCTGCGTGGTTTAGACGTTTAGAGGTTTAGAGGTTTCGAGGTTTAATCACTCGGGCGGCAATTGTTGTAATTGCCCGTAGGGCGTCAGGTTTTCGAACTTGGCGGCGCGTTGGAATTTCGAACATGCTGGTGTAGGAGAAAGGGTTTGAAATTGAGGTGGAACGGTTGTGTGGCGAGCTTGCATGCTGGCTGGCTGGCGCGTCGTCTGGATGTTGTTGTTGTTGTTGAGGAGTTGCGGGCCTGTTTTGAGCTTGTGGAGTGCCATTTGTTGATTGGAGACTCTGCTAGGTTATGATTCCGGGGTTTCAAGAACGCAATTTTACACGCAAATTCTCGTTGTAGTTAGTGACAATTTAGCAATTAATCCTTTTTTTTATCTTTGTCGGATTAGATTTTGTCTCTTTGAGTAGGAGGCGTCGGGGGATTACTTTTGAATTTCCGAGTTTCCCGGTTTTAGGGCATCTTTTGTTGTCGTGCAGCTTGAGATTTTTTAAAGTTTTACGAAGTGTTTAAATCCTGTGGTGACCTAGAGCATGCTGGAATTTGGAATTCAGCAGAGCGAGGGTTTAGAGAGAAGATATTCTGGGCGGAAGAATCTTCCAAGCCTTTTAGTGTTCAGTTAGCCGTGAACATGCCTTCGGAATCGGGGTTTCTTAGCAGGATCGCGAGCCAAAGGGAGGTCATGGTCTCTTTGGGATGTCTCTCGCTTGTGCTTCTCACGCTTCTTTTCAGCCGTGGCAGCGTAGCTGTGCTGACGCTCAACACCAGAAACGAATCTCGCTCTTTTCCGGACATGGAATCTGCCTTTTGTAAGTCGCCTAAGCATCCTTTTCTCTTATTATTGTGAATTGTGAAATTTGGATGAGGAAATTGGCTTGGCAATGCTGTGTTGGACATCTTTTGAGCAGTTTTATGTTTGTAGTTGCTCATTTCTGTGACTTTTTGTTGATGTTTTCCTTTTCCTGGATGTACAGCTCGTCCAGTTCCAGATGGCGGTGTGTGTGGAATTGTGCACATAGCAAGTCCACTGGACGCGTGCTCCCCTTTGAAGAACCGCTTTTCCAAGGAAGAGTCGCTACCTCCGTTTGTGTTGATAGCGCGGGGTACTTGTAACTTTGATAGGAAGGTGAAGAGTGCGCAAGATGCTGGATTTCAGGCTGCTATTGTGTACAATAGTATGGACTCTTTCGACGAATTGGTTACAAGTAAGCTCATCCAACAATTGCTCCTGAATTTGTACGAGCTAGTTGGTTTTACGTTTGGCATGCCATTTATTGGACATTAATGTGTACATAGTCAGGAAGGCATTTGACAATTTAACACTTTTTCAGTTTTTAAGAATTTTCACTATTATGATTTATTGAAATTTTATCAAGTACTGAATATCATTAACAACCTGTTTGAAGTAGGTCATGTAGGAACCTTTCTTCGTTCAATTTTGTTTGATTTTACACTATCACAGAGAATGCTTTCGTTCATTCTGTCGGTGATAAACCTAGCATCTTTTTTTCCTTTTTCTTTTTCAGGACATGTTCAATCGAATTGGTCGTTTTATTACTATGAATCCGTGGCACTTGCTGATAACGCTTTTGTTGTTTCCTTTTGCAGTGTCTGGCTCAGCTGAGGACATAGATATATATGCAGTATTTGTCTCCTGGATTACTGGTCAAGCCCTGTTGGGTGCTGTTGGGGAGAAGAATACAACATGTACCCTGCAACCAGCTGTGCAAGACACCGCTTGGTCGATCATGGCTGTTTCTTCAATCTCGCTTCTTGCAATATCAGCGGTTCTTTCAACGTTTTTCTTCGTTCGGCGCCATAGATTGCGCCATCTTGGTTCTCGACTCTTATCTCGAGAACCGTCTGGAATGAATGCGCGAGATGTGCACGCGCTGCCCACCTACATTTTCAAAGGCGCTAATGGCGGAGAGGGAGCTGGTAGTGGAGAGACGTGTGCAATCTGCCTGGAGGATTACGACAGTGGAGAAAAATTGCGACTCTTACCTTGTCACCATGGTTCGTTGCTCCAACATTTGACTGCTCATGAGTGATTTCGCTTTGGAACTATCAAATTCTGACCTTATTTTCTTCTCTGTGTAACTGCATTACAAATGAATCTCTGGAAATAATGTTACGCTATTCTGTTTTTGGCTTAATTTGCGTTTTTTAGAGCCTTCAGTTACTAAGCATGTGATAAGCAATGACGGAACAGGGTTAGTTTAGAGGACTTATCCGTGCAGACCCCGCAATCTGTAGGGTATGGATGGCAATGAAGTCCTGCTTGAAGTATAGAGGGCCACAGTATCTTTATAGGTCAATGAGGTCAACCTCTAAGGGGTCCCTTATTGTATTGTTTTGGTTGACTCTATAAGCGGTACGACCTGGATGGCTTAGTGGTCTTACTGCCTTCTTACAAATCATATTCATTCTGTAGGTTTGTAATTAATGAGTGTCCTTGAATAGCACCCTGAAGTTGGGATTGGTGGCCATTTATCAACAAGAATACTTCAAAGCACTGGACTTTGACGAAAATCTGTAGGATGTTGGTTCTCTTCCTGTAGGTCAAAATAAACTTCTGCAACCAGCAAAGATTATTGCAAGCAGAGTTATTTTCAACATGTAGGAAGACTGCTTTTATGTGCTAATTAATTTCTTGTATATGTCATGTGCAGAATTTCATATCGCGTGTATAGACCAGTGGCTCCTCACACGACGACCTTTCTGTCCAATATGCAAGCACGACGCCAACGCTCCCCCCGCCCTTCCTGCCGCTACAGACACGACTCCCCTGCTGGAGACTTCTGCAGGTCGTACTGTTTCTGTTCCCATTACATCTTCGGCAGCTACTCAGACGTCACCGTTGGGCTCTCTTGATATGCATACCACGCAGTCATTGCCTGCCCATGTGTCAGGAGAAGACCTTTGCTGACTTTCGGTCTTCAAAAGAAAGGTACACGAACTCACGTCGTACAGTTGTCAGAGTGGTGTGTGTAAGGTTTTTAACAATTCAGTCTCCATTTTTAGTTTGTTGGAGGATTTGCTCATGATTTGTATCAGTTGTGGACAAGGTAGAGTGTTGACCTTCAATATCTTGCATTGAAGGTGACGAATATAGAAGCTGTGAATACGGGGACGGTAAAATTTAGAAAGTGTGTTAGAAAGTGTAGGTTATTGCAGGGTAACGAAGTGTTATGGTGCACACCGTAAAGCACGATCCGAGATGATAAGTGTAGTTGGTGTTAAGTTTTAGTCCCCTAGTGTACTGTACATGCTAACCTTGCGTCCTTAGACCACTCCTCTGCCAGCCTTTGTGTGGGCTTCTTGTGTACATGATGAATTCCTCAGCAATGAGTAGGCTGGCACTCTTGTGCCCCTCTTTGCATGGGAATAAAGAGCGACACCATTGATACTGTTAAGGTTGGAGTGGGAAAAATAAATGTTGTGATTGAGGAAATTTCTGCTCGTCATTAAACTATTAAGGCGAGTATGAAAGCGCCAGTTTAGTATCCAATTACATGTGCTACTCATATAAGTGTGAGAATGATGTGGCACTCTTTATGCATGCAGTATCGTGGTCCTTGCACTAAGGTACGAGGCTTAAATTTCCGTTCGTTCATTTTGAACCGCTCACGTAGAACCTTCAAAAACAGTGCACAGAGATTCTTAACCCTTGAGCGCCCAGTCTTTGAACCTGAAATGTTTGATCTGCTTGCAATCAAAGTGCTCCTGTTGACTGAAAAATACAATCCACAAGATTGGACCATATGAATTGTTAGTAGAAAGTTTCTCCAAAATTGCATTGACCAAGCTTTTTGAGAGACATTATGTCTCTTGGGCGCTCAAGGGTTAAATGGGTCATATTTTCTACGTTCAAAAATTGTACTTGTGCATGCACGGTTTTAGGAACTTGAGAGAGTGACATGAGCCACTCTTGAGTATGCTTATTGGTTATGATTGTGTTTAGATTTGTTGAGTAAAATATAGATATTTGTCATACTAAAATTAATGAAAATGTGTTTTCAATCATAACTCGAGTATTTGAATGTGGAATGAGTGCTTGCACGCTTCAAGAGCCTTATTGAAGCATTATTGGCTTTGTAGTGGTTGCTTTTAGGACTCATGTGCTCCATTTACAAGTTGCCTTTGAATCATGAATGCTACCACCTATGACCAAGAATGGCTACCTATGCACCTTTTGCTTTGATAAATTTTAGTTAATTCATACCAACTCAAAAAAAATCAATTTAAATGACCATAGAATTGTTTCTTCTTTAACTTTCTACCAAAAACGTTTCTAGATTGCTAAACTAGCTTAATTTTGCATAGAGCCCACCTTTCCTTTACATGGTCGGTTCATGAGCCTCCTACCTTATTACAATTTACATAAGTTTTTAATTTTTGCATATTTTGCATGGGGTTTGGTATAAGATCAATTTAAGGGTTTTTTTTTTAACACTAGGTGTTGATTAACTCCTAAACATTGAGGCAGACAAAAAATGTCCACTACATATTTGATTTTTTTCAAAAAGTAATCATAAACACATCAGATGTATTTATGTTTTTAGATAACCCAAATTGTGAAAAGATTCATAGACATGGTGTTGGGTCCCATGCTAAGGTAGGTATATCCACTCCCAACCATGTACCCATTCCTAACCATATACTTAATTTTGTGACTATGTACCCAAGGGGGTCATTTTAAAATTGAAATAATCACCCTAGGTACGTATTGATGGAATTGAGTACATGGTTGGAAATGGGTACACCTACCTAATCCTTCTTGTAAATTTCATGAGGGCACCATGCAATTTTGGAAATAATATTATAATAGGTGGGCCCTTGCCGCACCATTGTAAAACATTGTAGAACATTCTAGAGGAGCTGGTTGTGGTGACTAACTTGGCATTTAGAGGTTAAGGTAGCCTTATATCAAAAATTATTAGAAAATGGCTAGTTTTAGAAATGAGAAAATGCTGACTTGGACACGTGTAATAAAAAAAAGCATCAAAATCATGATGGGATATTGACAACTAAAGCAACTTTTAACCTTGATGTGGTCATTTTGGTCCAATGGATGACAAAAAGACAATTTGTTGGATGTAAAAAAGCCATTTTTCATCTATGATTTTTCCATCATGGTAAACAAAAATCAACCTCATTGAATGCACTCATATTTTTAAGTACCCTAGGTTGTGAGAAGATTCATAAAAATGGTGTTAGGTTTGATGTTGTCTTTGCAATCTCTATAAGGACATCATTGCATGCTAGCTTATGCAATTTTTGGGAGTAGTATTAAATTTTGTGGGCATTTTGCTACATTAGCCACATTATTGTACTATAATGGGGAGACATGGTGATTGGCATGTTATTTAAGGGTGAGGAATGTTACAACAAATGCAAGTACTATTCACACCTAAACAATGGATGATAATA
Organism: Ulota crispa; assembly: GCA_963920765.1. Classification (NCBI taxonomy): domain Eukaryota; kingdom Viridiplantae; phylum Streptophyta; class Bryopsida; order Orthotrichales; family Orthotrichaceae; genus Ulota; species Ulota crispa. The sequence goes on along the minus strand of OY987250.1, from coordinate 5,308,265 downwards.
GTCATTACAATGGTTAGCTAAGTAGTGAGCAATTCTTCCTTTTGATTTGAACACATGTACTTTTCTACCATGAAATGATGATTTTTAGGAATTTTCTTAGGCAACACTCATTTTAATTGATTTTCCACCTTGGCCCAAGTGAAGTTGTTCTGAATATATGATATACAAGATACAAAGTTGCATATTTGAGTAGTCTATGTGCTTTATGTAATTGGATATCCATTTTAAAATGGTCATACTAACATCTCTTTATTGGATTCACAACTTGTTTACCACTCTTAACATTAAACTTTGTGTGGAGCTCTAATGCGCTTGATGTGAACAATCTCTTGCAAAGTCAAAAAATGTGTGTAAATTGGGGTGTAGACCATGCCATAAGTTGTGGCTTGCAGAATGTTAATTCTTAATTTTGGATGGAAAGTTGAGATGTAGAGTAAGCAAAACTTGAATAGTAGAAGGGCAACAACAAAGTTGAGTTTTGACCATTTTTGACAATGAATGAAACTATTTGTGATGGCTTGGGCAATGTTGAGTACTACAAATATCCACTCTTGGCATGCATCAAATTGATTTAAACCACATGTAGGTTACATGGAATAATACAAGTCTTCTTTGAGAATTTACAACTATTTCATCTTATCTTCATTATTTTTTGTTTTATAAATACATTTGTAGGACCACATAACTTTTGGGGGCATTTTTTGCTAAATGGCTTTGTCAATGGAAGAGGGGATTTAAGAGGAAATTTACTCTACCACAAAAGATTAGGCAAATTTACATTGTGGAGTTAATGGACAAAATTAAGGTTCGGAGGGATTGTCTTCCCATATCCCAATGCTTTGAAGACACTTCGCAAGTGAGACTCCGTTCTTATCTTCAAATTGTTTTTGAGAAGTTTTCATAAATCACAAATCTTGTAACCACCCATGTGTGATAAAACATAATCTATGACACTCCAATTTAAATTGTACAATGCACTAATGTCCCTTCAAATAATGGACAATTTATTTGTAGTCTTTACTGCAAAACCTCCTAAAATCCAAGGGTCCAATAATTCTCAAAAGAACATGACAAGGGTGTCCTCAAATCAATCATGAAAATTTAATAAGAATAAGAATAGCGTAAGTTTGAACAGACGTGGACAACATTTTGACAAACTTAAGTATGGGTCCAACACCTAAAAGCGTGAAAAGAGCTTGAAAACTACCTTGCCAAGGCTCTTTTTTTCATTATTAAAATTTGGTGTGGTGAAGTGGACGTAAATCCTAGGTAGAGAAAACAACGAACTCATGCACACGTTCTTTCTGACAAATTCCTCTGTTGTGCGATGGACACTTTTCGTTAGGATAGTACATCAGATCCACATGATAGGCAATCTTCAAACACACGAGCAAAAAGGAAATCATTAAGCAGACAACATCAGAATGTGACAGTCTTCAGTCAACAATGAAATCACGGCACTTGATGTTGACATCGAAGAAGCCATTATACGCATGTTTCCATCTCCAAAATTGCACTAGTACACATTTCTTGGTCCTAATATATGTCAAAAGGAAACTTCACCAGGAAATTAACCAACAACTGTGCCTTGATATTTGCTTAAATGTTTGAAAGCGTCCATTCCTGGTGGTATGAAAACGATATCACTCCAGCCCGTCTCTTCTTCGTTCTTCTGCAGTATTTACAACAAGCGGAGTTTTATTAACATACACCATTCACAAGGAACCGTAAAATCAAAATTTAATGCAATTATTTTTCCAAAGTAATACAGACAAGTGAAAGTATGGATAAAAGTGACAAGCCTACCTCCATTCTCTTCAGGACATCTTCAAAGCTACCAACCTGCCATTCCATCAAACAGAAGCGCGTCAAATGTAAGGTTTTCTGAATAAATGCTGAAAGGAGGGAGAGGAGTACTGTACAAGATTACTTAAAACTTAATACACACATGAAGTAGCAGAGTGATTCTCAACAAGACAGATAATCAGCACTAAATCCTACCTGGATATCTGTATTAACCTTCATCGCTGGGTTCACCCTCTGCTGTTGTCTGAAGGCTCTTTGGAGAGCATTTTCCAAGTCCTCCTATGAACAAGAAAACTGACACATACTGAGTTCATTTCTTTTTGAGCAAAAACGTTAAAGAATATCACAACAAAAACTGCATAGAGCTGAAGGAAACCAAAATATTAATGCTGCAACAGGGAGTCTCTGGATTCTTCAAAGCAAATTAAGCTGGAGCAAGTCAGTTACAGCTATAGATTCACGCACTAAGCTACAACAGCACGAATGTAAAAGAAAAAATTCAAATCAGAAAACGACAACGTTGTATTTGGTAAATCTTTTGTCATAATATGAATGAAGAAATGCTTACCTTGGAGAAAAAAATTGGACAAAAACGTCGGTTATTGCTTCTTAAGATGAGGTTGTCCGACTGCAGATGAAAGGGCACAATGTAATACTCATTAAAACTGCTTCAATGGTATGAATTATCAAAATTTTAGCAACTCTCCACCTAATAATTATGTAACGGAAAAAAGAGAGGACATGCAAGATTAAAAACTAATTTTGACTGTTGAGAAAATCCTACAATTTGACCTCAAATTCCATGGCTACAAACTCGCAACCTCTCCACTCCCAAATAATTGAAGCTCATGGTAGTTGCTGTACAATACAAGCCAACTCTCTCTATGCAACTTTCATCAGTGTGGCTTCACGGTCCTCCTTCCAAAAGTATAAGCTTTAAGTATTTCGGAAATCTTTCCGTTATTAGGTAGACCAGGCAATGTGTGTTTTTGATTATCGTCTGTATAACTGTAGCATAAAAACACAGAAAACATCACCAAACAACAATCCAGCTCAGTAAAAGCTGACTTCATCAAAAGAAGATGTTGGCGTGACAGCACAGACATACTTGCTGCTATACCTGGAAAACTGGTACTCCATCAAAAGCCTTGCCTGCTTCTCCAGCCTTAAACCTTGTCTGACATCAAAATAATGGTAAATAGCGTTGTAGATGTCAGTTCCAGAAGTAAGTCATGAAACAAGCCCGGAAAACAAAAACAAACAGCATCTGCTCTCTCATGCATGACAAATGTCGAAAAAAGGAAAAATATTAACAATCTTATTTAAGCCCCTTCCATTTTGTACACAAAGAATGACTCAGTCGATGAAATGGAAAATGAAAAATCCACTACCTCGAGTGCGTTCTTGATTTGACGAGGATCTGGTAAGAAACGAAAAGCTATACCCTCCGTGCTGAGCTGGTAAACCTGTAAAAACAAAATAAAACATGAAAACCTTCAAATTGAAGAACCTCGTTCTACACGTCTACGAAAAGAACTAAGAAATCAAGACGGTGTAATTTATGCATCAAGGCTTAACCCCTAGGGTTTAAGACACCGGCTGAAAAGCCTACCTTGTCAAGCGACACAGCAACAACTTTGGCTCCACGACCTAAAGATGGCTCGCGATCCCGAACCTGTAAAAAAAAGAAAATGCAGATCAATTAATAACATGTATATTAAATTGAGAAGCTCGTAGTTGACTGTGCAAGTATTAATAACAAGGATTTGTAATCAACTGCAAATACATACACACTGGAAAAAAAAGAAGAGTAAAATAGAAACGCACTAATTGGATGTCAGCAAAAAACGTCATTGATAGAGATGATTGATACTGTGATGTTTTGAACTGCGAATATACTCAGAATCACTAATTGCACACTCTCTACCAGTAATTCCGTAACAGCATCAAAACATTTCTAATTCAAAACTCGCCTTGTATTTGCACAATGGCAGTCAAATATCAGAAGAGGTTGCCACACAGACGAGACAATATGACGGGAATGAAGTGTAAAATGAGATGCGGACTGAGAGGTTAAGGTTCCAGAGGCGAGGCTTTTACAGTTTCTTCACATATCTGTAGCACACAATAATTGATTACCTCCAGAGTATCACGAACCAATGGCAGTGCCACAAAGAGAGGATCGAGAGCGTACCTGAGAAAGAAGTGCTTGAGCGTCAGCTTCTCGAAAGCAGAAAATCCCGAGAGACTTCGACGTGTTCAAATCCGAGACGAGCACGAATTCATTCGCCGAATTGCTCACAGTGTACACGGGAACGCCGTCTAATCGCTTAGACACTTGCTCGGCACTCATTGCAATATCAAACACGTGCTTCGCCTCTGGTGGCAATCCAAGCGACATTGCTGCCATCATGAGAGGCTGCGGCGCTCCTAAGCTTACCTTGCGCAGCATTGCCTCCGACCTCGTCTTCTGCAAATGCGCTTCAACGTGCGCTCCAAACCCTGACAACGTCGTCCACAATTTCTCGAATTGTCCGTTTCGTGCGCCTCTCCTTTCCTTTCCTATCCTCTCAATGCTCTCTTTTCCTATCCTCTCAATGTTCTCTTTTCCTATTCTGTCAAAGTTTTCTTTCCCCTCGGCAACCAATCGTGTAATCGTGTTCGCGCCTTGCTCGAGCCAATTCTGGACTCCAGCCAATCGCGTCTGGAAATCCCGCACAACGGCGCCGCCGTCCAGTCGAGGCCAACGCTGTTTCTCGCCTCTGGATTTGTTTTCCGACACTCTGCTCACGGAAGCGTTCTCCATCATATCTGTCAGCTCGACAACTGGTTTGTATTCCAATGCAGAAGAAACTCCACAGAGCACGAGAACTTGATGTAGAAAGCTTGGAATGTGAAGGATGACGATGGCATTCAAGTTAGATCTGTAAAGATGGAATTCGAAGCGGAGGATTCGCGCGAGAAGCGCCTGCGTGCCGGACCTTGAATGCTGCTGGTGTGGAAAGGGAAAGAGAGAAAGAGAGAAGTGAGGAGAGAGACGAGAGCGGTGGGGGCGGGGTTTGGATGAGAGAGCGTAATCGTGCTTCCAACTGCGCGATGAACTGCGCGGTGAACTGAGCGGTGAACTGCAGAAGATAACGAAGATTTCCTCACGATTACTGAAGGCCCGGTTCAGACTAGCAGCTGGCCGAGACACGGAAATCTGCACCCTGCACCCATATAGTGTTTCGTCTGATAGAAACATTTTTGTGTAGTCGTGTGTCATCCTAGAGTGTGCCTCTATCGGACAAGTTTGGTACCACCCTTGGAACAAGTTTCATGTACCACCCTTGGAACAAGTTTCATGTACCACCCTTGGAACAAGTTTCATGTACCACCCTTGGAACAAGTTTCATGTACCACCCTTGGAACAAGTTTCATGTACCACCCTTGGAACAAGTTTCATGTACCACCCTTGGAACAAGTTTCATGTACCACCCTTGGAACAAGTTTCATGTACCACCCTTGGAACAAGTTTGGTACCACCCTTGGAACAGGCCCCAAATTTTCACTATCTTGACCGCTTACGTGGCTAAATATGGTGGTCCCCATGGTGGTGAAGATGGATGTAAATGTACCGGACAAACCAGCAGTCTGAACCCAATAGCGGAGAAAAGCCAAATTTCAAGCAATCACGTTTGAGAAATTTTTGGCCGGTCGTTAGTCTGAATCGGGCCTAATTTAGGCTTGATTCATACCAGGACGTCCGAAGCCACCGGACAAAGGCTCCTCTCCAATGTTTCATCTTGTGGAGTTTGGAGGGAAAATTGCCATGTCATCATGGTTTTGTCCGTCCACTGGATGCTTTCACACCGGGCACTGGACGTCTGGTGGAGGAGCACTTTTATTCTTTCTATTCTTAATTGACTTCATTTTGTCTTTACCTCACATGAAGTGAGAGGGAGTGTTTTGTTCAAAGGAGAAGATTTGAGGTCACCTCCCAATTAAGGTGACCTCAAATTTTCTCCACCACAAGTGAGCTCCTCTCAAATTTTGGAGGGAAAATGTGATGACATGGACTCATCCTCCACTAGACATCCCTTTAGTGTGAATGCCATACTAGACAAAACCTTGGGATTGACCAATGAGATTGCTTACGACTTTGTCCGATGGTTGTGGATGTCTTGGTCTAAATTAGGCCTTAGAGTATTAGCAACCCAGCACCCTAAACAACTTACCAAATAAGGTAGAAGCACTCAAAGGTGACACTTACCCTAGATTTGGTAATTTGGAGGGTCTTTGGAGAATGTAATGGCATTTGCACATGCCTAAAGGTACATGAAAAAGTAGAAGTCCTTTGACTTTACCATTAAAAAGAGGATAAGAGTCAAACATAGACATTTTTTCAGAATTGAGCTCCCCATTTTGAGGTCTTGGGGCGCTCAGGGGTTAACCTTGAGCGCTTAGCCCAAATTTGTGCAGTGTTAGACCTCATTGCAAACAATTTGGCACCACAAGTTCAAAAACAACATTTAGAAGAGTTAGCCGTTGATATTGCATGAGGTTTAGAGTCCGCATATGTATGAAAAATCTGGTAAGTTTGTATTACATGGATCAAAAGATTATAACAATCAAAGACAACAAACCGTCAAATATGGAGAGGCCATATTCTGGCCTGTGGAGCATTCAGGGATTAAACCACTGTTAAGCCCTCTTGCGATTTGCTCTCGGTGTACTTGTGACGCGCTCCCGTCCCCCCGATGAGTTCCCATACTTGCATTAACAATGCAATGCACTATTAAGTTTTTAATAGTGCACTACATCGTTGAGTTTTTTTTTTTTTGCTTCATTAAACGAGTTATTTTCTATTGCGCAAATTGCAAGAGGGCTTAACAATTCTCACTTCTCAGTGGTAAACACCAGCATGGCACCATCCTATTCCATCCGCCTTCAATTTGCCTTTCATCCCCACCTTGTCCCCGCCACTCTACTGCTCTCCATGGTACAGTACTACGTAAGGAACCTCTAAAGGACCAAGCAGCCCTCTGCGACCAATACAATATGGGGTGTTTTTCTTGTATTTGGAGGGCATCCACACTTTTATTACATTTAAGATCAACAAAGAAGTTAGAATATAGATCAATGTTGTTATAGTGAAGTAGTCAAAATCCCAAATTAAAACTTTTTGTTAGTAGCAAATGCCAGTTATACAGCAGCGTACATACTATGTATTATAGTAGCTCTGTCCTAGGGTTTTTTTTTGCATTGTACATGAACAGAAACAAGCCTGCATGCCTGCACATGGATGGAGAATTTGAAAGGGAGGGAGATCTATTGGCCAAAATTGAATAAAACTTTAGTGAATCTAGTTGCAAAGAGCCAGAAAAAAAAACCCTGCTCCATCTTTTAAGGGTTACCCCTTAAAGGACAAGGCTACCGTAATACATACTATATAAGCTGCTGTATAACTGGCATTTGCTACCAACAAAAAGCTTTAATTTGGGGATCTTGACTACCTCACTAGAACAACATTGATCTATATTCTTACTTCTTTGTTGACCTCAAATTTTAATAAGTTGTAGATGCACTTCAAATACAAGAAAAATACCCCATATTGTACTAGTCGCAAAAGGTTGCCTTGTCCTTTAGGGGTTAAAGCTAGAAACCCATTTCCAAAGGCCTTTCAGCTACATTTTCTATTTAAGTTTTAATGTAAGTCTTGTCACCATTTTCAAGAGGATTCAACGTATAAAAATATTTAGGGAAAATTACAAATTGGAGCATGAAAATGAAAAATATTACAAATAGGGGCACAATTTCAAGACAATTTGTAAATTTTTGTAAATTTTTTTGGTTTTGACATTGGTTGATTTAGACATAACACAATAAATGTTAGCTTACTTTTAGCAAAGAGGTCTTTTCAAAAAATGTCATTCCCTTTACGAAAATTTCTTTAATTAGGCTTGATTTGGCAAAGCCTTTAAGTATTTTGAAAGTTTACTAACATTTAATGAGATAAATCAAAATCAACCAATTTCCAAACCAAAACAATTACAAAAATTTACATATTATCTTGAAATTGTGCCCCTATTGGTGATATTTTTCATTTTTATGCTCCTATTTATAATTTCCCCAAATATTTATTATGGTGAATTTTATGTAAATAAAATTGTGAATTCTCATATTTGTAAAGTTCAAGCTGTGAATATTGGTAGGCTTTTGCTCTTTTAACTTTTGAATAATATCATGTTCTACTATTTTCTTTTTAGCATCCATCTTACTCAATAATTATTCAAACTATAGTAGAGAGATCAAAGCAATTAGGCAACAACAATAATTAGTTTTCATAATTTAAAGAATCTTTTAGTGTGACTCTAAGTTTGCAAATACTAGTTGTTGGAAGGCTCAATATTGACAAAGCATCTTTTGAAGTTTGTTCTTGTCGATCACTACTTCTATTGTGCTTTTGATTTGCAATTCAAAATCAATTAATTTTTACTTTCTTTGTCATATACTTTGTACACAAGTTCTTTGTTAATTTATTGATTATTGAGTTCTTATTCTATTTCATTAGTAAGAGATTTATTTGATTTTGTATGTATTGTGTATGATAATGGCATTCATATAATTTTGACCTGTTACAAATCTTCTTAATCTTCCATCCATTAATTGTCAAAATATTTGTGTTCTAATTAATTTTTTATACTTATTTTAACTTCTTATAGAATAAGATGCAATACTTAACTGGGAAAATTTCATTGATATCCTTGAAGTATGCCATATTTTCATAGATACCCCAACTTTTTCAAAAATTTCACATAGACTCTTCACTACTACATTCTACAAAGGATGTCTATTGCAATAGAAGAGAAATATTTTTGCAATGATTTTGCAATTGATTGATGTGGAATAGAACTTAGTTTTGACCTCACCATATTATTAATGCATTGCAAAAGCATTGCAATTTTTTTCTTAATTAATTGCAAAAGTCTTGGACATTACATCTTGGGTGGATCACTCTTTGTATGTTGGGTACCCCCCGTGTTGCAATGAGGTATTTTTTAGAGGGCTATTTACCTCTCAAGCAAAAATAAAAAAACCTCTATAACTATATAATTTGGCAAATTGACATATATTAAGATACTCTATAATTACTTATACGGCCTAGGAGATTTTATTTTTTCTCATGTTATTTTTTTTATAAGGAAAATAAATAAATTGTCAAGAAAAGACAACAAGTGAGTAAGAGGTACAAAAAAACATATGAATATTTGATGGCTGGATTTTAATACTATAAAAACTAATTTTCTTTTTTACACTCTATTTTTTGTTAAGACCTTTTGGTTGGTGCCTGGGTTGATTGATGCCTAGATTGGTGTTAGATTTTAAATTTTTTTACATCCTATTTTTTAAATTTAGACCTTAATTATGGCTCCTTTCTTATACAAAAATTTGATATTTATTTCACTCTCCATTTTTTTTTGTTAAACATTTTTGTTGGGCTTAAATTTATATTTGATTTTGACATTCTATTTTTTGTTATGATATAGGCTATGAATCTTTGGTTGGTTTTAATTTTTGAGTTTTTTTCACTTCATATTATTTTTATTAAGTAACTTTTGTTTTGACTTTTTATCCAATATAATTTGGCCCCTTGAATACCTTGTTGTCTATATAAACCCATACTAGATACAGTCTTGTGCATAGGACAACTCCAAGTCTTGTGCTCTTATATTAGTTGTAAAAAAATTAATGCTTTAGATTTGTAGTGTACATATATTATTTAAGAAGCTAAAGACCTTGCGAGCTATCAAGAAAATAAGAGAGGGGTGAATGCGCATTTGTTGGTTTGAATTGATGTGGCTTCATTTATGGTAGTTTGTTTCTGATTGAAGTGATGAATTATAATGAATATTTTTATCATACTTGTTTTCTTGAAGTTGACTATGGTAAGAGGGATGGTGTGTATCTGTGTCCTATTGTTAATTGAGGTGGATTGAGAGAAAGAGGAGAAGCAGTTATTTCTATTTTTGTTTTTTTGAATGTGGTGAGCTTAACTCATAGTTCATTTGATTGTTAAGTCACTTGCTATTATATACATTAGCAACACAAGACCCTTTGTTTGTGACTAGGAATCCAATGCAAGGCTATGCACTTTGTTTCTTGTTTACAAGCTAGAGTCTTGTTAAACCATTTTTTTAGAAGTTAGACACAAGTGTAGGAAAGGTAAAATGCCATTTCAATATCCTATAATTTTATTTTTTAGATCAAAATTTAAGCTAGAATTGTCATTTGCATTGGCATTGTCCTTTTTGATAGTAAGATGAAGCGTTTATTTGTGTTTATCATGATTTTCTAATTGGTATTGAAAAATTGATTTTTTTTTTTTTTTTTTTTTTTGTGATTTTATGCAGATTAAGGTTGTTGTTACCAAAGTTGAGGACGAGGTTTACAAAGTGACCATCACTTGCAGCGTTGGGTTATGAAGTTTTGCTACAATTATATAATGAAGTATTTGAGAAAATTGTAGAATAATACTCTAATCTACAGATCAAGGTTATTCAATCATTTCTCTAGTTCCTTTTCAAATGAGAAAGTTGTTTTCCCTCTCCCTTTGTACTTTAGCAAATGCAATGCCTAGTGAAATACAAGCTTCAAGATTGTGGACACTTATATTATACTAAACATAGAAGACACTTGATTATTTTTCTATATCAAATTGTTTCTAAGAATATGAGTCCCTAGTAGCAAAAATCAAAACCAGTAGTGTACAAGTTAGTGTGACTTTACAAAAAGCATTCCTAATTTGTGATCTAAGATTTGTCCTAAATGATACTTGTTACTTTATTTGTAAATTTTAGATGATAAACTCAAACTTATTTAAAATCATGTTAAAACAAGTATTATGAGTGAATTTTTATGTTAACTAGGTCATTGAACTTTGAAATCATCAACAACTATTTTCAAAAACCAAGAGTTAACTTAATGAATATTTTTACTATGAGGAAGACCTTATCATAATAAGTGAATTTTGTAAATATGCTTTTCATCTTACCTATTATAAGATACACTATTACATAGTGTGCATTAAATTAGTAAATGGTATATTTTGTATTAAAATGAATACATGATATATTTGTTATTATAGAATCTGTTGTGAATAAGAGACGAGATGCCATTGCTAATGATTTTTATATAAAATAAGTTATTGAATTATGTTATGTGTAATTTTCATATTAGTTCTATTAGTATGTGAAAGTGGTATCTATTAAACATAAATCATTTTATACATTTGAATGAATTTTAAAAATACTTTAATTAAATTAAGAAATAACTACATATGGTTACAAAAAGCATATAATACTTTCAATCTCTCTCCTACAATGTATATTGCAATAAAGAGTATGAAATAATAGGTATTGATAAGTTTAAAATGTTTTAAAAAGTGAAGGGTGTTTAAATCAAAATGGTATTAAAATTGAAAGGTTTTTTAATCAAATAAATTCTTGAGAATAGAGTGTTTGTAGAATTAAATTGTAACTACTACAACAAAATAATGGTGTAATACATGTAAAACATATACTTCAAATAACAAGTTTTATATTATATCAAAAATAGTAGGAAGAGTAACTCATATGTGAATTTTTTTACAATGTTTATGAGAAGTATTTGAATCAATTTTATTATTCATATTATAAGAAGTTAACACACGATTTTGTATTAATGGAAATAGCAATTGCAATTTAACTGATTGTGAGATAGTTATTGCTTAAATAATAGCTACTTGCCTTTTTTCAAGATTTAATTTAGTTTTGAGGTAATTATTTCATATTTTATAAAAATTATACTTTATTGTTTATATTTACTTATTAGATATGTTTTAATAACTACTGAACAATGTTCAATGTATTCATTTGAATTATTATTATTAAATTTTAGTAGATGTCTAATATAAATTACGTCTTTCAGGTATTGTATTGAGTAACAAAATATAAGTATCGCAAGTACAATAAGTGTGATAGAAAAGAAAAGAGTGGTCGCAATAATTGTGAAAGTGAGTATTTTGAAAATCAGTCAAATTTTGAAAATTGAAATTTGTACTTACAATTTAAAACCAACATTTATGTATTCAATTCTTTCTTTGTTGTTTATTATTTGTATCAAAAGCCTTTGTATATATTGATCTTTGAAAGTGACTAATATGTTTGCATTATTTTTATAGGTTGTACTAGATTTTGAAATGGCATTCAAACATTAAACTCAATGGAAACAACATGGATGATGGTTGACCCTTGAAGAACCGCAGAAGACAATTTTGTGAATTATTGAATTTGCCATAGTAGATGGCAAGCATTGGTTGGCTTCGGGAAGAACTGTTGGAGTTGTACAAGTCATAATAACAGCACCAGGTGCTATTATTTATGCTATTGTATTAATCTAAGAGTCCTAACAAATGAAGTATAAGCTGCAAAAAAAAACTTTTGATGGCTCATATTGCGTCAAGTTTACTAGCCATAGAGTCTCCAATAAAAAGAATTGAAATCATTGGTCAAATCATATGAATCAGACATCTTTGAGCAACTGAGATCTTTACGAGAGGCTTTTGTGAAGAAGTGCATGGAGTTTGACTCCAGAAGATGTGCTTCGAGCTAGAAAGATTTTTTTGGAGCACAGAGCATATGAGGATTTAGAAGAGACGGATCCACAGCAAGCGGCACCTTTGCTTCCCCCTCAAGAACCGGAAGATACAAATCTCATTTATAGGACATATGTAATTCTTTTAAACAAAAATTGGATTTCAGTGCAAGAGCGGAGAGGAGAAACACTACCACGTATAAATCTAACATTTGACCTAGAAGCTGAAAACTATCCAATACCTCAAAGGCAAACTGCACGTGGAAGACAAAGAAGGTCACAAAAAAAAGAAGGAGCAACATCATCTTGTGCAAATGTACAGGAAGATGTAGAAGCTGCAGATATTGATATTCTTTCTGAAAAGGATATTTCTAAAAAATGTGCATAACGACAAAGCGGTGAGAAAGCCAAGCTGGTAATTCCAAATGAACAACAGATCATAGAAGGGTATCTTTGGGGGCAAAACGCAATGTTCAATGTCAAAATTGAAAATGTTCACAAGATGAAGAGCATAGAAACCAACCATCAAGTTCTAACAAAAAAGAAGACATCAGAGTTATATGCACACGCTTGAGAGGGAACGATCAAGGATTGGTGAGTTCAGTTACACTTAGGCCTATTATGCATATTGTACACAGTGAAGGACCTAATGGAAAAATAGTAAGAAAAAAAGTGGCATTTAACAAAGAAGATGCAGCTAAAGAGTTTGATAGAACATTTTTGCAATATGCTAATACAACTTATGGAAATGTAATTAACATATCAAGAATTGATTGGCTAGAGAACTGTATTATATGGGAGCCCATAGATGGACAACATGTTATAGCTATTTGCAAGGATGCTCAAGCTAAAAATCAAAGATGTCAATTATCAAATGAAAAATTTAAAAATATATTTGCAGTACGTAAGACGATATTCATTATATATAATGACTCTTGATGCTATATTAAGGTGTCTGTGCAAATTAATGCGCAGTAGTTTGAGAGGAAGTTCTATAGCACCATGGAGGAAGATTTACTAAAATTGCAAGAAATACGGATAGCTTGTGGAAGACCCAATGCAGGTGGGTAATTGCAAGAAACTCTTGTACTTTTTTTCCCCTTAGTCTTTTGCGGGTGGTTTTTTAGCTATAACTTTTGTGTTATAAATTTTTTCTTACTAAAATTTGAAATGAAGGTACACGTGATACTCACAAATATTTGATGATATTTTAAATATTTATAAAATTATTTTATTATTTTTAAATATCCCTCATTAGATTTTTACTTTAACCATTTTGGGGATCTTATGTACTATTTTTGACCCTAAAATACAAATTTGAAGGCCAAAAATTCATAAACAAATTATTGTACTAAAATTGCACAATCCTACAAAATAAATTTCAAAAGTAGTAAAATATCCACTTCCTACATGTGCTGAAAGTGCACTACTTTTGCGCAAGTGCACATAATACAATTTATTTTTTCCAAATATGAATTTGATAGAAAATGAGCACTTTCAAGTTAGGAAAAATAGAAAAATTTTAGTTTATTTTTTTGAATTTTTCATTATTTTTTAAAAGCAAAAAACATAACGTCCTTTATCTTGGTATTTTTGGTAACTTCATTTTTGTGCATAACTTTTAAATTATTATTTTTCTAAGTTTGAATTTTCACAAGTATATTACTTTAAATGCTATACAAATTACCCATGTTTTATTTTATTTTTAAAAAAGATCCCAAAAGTTCATAGTGCTATCAATATTAAAGCTATTTGAGACAAAACTAATAGGTGTTTCTTGCAACAACTCAGGTACGGAGGTGAGCGTGGGCAATAATTTCAAGCAATTGGAGAAACCATTAGTAAATACATGAAGAATGCTTGAGCATCATAAAAAACAAATATGGTTGAATTGTTAGAGAAATTTAAAGATTTTATACCACCATTTTTGCGGCAACACTATGTGGATATCAAAGTTGGTGGGCATGGATATGGAGAATATTCAAGAAGTGTAGATGATCTTTGAACAATTAATTAGGATTGGCAACTTTATATTTTGAATGTGATATCAGTGAATGAAAATGCGAGACTCATGATTTAAGATAGAGAGGTTTTTTTAGAAGACATCACATTGAACTTGGAAGTCCTTGTTTATGGGTATTTGATTGCAAAAGAGAAGCAATAACCGAAGATAATATGGTTTGGACAAATCAAGAATATAGTAAGGCACTTCAATAGTTGAAAATGTGGATGACATGCGTTTATAAATAGAATGCTATATTTTTATTTCTAGCAGGCATTTATTTTGAACAAGAGATGCGCAAGACATTACAAATATCTCTAAATTGCACTTGGCGTAAAGGAGTGTAGATATTTCAGTCTGAAGATGTTCACTCTTATATGCATGATATGAAGCATGGCGGGAGATTGAAGAGATATGCTACCATTTAAAGATGTAAGATTCATATTTGAACACCCAGATATATCAAGATCATCTTGAAATATGCAAAAAGACAAAGAGGCATTGCCTACCATTTTTATGGACTTGTTGTTTGATGCTACAAATTTTCGTACTGCTCATCGTTTTGAGAAGATGCCAGTAGAGGTGAAGAGGTTGATTCATGCGTATTTGTTGAAGAATTGGATTGGGTAGCTTTTGGCATCAGCAAAATCATCCCTCATATTATACAAAACGGATTTGTGGGTCGCCAAGTGATTGTACTTGATGATTCTGCTGATTGTACTACACCACTTCATCATATATTGAAAGAAAAATATGGGACAAATTTGATGCCGGCAAAGATTAACAAGAATGTGGCAAATTCATCCGCAGAGCCTTTTTCAAGACTCGACGTAGAAGAAAATTTAGAACCAAATGATGTTGTAGATGTTCAAGTGAATGATCCTGACAAAGAGGAACCAGGCGCAAATTGTTATTTTTAGAGGATTCAAAGGTCAAAAAAGAGAAGAAGAGGTGCTATAGATGGAGGAGTCAAAGAAATTTTTAGATTTGAGTAAAAGGCTTCAGAGTCAAATGTAAATAGTTTTAAAGATATGGGAGTGTTTTTAGGTTCAAAATTTGGAGGGATCACTCTTTGTGATTTTATGGTATATACGTGAATTAAAAGGGTATTTGATGTAGGGCTATTTATCTCAAATATGGTAATTAAAGTGATTGTATTTTTATATAAAAAGCTACGCGGATCATATTTCTAGTACCATATTTTTTTATATAAATTCTTATATTTGGTTTTTAAATGTGGCTATTTTATGTATAAATCTGATTTTTCCAATTTTATCCTATTTCCATTATTTATCAAAAAAATATCTTACTTTCTATTACATATACACATATGGATTTTACTATGAAACCAATAACAAGCATGTGAATTAAAGGGCTATTGTCCAAGTGAAATTTTTTAGTAACAATATTCTTAGTATTTCTCAATTCTATGGCATGTATTTAAAACAATTTAATATGGAAAGCAGCAAACAATACTAATTTTTTTTACCACCTCTATTTGTCAAGGCTACTTTATTAATAAAAAAGTCCTACTACCTAATGTTTTTATATACCCTAATTTATATATACTACGTGTATAGTATTTCATGAACCCTATAGTAGATCTACACATTATATAATTTTTTTGTCCTTTGAATAAAATGGACTTTATCTTTTAACTCAGGTGATTCCTAAAACATAGGCTAGTGATCTCCCTAAGGTTTGAAAGACACACCAATTCCTGACAGGGTGGACTTCGATAGTGAAGACACATGAAGAAGCATGGAAAGAAATATTATACCTGAAAATGTCATCCACGTTTCTATCACGGTTGAGTTACCTATGACAGGAACAACAGAGATAGCTTTGCGTGCGACATCTCCAATGGAGACCCTATTTCTTTATCACAATTACCGATTTAATTGAGATTTATAGAGTTAATAGTAGTGGAACCAACAATAGGTACAGATGCGATATCATTGTCTTTTGAATGGACTACAATTGAAGAAGGTATGACACTTGTAGCTGATGACTACTATTATGACAAAGATGGAATCAGGTACAGGCGACAAGGGTCTCCAGAGCATTACAAATTTAAACAAGTGTCTTCAGTATTGAAATCAGCAGCGCTTGAAGAGCATGCATCATTTCCCACGGCCAATACTACATTGGCAAGTGCACCTGAGTTTACCCTATCTTGGAATTGTTCAAATTAACACTGTTATGCGTGAACAACCCATTGCAACAAGTGCAACTAGTCATGATATTGAAATTCAATTTTTTGAGAAGATTCTTGACACTCTCAAAGCATCTGGATAGTAAAATGAGTGTTAGTGTGCATTTAAGATTTTACTATAGTTTATATGGATGCTAGTGCTTTTGTATTGTGTGTTTTTTAATATATCTATATTATATTTTCAACTTTTTTACAAATGTTGGAGACATGGTTTTGCATTTAAATGTATTGTTAGACAAATATTATTTAGTTTAAAGAATATGAGACTAAGGTTGTGAATATGTCAAAAATTACTTAAAGTATAGAAACCAATTAAAAATTTTAAAAATATTCAAGGTTTTAAAAATAAAGAAAAATTATTAAGAAGTACAAAAATTTGTAAATTTTTTGAGGCAATATGATATTTTTTTGATGATGTGTATTCCTTTAAGTAGATGGCGCAAATAACCAAATGCACCAATTTTTTTGTAATTTTTTAGAAATTTAATTTTGTTTCAAGTAGGACCATTTCAAGAATGTGCTTGACTAAGTACATAAATTGCAAATTTGGTGTTATTGTTGTCAAAGTGTGTTTGACAATCTGCTCAAACTTGCATTATGTATTTAATTACTTGCAACACAAATTTTTGCTTTGAACCCGTGGCTCTTACTCACCTCTCTTCATTATGAGTTGGACATTGTCATGCAATACGTGAGATATTTATGCAAAGTAAAGACTATTGATTGTCGATTTATGGATTTTGATTAAGCCTTTAAAGGCCACACACATTTTCTCCAAATCCACTAGAAACAAGAGTGATGAACTAAGATGTGCAATTCAATTAAATTTGGACCATTTTTGAATAATCCAACCATACAAATGGAAAGAAAACCTTGCTTATTGTAAAATAGGAAGATTTCAACTACATCTACCATTGAAAATGAAACTGCTAATGATTGAATAAGTCATAAGTGAGAAATATGTAGTTTCATGTTTGTGTGGTTTTGGATGTTATTGCTTCATAAGAGCTTTGCTTAAGAGCCTAATATTATTAGAAAGCATGCTTCTATACCTTTCCAATGAAATTGCTTTCACACAAAATGTATAAAAATAGCAATCACAAGGTGTAGCTAAGTGGACAAAAAGGGTCAAATATCCCACTTCACTTGCCATCTAAAAACGGTTCTATAGAAAATATGATAAATGCTATAAAGAATTTGATCAGTGAAAACAATGAAGAATTGGCCTTACATGTAGCCCTGTAGGGTGACAAATTTTAGAGATAAAATGACAGCACCATTTCAATAAATCTTCAAATACTACAATTAGACTGGAACCTTAGAGAGGAACTATACATATTTCTTAGGGAATTTGAAAAAAATTAGGATTTTGCAAATTGGATATGAAATCTTTTTTGGATATTTGAGGTATTTGTATTGTTGCTTTGATTCATTTTTGACCAAAAATGGATACATATTTTGAGGCCGTGTTGTATAAACATCATTGTTTGTCAAGTCACATACCCAATTCCATTGTTATTATTTTAGTTGGATGCAAGATTCTTGTCCTCACATGTGTTTTTCAAGACCAATTTCCAAGTTGTTGAAAGATTTTACTATATAGGCCAAAAACCACTCTTCCAAACCAAAATATGGTTTGGTTGTCTCTAAAGGGTGAATCATTAGTGTGTGTAGAGTTGTACATTATTTACTTAGATGGTCAAGGTTTTGCACTAGTGAATGAGCTCAATGCCCATTGTTTAGAATTTATTTATACTAATTCTGCAAAGGAGTTTTTTCAAGTTGACAACTCCAATCATTCTATAATGGGCAAAAACATTGTGAAAAGGATGTACAATATGCATGTATCTTCAACTCCTAATGATATGTATTTTGAATCCCTAAATTTGGAGTCCATGGACTGTCAAATCTCACAATTCCAATATGAAGGATGTATTTAAATAACAAAAGTTTAGTTCAACATCCAATAGATAAACTTCATCCATCTCCTTATGTACATGATGTTAGTATGATAGATTGAGTAAAACTATTGGGACACCAATTCTACATGTGTTTGAACTTGATATTTGGGGCATTGAATTCACTTTTGCAACTTGCTTTCATATGTACTAGTGTGCCATGATGTGTTTCCAAAGCAAAAGTAAAATGAAAATAATAGTAAACCAATAAATTCTATATTCATTAAAACTTTGGAATTCAATAACTTTCACATCATATGTTCAAGCACCACCAAATAAAGGCTATTAACCCCTTATTCCCAATAGGTTTCAAAGAGTACCAAGAGTATCTTTGGAGGTTGCATGGTTCTTGAAATTTGAATGTGACAAAATGAAAATGCTAATTTGAGGTATAGGCTATTAGCTTTGACATGTTACATGTATTTTATGTTGAATTACGTTAATAAATTTTTAGACTTTTCCACAAATGAGGCTATCATACATGGTACCTAACACTATGAAAAGCATAATTTATTTTGTTTTTACTTTTTTAACAAAATTGCTACACAAAGATTCTAACATCCTAATCTTTGTTTTCATTTTCTAACCCTTGAAGTCCAAAGAATGTTCTTGAGACGCTATTGAAGGTTAGGGTTTGGGGAAGTACCTATGGTTCCAATTGATGGAACACAATTTTGAAATACTTTTTTCCAAGGTATAAAGATTAAAGGGCTTGTTAGGATTACAATTTGTTTCAAACGGTGCATAAGAGCAATGATTTTCTAATAATAAGCCCCCTCATAAGGTAATATATGTGATAAAAATATTTAAAAAGAAATTAAACATTTGTTTGTAGTTCCATTTTTAATTTTCAATTTTGCAATATGTGGACCGATTTTACACATTCCATTTGGAAAAGTAATACAAAATATATGAAAACTCTTATTTTGCAATCAATCTTAGAAAATATTTGAGAAGTTATTGTACCATCATACTAAAATGTCCAAAACTGGGTACTATGTGAGGGGCAAATGCAAAAATGTAATCATAATAAAAAAATATCAATTTTCACAAAATACAAACATCATCTTGACACGGAAAACTATAAAGAAATAATGGGGATTGTTTTTTGGAGATGCTTTAATGTTGAAGAGAGAACGAGCATATGGATGTTCCCTACATATTTCTTTAATCAATTTTGACAAATTCATCACCAATTGTTTTTAATAGAAATTCATATAGAATTAAGAAAATTCTTTGAGATAATCCATCACAATTGAAGTTTAGATTTTTTGAAATCAATTTTTGGTATACCTGATTAGGATTTTGCAAGGATACAATGGTAAATCTGCTTACCAAAACATATCAATAATACTCTATGTGTCATAAAAAAAAATTGACTAGCTCAAATAAGTCGTTTGTGAGTTTTATGTACTCAAACGTCCGTAAAAGAGAGGTCTAAAAATGAAGACAATAGTGTGATAAAAATAAAATTAAAACAATACAAACTTGTTATGAACAATGCATCTTTAATAGAAATATAGAAAACAAAACAATAAAATTAATGTTGATTACTTGTATGAAGCTATGTCAAAAACAACTAGTCTAGCTTACCGCTATAGTACCAATGCAATATTAAATCAAAACCATTGCAAAAGCTAGTCTAGCTCACAATTGTAGTACTAATTCAATTATGATGCAAGTCTGTGTCTAAACCATTGCAAAAGCGTTGCATATTTTTCTAAAGGTATTGTAGTATAAATGCAATTGCAATGCAATATTATAACAAAGCTATTGCAAATGCTAGTCTAGCTTCACATTTATAGTACCAATTTAACTAGAATGCAACTCTATGTCTAAACCATTGCAAAAGGATTGATTTCTTTTTATGGATATTGCAAAACCATTGCAAAAATTGTTGCAATTGCTGCCCTCTATAGTAGTGCTTGGACCAAAAAATTTAGGCGTTTGTTTTGTTGTGCATGTCACTCTTCTCCTTTTATATGCACACTACTTCTTTCTTGTTAATCATGCGCTCAAAGGAAAAAGAGAAGTGACTTGCACAACAAAACAAACACTTGAAAATTTTGGTCCAAGAGTATTTGTGAAATTTCTGAAAAAATAGGGGTATCTATGAAAATATGGCAAACTTCAGAGATACTATATCCATGAAATTTTCCCTCATAATTTTACACCTAGGATTTGTTGTAAGTAGAGGAGGTGATGTCAAGAACAAGCAATAGCATGATAGATATAGAGAAACTTCTCTTGCGGAACCTTCTAAATAAATGGATGGATTGACATCCTTTTCATAGAATACATTGGAGTATTATAAATTTGGTACAAAATTCTAATAAGGATAATCAAGAATAAAAAAATTCAAAACAAATTGGAGTAAAAACTTGATAGCATATTAAAGACTTTGTTTCCAAAAAAACACACTAAATACTCTTGCATGTCTTACTTGTCCAATTTATATTATATTTACATAAAAATTTAACATTTTTGTAGCCTCCTAATCAAAATGCTATAAATCCTATCATTCAAGAAACAAGTGACAAGCGCTAGAAGTTACATAACTTAGAAAATATAATTGCATGATTGCACAAGATCCAACCATTCAAGTTTTGCTCAATAACTTGAAAATATGAAAATAGATAGCAAAAGATAGAGCCTTGGTATGAGAAATAATACGTTGAACTAATTTAGTGGTATGTGATATTGTTTCCATGACAAATATCTATTTTCATTAATTTAGGCTCATTCCTATTAAATGAAGGATAAAAATAAAGGACACCAAACCTCCATGGAAGTTAGGATTGTAAACTGTACTTATGGATTTATCTTGCACCACATATGATGTCTACCGTCTCAAACATTTCTGTAACTTGTGTTGAACTCAACCCTATTGACTTCATTGGTAAGTATTTGTTTTCAACATAATTCTGATTTCCTTTTCTAATTTCCAAGCTTAAACCAAGTCCAACAATAATTATGTCATTTTTTATTGCTAAAGTCATTAAAGGAAGCCAAACCAATGGTGGCACTTCGTCTGTTGGGTACTTCAACTGATATGCTTATGTGGTGTTGTTATGTTAGTAAAACGACCTATTATATGTTATACATTTCCAACAGACTTAGGACTAGCACTATTCTTCTACAAGTCAAGTCACATGTTCATGGAGATAGACTTGTGATAAAAAGAAATTCCGGCCATTTGCAAGTATAAAAGATTCGGACCTTCGCTATTACCCAAACGTGCCCTTGTTTTCAAAATCCAAAGATTTTATTAGTCGACCACCCACAACCGACACAGGTTTTATTGCAAAGGTGCCACATTCTCAAAATCAAGAAAACAATCGGTAGTGCAACATTTGAAAGCACAGAATTTCGGTCTCTCCGCCTCTCTCGCAATTTTGCACCAATCCTTATAAATTATAGAAAACTACGAACCTTGGAGATGAAACTCCCTCTACAGTAATGGGAGCAGAAGATCGTTTCTTCTAGACTCTCATATAATTTTTCAGTTCTGCAATCCTTCGTCCTCCTCGTGCACATGCGATTCCTTCAGTGAAGGCAAAACTTCAACAAAAGTTTTTGAGTTCAATGGCCGAAGGTCCATTAGAAGATTGAAGGGAAAATTTCATGGATACCCCTGAAGTTTGCAATATTTTCACAGATACCCCTGCTTTTTCAGAAATATCACAAATACCCTTAGACCAAAAAAATTAGGCGTTTGTTTTGCTTTGCATGTCACTTCCTTTTCCCTTTGTGCACACAGTACTTCTTTCCTGTTATGCGTGCGCACAAAGGAAGAAGGGACGTGGCATGCACAACAAAACAAACCCCTAATTTTTTTGGTCCAAGGGTATTTGTGATATTTCTGAAAAAGCAGGGGTACCTATGAAAATATTGCAAACTTCAGGGGTATCCATGAAAGTTACCCAAGATTGAACTACCACAGAACAGTGCACCTTCAAGTGCGAGAAACTTCGAAAGTGACACTCACAAGAGGCTTGAAGATAAGCATGAGCTTGTTTTGGTGTTGCAGAAAACATACCAATTAAGAAAGTGTACAGAATCACAGAGATACAAAGAACAGTATCGGAGCTACAGATGCTTACAAGAGGCAGGTGAGGCAGGTGATGGTCTCACACCTGATTACATGCAACGGATTAGACCTAATTCATGGTCTCACCCTGATTACATGCCACGGATCAACCCTAATTCTTGAATACCATGAAACATCTTGCGTCGAGCACCAACAGCGTCCACGCCCATTTCTCGCAAATCATCAAAGGTAAGAAGAGGGAGCACTT
Organism: Ulota crispa; assembly: GCA_963920765.1. NCBI lineage: Eukaryota > Viridiplantae > Streptophyta > Bryopsida > Orthotrichales > Orthotrichaceae > Ulota > Ulota crispa. Next base: position 5,285,372 of record OY987250.1, on the reverse strand, counting down.
CGGTATCGACTTCGTTGAGTTCAAAAAGCTCCGAGTACTTCCCAAGGCCGAGGTCTTGCAACCATCCACTAACACCGGCAGACAGCATCTCTCTCTGAGTGGACGAGTTCGGCGTCACGATCGTCGTCCCATTTGCTACCACCAACTGAAACGAAGGATCTCCTGCAATCTCTCTACTCGCACTATCCCTAAGTGCAATTCCAGAATCCTTGATTGCAACACTAGCAGTGTCTCTATCCCTAATCGGTGGATCTCTAACCCTAGATGCAACATGCCTGCCCGATCTGCGCTCTCCAAAAGATTTTCCATTCAGCTGCCCCGGACCGTCTTCGATTGCGCCTTGCAATTCATCGCCATGGCTGTTAGGGTTTGCTCCCGGGTCACCGTCCTCGCTACCGTCCGATGCTCCGTTTCCGGAATCGTCTGCCGGAAGATCCTCCTCCTCCTCCTCGTCGCCTTTCAAGTCGCTTCCGAGGAGCTCTTCCGAATCTGACGAGGTTTCAGCCGAAATTGGCGCGTCCTCGGGAGGAGATCCTTTTTCTTCCTCGTCTTCGTAGTCTTTCTCCTCGTTTGGCGAATCTGCATCAGGAAGAGGCTCCGGAAGAGTCGCTTCTTTCATAGTCCATCCTAATCGACCACCGCCGGGTCCTCTGCCGCGTTGCTTACTGTTCCCCTTGCGCGGGGTAAAACTACTTCGTACCTTTCCCACGGGCGGATGCGCGACCAATTTCGGCTCATCTGCTAATGCCACTCCCGTTGGTTCAATCACGCCCCACTCTTCTTCGATCACCGCTGTCTCTGCCGCTAAATGCTCCAACGGGCGTATACGCGGTGGCTTCACGCCGGGCTTCCCCGTGCTCAGCACCTCCGCGGATGTTGTTTGCTGCTTCTTACGCTGCCGCGGCGCTTCAATCCACAACGACGACGCGTCGTAGGGCGCTGCGTAGCCTATCTCTCCCAATCTCACACTCGGCCTCCTCCTCCGCTTCGCCAACTGCGGCTGCTCCTCCATCGCTCCTGCTCTCTCAATCCCGCAATACCCTTGCTTTCCCTCACACAAATAAAAACGGCAACTAAACAGACAACACGCAACGTAATTGTATAAGCAGAATCCTCCCGAAATACTCAAAAAAAAGAGAACAAAAAATAAACGATGAGATGCAGAGGAAGCGGCAATTGTGTAAGAGAAGAGTGGCTAAAACTAAAGGATTGCGCTTTTGCCGAGCTCGCTCAACAATGCACGACGGTTACCAGAACTTCAGAATGGGAAACCATCCTCGTAGTCTAACGAGGACTCTAGTGAGTGAGCAGAGCACCTGCACGAAAACTTCATTCATCTGACGGATGAATAAGGTGAATGAATCTAGATTTTCATCCAACTGTTCATTCATGTAAATCCCGCCTTCTTCTCTTCCGTTTCGGCGTTTGTAGCGGTGGTTTCCTTGTTCATGGTTTTGGCCTAAGGGCATCTCCTGCACCATGCTTTGTAACATCCAGATAAATGAGATTCAAGGGAAAATGATGTGAACCTTCACGGCAAAACTTGATACAACTTTGAAATTTTTTGAATTTGCACCTCTATTACAACGTGGTTATGGAGTGGGGTTGTGAGTGAATAGTGTTCGCCAGGGATTGTATAGGGGGTTTAGAGAAAGTTGAAATTTGATGTGTATTGGCTCAATTTGAAGGCCCCATGATCTGCACATGGATGTTTTCAGTGCTATTGGGAACTTGAAGGGCAAAAGCCGTTCTAGGTTGAAGGCAAAGGATTGTTCTAACATACTACAAGAGATGCTCTAAGCTTAGGGCCAATTCAAGGCCGGGCCACACAGGCTAGAACAAGCATTCCAAATGGACGTTTTGTAAAAACATGTATTGGAGTTACTGGTTTCCGTAAAATCAGATTCTTTGACTTTTTTATAGGGCCCATTTTTTTGGCTTGTTCAAAATTGTTAATTTTGAGAGTCCACAAATTGGCGTCTCAAACCTCTTGCCCTAGAATGGTGGAGAGGTTATCTTTAGGTAAACAACATATGAAATCTTAGAAAAGTGATTGTCTCCTAGTTTTTCAAAAATACAAGTTACTTCTCATCCGTTTCAAACAGCTAGTTTTGGGCTTGTGTGGTTTTGGCATCAGACTATGTCCCATGTCCCATGTCATGAAGTCCCATGGGAGTGCAAAATCCCAACTTTGTGGGCCAGAAAAGATGGGACTTGGGCTCAAAGTTGGGTCTAGCACTTTGGTCAACTCAAACCTTGAGTGAAGTTCCATTTCTTTTGGCGCCAAAACTTCTAAAAGTGCTACCATGTAGATGTCATGTGAGCAAGTGGGATGTGGGACTTCAAACATAGGGTGAACTCCAAGTCCCATCTCCTGCCTCTTAGCCAATCAGATTCTTAGATTTTGGTGGGACTTGGGACGTTGGGCACAGTTTGAACCTCACCCCTTAGGCAATGTTTGCAGGATTCATGATTCAAAATTATGTCAATTTCTTCCTTGTAAATGGACATACTGTTTCTAATAAACTATTTTTTTGCACAACCTAAGTTTAGTGATGAGTTCTCATTTGCGGGATTGTCAATGCTAAGGTAAAAACACCCATAAGCGTTAGTGTCCCCATAACCGTCACCTCTAAGTTCTTGGAAAATCTATGAAAGTAAATAAATGTAATTACAAGAATGTACAACATGTGAACATAAAACCTTAGTATTGGTCATAGATACAATGACAATTTGTTTTTTAAAAATTCACAACTTCTTCTCATAATATCCAAATAATACATTCAAAAGTACAAACTTATTATTTACTGTTCCTAATAGAATCTTATAATTTATTAAATGTTTATTAATAGTCATCATGTTCAAAACCCTTAGTTTGACGTTTACAGGTGCTCCTACCTTACTGCCTGTGCATTTTTTTGGTTAGTAATTGTACAAGACGACGGCGCTGGTTTGGAGGGAGTTATCATTACCCCGCCACTTACCGGTGTCCTAGCTTTGAAAGCTTGTATTGTACTGCCTTTGTTTTCCGGTAACTTAGAATTTTTTACTACTTTTATGCTAATATTGGTCGCAGGAGATAACTTTATTCCATCAATTGCACGATGGTAAGGTGTAAGGTAGAAGCATTCAAAAGTGACATTAGCCGTTTAGTGATATCTATAAATGAACCTAAAGTTAAGCACTCTTGCACCCAAACAAGACATGCATGCACTCAAACGGGACACGCAAGTTAACATAAGGGAATAAAAATTGTGTAGGTGGCCGTTTACGATTGGATGTGACATGATCTTTTTGTTGTCACTTTTTTAGGAGTGTATTGTCCACAATAAGTCATTTTAGGGAGTTACCTTCAACAATTCATAATTTATTCATACGATTTCTAGAAATTCCAAAAACAATTTTGCATGCATTTGTACCCATTTCTTAGCTAGCTCATGCCATGAGATTCTCAAAAGACCCTCCAAATTACCACATCTGAAGTAACTATCACTTTTGGGTGCTTCTATTGCTTATTGGTTGTTAGAGATAACTTTATTCCATCATTTGTAGGATGGGAAAGGGTAGGTCTCACTTCATATTTGTTAATCCGTAAGGTAGCAACACCCATCTCTGTCATTGTCCCCATGGGCGTCACCTACTCTTGGAGGCTTTGTCAATGACTAATAAATACAAAAAAAGATAGTGATGGGTGACAAAATGATGGTTTTGGATGACTAGCATGACAATTTTAAGTGCCCCATCTCACTATTTAAGAAGCAATATGCATAGTTTTTAGCATCTCCTACACACAACTATACATTTTTAGTGATTTCAAACTTTGAAAAATCTTTGTGAACAAATGCTTGCAATTGGAATTTTGAAATTCATGCCATTTTTTTTTCATTTCTTCTTAGTAACTTGAATTTTTTTTCAAAATTCATCAATCGATTTTCCTACTCCAAAGCCCTTAGTTTGACGCTTATGGGTGCTGCTACCTTAATTGATTTCTGGACCGTGCAAACTAGGAAAACGAAGGCTTTCTTTAAACTGATGAGCCAGAATGAGAAGAAGTTCGATTCCTTTGAGAGCATATGCACTTGGATCCTGAACAGCTTGGATCTTGATTGACACCCTAAAGCATGTTCATACTGTGGTTTGAACTTCGTGGCCATGTGCTGTACATTTCTAGTCTTGGAGAGTATAATATAAACTTGCTTCATGTCCATTGTGCGGTCACATCGGGCCCAGTTCAGACTAGCGTCCAGCCAAGACACAAAAATTGGCTCCCCATGCGGTGTTTTCACCAATTTAAATTTTTCCATGTAATCGCATGTCATTCAAGAGTGTGTCTCTGTCGGACAAGTTTGGAACCACCCTTGGAGCAGGCCCCAAATCTTCACTATCTTGTGTGCTAATGTGGTTATATAAGGTGGTCCCCATGGTGGTGAAGATGGATGTAAAAGTACTGTACAAACCCACTATCTGAACCCAACAGCGGAGAAAAACCAAATTTCAACCAAGTCAAGGCTAGAGTGTAGATTATCATATCAAGTATTTCGGACGTGCATGAGAGTATATAGAACACTCGCAAGCGAGTCTTCACTGATTTTTGAAGGGAGCAATTTCCTGAAACATACAACTTGGTTACAAAATCTTCATACAAACAGAAAACCCCAGCGATGGATTTGCAGTGCGATGCACCGAGGAGAGGAAGGCAGCTGAAACATAAGAAACGGTGATGTGACGGAGAATGGATGAATGATTCCGTGGATTCCGTCTTACATTCATCCTTGTACGGGGTTTAGCGATATCACCTTCGACTGGCTGTCAAAATCTGCTCTAGTTACCCGCCGACATTAGGGGTACTCGGGTAGTCACTGATACCTTCTTTACCCCATTCTTAATTTTGATTTGAAAGAATGGGGATGTGGCACTCTTTTCTTGATTTGCTGAGGCCACATTTTTTTTAAATTGAGAAGTTTTTTTTCATGTAGAACAGATGTGGAGAAGTTTTTGCACAAGAATTTTTTATTAATGTGTGTCTCCTTTTCATCTTATTCTTCTTGCTTTCACTCTTCTTGTTTTTGTTCAATGTATTGTTTTCATACCACATCATCATTTTTTAGGTGAACTCATTCTCCATTCTCCACTGCTCACAAATGAGGAGTTACACCTTCTTTCATGGGAAAGTACTCCCACTAAGCTTAGCTCCTATTTTACTCCACAACTTCTCATTCTTCATAGAAGTTTCATTCTCGGAAAAGGTGTGACTACCCCTAATATCAATGTAAAGGGAGAACAAGGATGGAGTGTACATGAGTTGCTGTAAAGGGGGAGAATGCATATCTTTGTACATGTTGCCATTGATGAGCACCACCGTATACAATTTTTTTTTGCCAAAAGACATGAAATCTCCCATTGGAAACCTTGACTAAGCTTGTAATATTTTACTCTGGGCTTAAGAATCTTCACAATATTTTGCATTAGTTTGTTTAGATGTTTGGAGATATTTCAATGTTTTGTGTACTAAAAATTTTTTCCACAAATTTTTAAATACATAAATAGGGTATGTTTAGTTGAAGGGAATTGATATATGCATACCTAGGATTTGATATACACAGTCACTCTTGAGATTTGATATATGCCCACAAGGGGGGATGAATTTTATATATTTACCATCAACCAGTTGAATATGAAATTTTTGAATTTAGATTTGTATTTAGAGACCTTGATTTTGTTTTGAATTATAAAGAAGGTTACAATTCAACATTGCCTGGTGGAAATGCTCAGCTTTGTTATATAAACATGGGTAAAAATAATAATTTGCTCCCTAACTAAGCTTTTCCATTGGGCATTGTTCAATTGTGTCTTCCTTGATGGTTCTAAACTAACTCAAGATCTCTAGATCCAAATGTGAATTCAATTTTTCAAATTCAACTTGTTGATGATAAATATCTAAACTTTACCCCCCATATGTGCATATATCAAGTCCCTATTTAAACATGGCATAATGATAGTTTTAAAATTTAGGCATATGTTTCAAAAGTTTATTCTTAGTACAATTGCTTGAAAACTCCAAAATGAACCTATGTATTCAAATATGCATTTAATTATGGTAGGGTTATTTATAAGCACCCTAATTTTAGAGCAACTTTGTTTTACAAGCTGAAGATGCTTTGGAGACTCAAGGCTAGGCCAGAACACGCATTCCAAACAGACGTTTTGCTAAAAACAGATGGCGGATTTACATGTTTGTGAAAAAGTAGATTCTTTGACTTTCAGAGGGCCCACTTTTTTAGTTTGTTCAAACTGATAATTTTGAGAGTTCACAAACCAGTGCCTCAAACCTCCTACCTTAGAATGATGGACATGTTATCTTTAAGTGAACAACAAATGAAGTTGGAAAATTATTTGTCTCCCAGTTTTCCAAAAATACAACTTACTCTTCAATTGTTTCAAACCGCCGATTTTGAACCTATGTGGCCCCAGCATCAACAAGTCCTAATCTAAGCGTTTCATTTATTGAATTTGAAACCAAGCCCAAAACCTTTACATTGGAAATTAAGGCCTAAACTTTGAAAAAGTTTTAATTGCTAGAAAAGGGATCTAGCACACTTTCAAACTTCAAGAATTTAATCCATCAAAAAAGATCTATTATCTGCCTTTCAACCATTGTTTGGTTTCATTAAATGTTCATTTTAAGACTTAGTTTTAAGATATACACATACACATTCTTTACTTTGAATTCTCAAATTCTGAGTATTCAAAACCATAAAGATGGATTTACAATCTCAACGACTCTATTCAGTCTCTTATTTACTCATTAAATTTTAAAGCTAAAATTATGGCTTTGAAGTCTTTAGACAAAAGAAATAACCTATTAGGTACTGTGTGTTGTGAATATAGACCATTCTTTGGGCCGTAATGTACATACAGTGATTCACAAAACCGAGTCAGTGTATACTGATACTTAATATAGTTTGTCATATCAATTGCGTTAGTAAATATTTTCAAGAGTCACAAAGAGTAGATTAAAGATATCCAAGTATTTATTAATACATGGAAATTTTAATAGAAAATTTGCAAGGGTGATTCAAATATTTCATTTCAAAAAAGAGTCACTCACTAACTCACTTTTGGTCTTGCATGTCTATATCCATCTCCTCTTTATATTAACAATATATTATAGAATCTAAATTTAGTTGTGAATGTTATAAGTAGGAAAGAGTGTTTCTACTCCTCCTCTTATAGTATATTGCACTTTTAATTGTTTCACAATATTATAAGGACATTGTTTTTAAAAAAGCAAAGTAGTGTAATATCATTACTACAAAATGGAGGAATCACAAAAAATGTAGCCATACAGTTTGGTGTTAGTTAATCTAATATTGACAAAATCCAAAAGAAACATCTTTTTGATACTAAACTATTTATAGAAGGAAAATCAACTAAAATTTTAAACCATGCAAGGAGGGCATGTGTAAGAGCAATGACAAATAGAAGATTTATCATTGCTACAATAGCATTCAAATTAGTTAGGCAACAATTTGATAATGAAATGAGTGTCTAGACAATGCAATGTGCATTGAATTTGCAAGTTTAAAGGCCTGTGTGAAGAAGAAAAAACTTTTTTTTCAAAAAATAATATTTAAGTTTGTTTAAGTTTTACCAAATCTCTTGAAAATTAGATTATTGCAGATTGTAAGCAAGTGATTATTTGAGATGAGACTTCAATTGATCATTTTTGCTTAGATGGTAGTTACTAATGTTGGGATTGGGATGGAGAGGGTCTTACAAATTGAACAATGAAGAAACTTGTGAAACATGGAAAAGGTTTTGCAATGGTTTGGGGTTGAATAAGTGCAATTAGACTTAGTTTGATTTGCAAAATAGAAGGTACAATAAATTAGTATGTTTGTTGTGAAGTATTAGAGACCAATCTCCCTATGTTATTTTTTTGAACTATGACAAAAATGCATCTACAATTATTTTTCAAACATGACAAAAATCCTAAACATATAGCAAAAATAACTGAACAATTTTATTTGAACAATTTTTCAATGTTTTAAAGTGACATGCTCAATCACCCAACCTAAACCCTATAAATAACCTATGGACAAGACTAAAATAGAAGCTCAATTGTTAATCAACTTGTTCAAAGGGTCTTTTAGAATTGTGAGAGCATGGATTTGAGATTTTCCATTCTCTCACCTCCACGGAATATGAGAACCTTTATGAAAACATGCCATAAAAAATGAGGGCGTTTAGTTATGTAAAGGGCAAATAAATTAATTTTGAGTGTGTATAGACACACAAGTCCAATTTAATTGAGTGAGTGAGGGGTTTGATTTCAGAATTTTGATGCTCCCATGTGTTATGTGTATTTTTTTTTCTCAATTTTTGTGTAAATAATCAATAAAGCTTCTACTTTCTAAAACAATTTTTTACCTGTTGGATTGTACACTCCATGTGCTAATATTACTTATTTATTGAAAAATATCCAAACACTGACTTGGTTTTGTGATTCACTGTAACTAGATTTGAACCAAATGCCCCCGTATTTTAATGGCTAAATTCCTAATGGTAATTGGCCTCTAGAGCATGTAGTTTTGGCCGTATAATGTTACAAAGAGGTGATTTTCGATTAAGGGTGAAGGACTAATTAAATATTTGCACTACATCATTGTTGATTCTTACATCATTCCTTAAAAGTGACACATGTTTTCTTGAACACCATAGAATAAGCAAATTTGTACTAATGAATACATACTTCAACAATTGGTGAGTTACAATCTATTTGAAAAACGCTCATAAAAACGCAGTAATATTTTTATCTCTTTTTTTTTTGAAGTTTTCTCTAAAATAAAAACACTTTCTTTTAACAAAGATTGTTGCCCAACTTGTCACCTATCATCAAACAAGCAACCTCTTCCAAATTTTTAATGAAAAAGAAACATTATCTAACTTTTCTTTGAGCAAGAAACATTGTTCACCTTTCTCTAAGCAACAAACACTATCCACCCATTTTTACATGCAAGGTATACCACTTGCACAAATCATTGTATTATTGGAAGGTGATCCTTGTTACAAAATTATTCTCTGAAGCGACAATACACCTAATCCATCCCTGGTTCCTCAGATTGCGCTGCAAGATCCACATGTCACTAAACATTTATAATTCCAACACAAGCAAAGTCATTGTAGAAGAATACTAAAAAAAAGTTTAAACAAATACACATTTTTGAGACGATGAGGAGCATGGAAGAATTTAAAAGGCAATGTAAAGAATAATGTAAGTGAGCAAAACAGGCACAATTACGCAATTAATCAAATGCAAACAAGGAGCAACATACGTGAGAGGCAAGCAAATGCAAGTTAGACAAGTCAATAAGGAGAATGCAACACCTAATTTACATTTTGTCAACCTCAAGTTTGAAGTAACAGTTAGGTCATTTCACAACAAAGTGGCTCAATTTATGGAATGTTGGTATGTTTGAATTCACTGCGCATCTTTGTTTAATATAAGGAATATTGCTTAATTCTTCCTTATCAACCACTTAAAACCTTTGCAATGTAGCTCTCATCTACTTTAATAGAAAAAGTTGGGTCTCTTCCTCAACTAATTTTCTTTGTTTGTCATTGAAATGATGTCACTAAAATTTACTTGATTGGCAAATTTGATCCTAGTCAAAAAACACACTCCATAGCACCTATTATTTTCTTTGTGAGCAATGCTACAAGGTTCTACATAGGGTTATGCAAATTTAAAAGTTATATAAATTTTTTATAAGAGAAGATGTTGTAATCTATTTCCTTGTTAAATTACATTGACTCTTCTTCAAAATCTCAAATTTTGGTGGTGATTTTGCTATCATAGTCATTTATTGTAACTACACAAGTTATTTCAAGCGATGCAAGAATTTGAAATGTGCAAGATCCCCTTCACACTAATTTAGATGAATTTTGCCTCATTAGTTTGAATATGTAACAACCTCTTACCTTTATTCTCTTAGTAAGGTTTTTACACAACCTTTCACCACCCCTCACATAGCAACTTGATGACAAAACTTGCATAATGAGGCATCTTTCACACAATCACTAATTGAGCTATGTGCTTTCAATGACTTTTTGGAATTTTAGTCACTCACATTACACTATTTAAAATAGTATTTAAAATCCTATACATCTATATATATAAAAGAATCCCCCTTAGGCTAGGGTTCTTGTGAAGCCACTCTTCTAAAGAGAGAGTATTATGGTGTAACTTCTAGTGCCCTGTTATACTTTATTATTAACCACCAAAGGAATTATAAAGTTGCTCATTTTGATTGGCTTAGAGAGAGTGTCATGGAGCAACATGCAGTGATCTTTTTGTCCCTTTAGTAGGAGACCAACAAGGGAGAGAGGAGTACATGCATGAAGTGGAGAGAAGGGTACATGCATGAAGTGGAGAGAAGGGTACATGCATGAAGTGGAGAGAAGGGTACATGCATGAAGTGGAGAGAAGGGTACATGCATGAAGTGGAGAGAAGGGTACATGCATGAAGTGGAGAGAAGGGTACATGCATGAAGTGGAGAGAAGGGTACATGCATGAAGTGGAGAGAAGGGTACATGCATGAAGTGGAGAGAAGGGTACATGCATGAAGTGGAGAGAAGGGTACATGCATGAAGTGGAGAGAAGGGTACATGCATGAAGTGGAGAGAAGGGTACATGCATGAAGTGGAGAGAAGGGTACATGCATGAAGTGGAGAGAAGGGTACATGCATGAAGTGGAGAGAAGGGTACATGCATGAAGTGGAGAGAAGGGTACATGCATGAAGTGGAGAAAAGGGTACATGCATGAAGTGGAGAAAAGGGTACATGCATGAAGTGGAGAGAGGGGTACATGCATAAAGTGGTTTCCACTAAGGTAGTATGCTCAAAAAGCGACCCTTGATAGTAAAACCTTCCATAGGGGTGCTAGGAATGGTAATGTAGTGGTCCTTGAATGTATCTTTGCAAGTTTTAAAAGAAAAGGTGTGTTCTATTGCAAGAGCCAATCATACTCCATGATTTCACTTCATCCTTTCACAAGTTGCAAGGGACTGTTTATGCAAGACCTAGAATCACAAATAGGTGCCTCCTACAAAAGAAACTTTGAAAATTCATTCACAATTCAATAATGCTTCAAAAAACATGAAAAAAAATTGGGTTACATTTGACATCCATTTCTCTTTATCTAGAAATTAGACAAAAAATCTTCATGTCTTGAAAAGCCCATGAAAACATTAGACCAACTCATCTAGGGTCACTTTTCGAGCAGACTACCTTAAAGCTTTACTTTGAATCAACTTGATGGCATTGGTGAGTTAAATGGTCACTCATAATTTGAATTTTTGAATTGGCCAAATTTTCTAATAAGATTGCTACTGCAAAATTTTCTTATTACATGGATATTCTTGTCAACATTCTTGTCACCTCCGTTGGTACCACAAGCACCTGAACTTGTAGCTTATCATATATTGAAAATCAATCCAAATTATTGTGAAAGACTTATTGATGCGCCTTGCAAATTCACTCAATTCTTAAATTAGTGAGCGTTAGCGTTATTAGTGCGGGCAGCAATAACATAGCTAGTGTAGTAGAGAATTTTTAAGAGAAGTTACAATTGAGAATAGATTACAATAGAACCCCTCTAAACCAATATCCTCTAAATTGATATCCTCTATAATCTAATATATAACACAAATCTCAATGTAAAACCATATGTCAGTCATAAACTAAAACAATTAATTCAAGAGTAGTAATACTCCTTGGTGCTATCTCGGCACTAACCTCAAGATCACTTCACTTACACTTTCACAAAATTAACTAATAACTTACTTAGCCCCTAAACGTCAGTACGGACAAAAAACGTCCGTTGCCTCCGAAAAAAAACTCTGTATCCCTGAAAAAGACCGATTATGATCTGGTTTTTTTTTCAGAAGTGATCATAAAAGCGTAGTGCATCATGGAAGGCAAAAAATTACCTCTTGGGATACATTCACTTTATTTTGTAACCCAAATTGTAATACATGGTGTTAGCTCCCGAGCTGCCCTTCTTGCAATTTTCATGAGGGCACCGCGCACTGTTGACTTTTCCAACTTTTTGAAATAATACCACTGATGCCCATGTGCAAAACACTGTAGAATGCCACAGATAGGGCAAACCATGGTGATTCATCCGTCCTTTAAAAATTAAGCTATTCTAATTCTTGGAATCCCAACCATATCAGTTTAGAGGAGTTCTACTGTAGTAGGCTCAACTGGTATCCTCCATACGTGTCGTACGCACATGTCCAGTGGAGTTGCCGATCTACCGAGCCACGCTGGAAATGAATGGCACTAAATGCAGAAGCACTCAGAAACCAACAGAACAGAAGAAGCGTCCAGAAGAAGCCGCGACGACGACGACGCAAATGGCGGCAGGCGCCACAGAGCTAAGCTCTTGCACAAATCCTCCAAAATCCATGCGGACCAGCTCCGCCATTGATTCTTCACTGCTCCTCTTCTTCCCTGCAGTCATCGTCCCTACTCCCGCACTTGTTGCAACAGAGCTCATAGTCCACCTCTAAGCTTTACTTAAGCTTATTAGGGTTTAGCAATCTTATTCCATTGCTTTCTCTGGTCAATGCACGGCCAGTCTCCGTCTCCCATTAATGCTGCTGCACGCTTTCATGCAAAATCTCTCTCTCTCTCGACTTTAATTCTGCCTTTCCAAGCTTCTTGCCACGTTTGAATTGCTTCGGATTTGAGAATTCAGCTGGAAGCGCGGATTTAAGCTTATGACGTGTGTGCGCTGTGAGAGAGTGTGCGTCAATGTGGACTTGGAGTTTATATTTTTTTATTGGAAGAGTGTGACTTAGTAAGCGTAGTAGTTTCCAAGCTTAAGTTACTCCAGCACTTGTTGCAGCGGAGCTCATAGTCCACCTCTAAGCTTTACTTAAGCTTATTAGGGTTTAGCGATCTTATCCCATTGCTTTCCCTGGTCAATGCACGGTCAGTCTCCGCTTTCCATTAATGCTGCTGCACGCTTTCATGCATAATCTCTCTCTCGCTCGGTCGGCTTTAATTCAGCCTTTCCGAGCTTCGTGCCACGTTTGAATTGCTTCGGATCTGAGAGTTCAGCTGGAAGCGCGGATTTTATGACGTGTGCGCGCTGTGAGAGAGTGTGCGTCAATGTGGACCTGGAGTTTATATTTTTTTATTGGAAGAGTTTGCCTTAGTAGTAAGCTTACTTAGTTTCCAATGAACTCGAGCGCGCCTTGGCAGCAGCCATGGACGGACCAGGCGCTAATGGGACAGATGAGTGTCTTGAAATCGATTCTGCAAAACGTGCATGTAGACGGGAAGTACTTGAGCAGCCAATGTTTACTGCTTTCGAAGTGAGTGGGATCTTTGTGCAATTTGGAGTTGATGGAGAGGATTTGTTGCTCCTGAATTGCAAATGGTAGAGATTAGTTGGCAATTGAGAGGAGATTTGTGGATCGGTGTTTTGGTTATTGAGTTTTTTGTGTGTTTTAGGATGAATCAGTTGGAGGTTTGTTCGTTTTGTGACGTGTGAGTTTGAGTTGCTCATTGGATTTGTTTTTTGGTTGGCTCAATGGTTAAATGCAGGATTCTTGATTCTCTTGTTGCCAGCAATCGGAGGCCTATATGGAGGACCGACCTACTGCCGCTAGTGAGGAAGGTTAGTTAGCGCTTGCAATTGTTGAGTTGAGTGCTGCTCTGGTGACACCACGCCCTGGACTGTATGTCTGGGGGGGTACAGTCTGTGTAGAGAATACACATGAGGTGTCTCCTGAGCAGCACTCTGTTCTGTCCCCTGTACTCGTCATTTGTATCCTGCTGAGCATGTTTTGACTGGGATTGCAACGTTTGCCGATGATGATTTCTAGGTTAAATCATTAGCTAAGTGATTATCAGTAGGGTGTTTTTTTCTCGTGTTAGAGTGCATTGGTGATGGAAACACGAGATGATTATTTATTAAGCCATATCTCGTTTCTATTCCTCGTGTATGGTTTGTTTTTTTAGGCAATTGAACTTTAACCTTCGTGTTCTTATTTCGAATTCCATCATGGTTCACTGCGATCACTAATGTGTATGTGAGACAGGTTTGCAAACACAGGGACAATCCAGATGCACGAGCAGCGCTACTTGTATTACTCTTATCGGTGAAGGTACCCTCTCTAGTGCAACTTTGAGCATTATTGATTATTCCTATTTACATTATCGAACATTGTGTGAACATTTCTTAGACGTGCTGCGAAAGAGCTCCACAGCTTGTATCAAATACATCTGCATCTCGAATTTCTCTTTCACTTATTTCAGGTTTGGTCCAACAAAGTTTTGGTGGCTTGACTGCTTGGTTCTGGTTGGTTGGATCAGGATGCATTTCGAGCAGAGTGGTTGTCGTCAGTGCATGTTACGGAGAATGAAGAGATCTTCACGACTCTGAAATTGGTAACCTCTCTACAGTCGCTTGTGACTTGGTTTAAGTCCCTCTGGTCGTACTTCGTTGAAGGAGGCATCAACAGGAGAAGCAACTGTGCATCTTGTGTGCTAATTTTATATTTTTAGATATCTAATCAATAATAATAATGACAACAACTATAATAATAATAACATACTTAATATCACTATTATTATTGTTGTTGTTATTATCATTTATGTTGTAAAGTTTGTGGTGGTCTAGCTTTTTCCATTTGGCTCAGATCGATGACAATGGATAAAGAGGTGAGATCTGAGCAGATGATGTTGAATAAGTGAGGCTGGGGTTTCTCATTTTTCGTGAATGTAGGAATAGGAGTTCATTACAAGATTTTTCGAGCTTCCTGCTTTGAAGATATTGTAGTAATTATGAGCAGATGCTTTCACAGAAACATTGAGGCCAGAGGGATGCATGTTTAGTATATCACCAGTCACTAGTTACAGTAGTGCTTCGGAATATTAGGAGAAACTTTACGTGTTTCCTATATGTTGTGTTGTCTGCTTGCATCTACTTATGTAGCTCGTGCTGTACAATCATGAATAAAAGTGACATACCTCCAATCTATATACAAAAGACCAGAGAAACTTGCCAAGTTTTTCTTAGAGGGCTGCTTTTACGTAAACAGGCGATCTAAGTCTTGGTGTTTATTGCTGATGTTTATTCCATTTTTTGCAGCTCTTTGCGACTTTCTCAACCAGTGACGATGTTTTAGGAAAATCCCCAATGCAACTTTTACAAGGTGGAGGTTTGGCCGTCAGTGATTTTCAAGAGGCTAGGGTTTATTTAGATTCTATCAGCAAACGGTGCGTGAGTTGTTGGAGTCTAGTTCCTGTGGAATTGAGCAATTTCTTTTTGGCATGACTTAATGTTTGCTCCTGATTTATCAGATGCATGCCTGAATATCTCCTCATTGATTAATACTGTTTTAAACCCATAAGGCTGGTAAATTTTGGAGGCTTGCCTGCTCCTGTTGTTAGTAAATTGAGAACTAGCGTAATATTGCTCTTGACATGTATGTGTTTTATGAATCTCTGACGAGATGGCTTTGTGGATCTATTGCAGGTTTTACCCGCGTTTACAAATTATATCTATATTTTTCGCTGTCCATTCAAAGGTTTTCTTTCGACCGTTATGAATTAGTTTTGGTTGAAAGATGACTGTGCTATTATTTTACTCTTGTTTGGTAATTATTCAATGAAGAAAATTCCTTTCCTTCCAGCTCAAGGCAATAATTTTGTTGTTTTGCTTCAAGTTAATGATCCTTGAAACGACTTTTAGCCAATAGAAAATGTTTGATGTTTTGACGTTTCTGAATGAGTTTTGGGGCTCAAGAGAGTATGGTTTTTAAGTTTTCACTTGCTGACAAATATCGTGCTTCACTATTCCTTTTGCAGGTCGGTTATGAAGTTTTGATGCTTGACTTTAATGTGCCTTACATGGACCTACATAATCGAGTGGTGTGTGTTACCTTTTTTCTTGTGATTTGAATTGTGCTGATATTGATTTTTGAGTCACCTATTGAAGGTTTGGAGATATCATCATGTGCGTTGTACAATCATATATGCATCGTTTGCATTCCATCATGTGCACTTGAGAAGGTGTCCTTGGGATTTGGATCAGGTTCTCTTGAAGTTATTCATGATTTTCTTTTAGGCGAGTGTGTGTATGCATCCTTTGCATTGATGGTTTATGGGGACCAAAGTTGAACTAATCTAAGCCAATTTTTTCTGCAGTGTCTTTACGTTGGCCAGAAGGACAATACGGAATCTTCTACCTGCATTGTCACTCCGCTTGAAGTCAAGTAAATATATTCTCCGAGTTCTTTCTGGATCACTTGGCTTCAAGTGCTCCTGGTCATGAGAACGGTTTGAGTTGTAGTTTAGAGATGTGACCATTGATTGTTGTCACGTTAAACTTGATCGGTTGCAGTTAGTCTATCTCTCTCATCGTTCAACGAAATTTTGCTGGCTAGCCCTGCCTTAGTACTTTTTTGAGATTATGATGTTGCTTTCTCGACGTGTCATGCAATATCCGGAGCAAAAACGCCGTTTAGAGAGTTTTTTGGTTGCAGTGTATGGTTTGATCACTTCAGCATCTGGCAGCATGCGACTTTTAGTCGCCTTTTTTAAATGCGATATCTGATTGTTGGGTCAGTTTGTAGAGGCTAGCCTTGACGTTCTAAGTCTTATTAAAGAGGGCTCTTCTGGGCTGGGTAGGGATAGCTCGATGTCTGTTCCTAGTTATCATTCACGTGCTTTCTTTTCTGCAGCTTTTTGGTGAACGGGCATCAAGTGGAAAAGAGGGTCACCTCTTCTATATATTCAGTAAGGCCGCGTTTTGTATTCAACTTTTATCTCTGAAATATCTTTGTAAATGCCTGATTGCTTCGTGTGTACGTTCTCCGCTGCAACTAAGAAATTCCTCACAGATCTTGGGGGCTTGTGCAACGCAGGAGGCTGGTCCCCAGATGCCTTCTGATGTGACAAACTTAGTGAAAGTGGGATCTAATGTTCTGCAAGCTATTGGGGAATTCTCTGGTAATTTTCTACTATTTTAGTTCCATTTTGCATGTCGTGTACTATGAGCAAAATAAGCAAAATATTAACTAGATATTTTTTGTAATCATTGTGGTTTTGGTTTTGGTTTTTCCCCATTTTCAATTATTCTTTAGGTCTTAATACAAACTACTGCAGTATTCAGATCATTGGTGTCAATACCGTGTCCAGTCTGTTTTTTTTATCTATTATAATTCCTAAAGTTGAGGCCTATCGTATTCTCTGTATTTTATAGTTCAATTGAGGTCTTCGGTTCGTTCTAGAGTCAATGAAAGCCAACTTTTGGAGTACCTCGTATTCAGATGTAGAGTTTGAGGTTTTCAAAAATTTACCTTAAGCCTTTGATGTGATAATATCAGGTTTGTCCATCTGCAGTATCATATGTTATAGCGGTTGCCTCAGCAAGAGCCATCGAACGTTCTGCAAAGAACGCAGAACTGCAGGACTACGTACCTCCAATTAAATCTACTAGTGAAGTCGATGCTGGTGAAGTTGATGATGAGGTGGTGGAAGGGGCGTCTAGAGTCTCTCTGCGGTGTCCCATCAGGTGGTTACTTAATATTCATATGACATTCCGTGCTTTCTAAAATAGAAAGTTTGATAGCAATAATCTGCAAATGCATGTGACCTGGTGTGGATGTGCAGCCTTATTTCTCGACCGGGCTTTAGTGCTTGTTGATCATATGGCTTGCACTAGATCTTTATCTGCGTGTTTTAGCTTCCTGTCTTAAGCCTTTTTGAGGTGTGATCGTCATAATTTTGATAAAAACTTAAGTTTCAGATTTCAACTCATAACCTCATCTCTATTACCCTGAACACATATATTTGTGGATGATCTTTTGGAAATAGCCATCAGCGGTTGGGTATGCCAGTGAAAGCGACAAGCTGCAGACATTTGCAGGTAATGTTCACTTCCCTCACTTTTGGTTTAGAGCCTCGTTTATATCATGGTTGATTCAACTATTGCATAGTTTAGCATGTTGTCCATGGGGGCTGAAATTTTTTATGGACACCCTTGGAATGTTCTTGTAAAATGTCTTCAGTGACTAGGAAGGCGCTAAGTCGATTATATCTTATGACATTTCTTTTGCAAACCTGATGATATATTTTTGCAACAGAGCTTCGATTATGACAGTTTCCTGGAGATCAATGAGATCAGGCCAGCTTGGCGCTGTCCTTGCTGCAATGGTTTCATCAGCTTTCCTGATCTTCGACTAGACCGACAAATGGAGAAGGTGAATTTCGAATTTGCAAGTTTTGCAAGCATTCATGTCTAGAAACTGATGGTGAAATATTGCTCAAAAAGTTGCTGACAAGACGTTTTGGAACTGCAGGTACTACAAGATACAGATGAAAAGATTTACGAAGTGATACTTAATCGGGACGGATCCTGGGTACCTGTCTTTACAGAGGACGATGAAACCGACCGTGGTCCTGGTGTGGGTGAAGGTGGAAATGAATGTATCGATCTCTCTGATGTGAATGACGAAGAACCAAACAGCGATGTGTTCCAACAACACGAGACGAAACCTGATGTACAGACTCTAATAGCAATGGCTGAAAACAGAATGAATGCCTCGCAAACGACCAATCCAGTGGTTTGGCAGCAAGGTACTGCGGGAAACCCAGTCATTATTGTTCCAGAGTTTACCACAGGTGCTTCTCAGAGCTCACCGAGCTTTTCTGGGCATGTATGGGTAGCAGGCGGAAATAGTGAAGGCGGTTTTGTGAATGTTAATGGAGGTGGTCTGTATCCTACGACACCAGGGACCGTTGACAATCAAGTACAAAATCAACACGGAACTTCGGTCCAATCTCTGTCGGCTGTTAATCACAATTTTCAGGCCAGATTTCCGTGGTCACGCACAGCCCCTCATGTGCACAGCTCAGCAGGCCCCTTCAATAGGATGGCCCCTAATAGCGCACACACGACCTCCACACAATTGCAGCCATTACTGAGTGATGCTCCCTCAAATATTGGTCCTGTTGGAGAGAATGGGGTAAGTGTACGACTGACTAAGACTCCTTGTTCCCTTTCGCATTTCCGTTTCTAAGTCTATTCAATTTTTGTCCTTGAAGAATTTCGTGCAGAACTCAGAAGTTTATCGTTACACCTGCAGGTCCGAGTAATGTGCAGTTTTCATGGAAACAAAGTAAATGGATGTAGAAAAATCTTTCACAAGGGCACCAATCATGTTGAATGCTTGATCTGTTTCACAATTTCTTGGTGAATTGAGGGGTCACATTGTAAGCCATGTACTCGGTACCTGATCACAGAATATAACTAACTAATGAAACATACTTGCAGTGGGTTCGCCAACGGCAAGTTGGGCAACGGTCGCCAGGAATTTCCCTGGTAATATTCCAAAACTACGTCATTACAGACTGTACTTGTCTTGCTCGTTGTACTCTGCAGAAGAGATTTCATGTTCAATCGAAGATAGGCAGTTCTATTTTTAATGAAATTCAGTTTTAACTAGTTAATTTTTTTGGGCGAGACGAGCTGGACTATGTTGTTGATGGGGTAGAGTTGAGCGGGCAGGTACAATTTGTGATGGTCTCGTCCTGTCGTCTAGTCTCTTATGCTCTTGCTATTTTGCAAAGATCTCGCACCGGTGGTTATTCTCGTGTGTTTTATGTTGGACAGAATGTTCAGGATATTGGTGAGATGCGACCACAGTGGCGGAGTACCGGAGTCCTCTCACCTCAGTATGGAAGAAACACAGCTCAGCCTCAAAACCTACATCCGTCACAGCATGCACATTCCAGCCAAAGCCCAGTCTGGCGCTCGCCACGACAACACTTAAGTCCAATAACTGTTTCATTTCCTCAACATGCGAGTCCAGGAAATTTACAGCAGCAACGTCTAAGTCCAGGAATCATATCCCATCACCACCACGCTGGTCCTGGAGCCTCACAGTCGCAACGTCCAAGTGCGCAAAACAATTCACATCTACGTGCTGCTAGTCCTGGGACCTCACATCAACATGCTGCTAGTCCTGCGCCCTCACATCAGCAACTTTCAAGTCCTGGAGCTTCTCATCAAAGGCCTGGAGTTTGGGCCGGTGCAAATGTGGGACAGTGGCGTTCCACTACCAGCAACGTACAACTTGGTGGTGGTGAGGCAGCAGCGTCGGAACAGAACTGGCGACCTGCACAGCGCATGAGAGGCAGTGTCGCAAATCCTTCGCTTGGGCATACTGCACTGGGACCAATCCCTGCTATACTGGTTGTTCCACAACAGCGAGCCCCTGCAGTGACCACAGTTCCTTCAGCACATGCCTTCACCTCACCGACCAATGCCAACGCTATCCCAGCGCCACGATTTCAAACGCAGCCGCTTGTTGCGAACAACCAGCAGGCTGCAAACAACGTCTCCCTTTACAACGGCACCACATGGGTGAACGCTCCCGACTTCGCCTCAGCACCGCTGCCTGCCCCACATTTCACGGGATTGGACATTCCAGAGAGTTGGCTGGATTTTGTGGATATTGATTCACCGGGGCAACAACCCCAATGATAGATTATCATTCTCTTTTTTCCTCTTTGAGGACTTGTCAGCATTCGTGATTCTCAGAGAAAGTTGCCGAACTAGCAGAGGAGTACATAGGCTTTGACACCCCGGTTTTGATCAAACATTGCCTACAAATTCAAAGAGCACTCTGTTCGCCGTTTCTGGAATCTACCAGAAGACGCCAGACAGTTTTTTTTTGCCATATTATCTTGTTCGTGTGAACACGTCTACGCGTGTTTCCTTCCCGCTGCTCAGACTGGGGCCAATAGGCCAACGTGGCCCAGTATAGAAGCATCGATGGGCCCCCAACGCGTGGACCGGGCCTACGTCACCAGTGTGAACGACGCCTCGGAAGAATGGTCGGCACAGTTCCAATGGCGCTTCCGCATGCTTGTGATGGCCCAATGATTCACACTTCAGGCTTCCCCTGCTCGCAACAACTGAGCCATGGAAGATGCTAGATCACTTTCTGCAGGGCCGGCATGGAACAAACGAAAACCCGTACTTATTAGAAGGCAGCGTTTGTTGGTTTAATTCGTTGTCAGGCATTTTGGTCTTTGAACGAAGGTAGCGAGTTACAAGTGTCGAAAGTTTTGGTCGATTTGAAAGGGATTTTGACGAAAGTTTTGGTCGATTCAAAAGGGTATTTGACGAGAGTTTTGGTCGATTTAAAAGGGATTTTGACGAGAGTTTTGGTCGATTTAAAAGGGTTTTTGAGGATGGGGTTGCCGAAACCGTTGGGGCCGTATGGGGTGTCGTTTGTGGAGTTTGAGCTTCGGAGGAATGGTGAGCATTTGCAGCAGCAGCAGCAGCAAGAGAATGGAGCTCGGATCAACGCGGATGGTGCATCCACTGGAAAAGTGCTCCCAACTGCGGAAGGCGCGCCTTTGATGCGGATTTTTTACCCCACGCAGTCGAAGAAGACGTTCTCGCTCTTGGACGTGAAAAATCGTAGTTGGCTTCCTAATGTGGATTACTTGATGGGCTTTCTGGCAAGAGCCGTGTCGCCGTCGACCCGTCTCCGCCGAGCCTTCGTCTGGGCGCTTTCTTGTACGCTTCTTCCTTGGCTCTACGAGGGTTTTGTATGCTCACACTTTTCTCTTGTGTGCTCACACTTTTCTCTTGTATGCTTACACTTCTCTCCTGTATGCTTACGCTTCTCTCTTGTTGCCCACTTCTCTCTTGTCGAAGTTCGAGGCGGCGGTTGCTTGTGTTTCCTTTGTTCACGTCACATGCTTTTCTGCAGTTTTATTTCATCCCGTACTGGCGAATATGCCCTTTTTCAGTACAGTACGTTGTTTTCCCGTTTTTCCGTTTTATCTGGTCGCATTTTTTGAAGAACAGTGTTTGCCTTTACGAGATCACATATTTAAACGTTAACCGTCGTGCATTTTTGCTCATATTTTGAGGTCATTTTGAGTTCTATTTTTTCGTGTTTTGATTAAACCTTTATTTGGGATTTATATATCAAACCAAAATGAGGTCAAAGCCTTTAGGTTTTTTGGCAGTTGAGTTTATTATTGAATTTTACCGCCCCTATAAAATAGTACATTAGAGATCGATTTTCAAATTTTTTTACATTCTCACGATTTGAATGGTAAGGTGAATCTAAAACAAGATGGTTTTGAATGAGAATTTATCAAATTAAATAAGAAGATATGAATTTATTAGAAGTCGAATTTCGTAAACTTGTTGAGAACCTGTATTTTTCAAATTCCAGTATCATATTTTGGTTTTATTCGTGTTCGTGATTGGAGAACCCCATTAGATTAATATGGCAGTAGGGGTTCTGTTTCTATTGATTTGATTGATACGGTCATTACGAATCAGTAAATTTGAATTTTTTTGATTGAAGAAACCCCTATGGGCTCTTGTGGCCATTTCGGAATACAGTACTCCTCTCCTGAGTTATTTTAACATCGATGTGAAAAACCTGCCTTGAATGTTTGTTTAAATTGTAATATAGATTTTTCAATATTTGTAATAGATGTTATGCGCTCTTTTCTTTATGTGGACTATGATCGTTCGTGTTTGATTTACTGATTGTCTTGGTGTGCTTGGCAGATGCATTTTATCCCTGTTTTTATCCAGCTTTACAAACTCAAGCATCAGTGAAGCAGCCTTTACTGACTCCTGAGAACAACTTGACCAAAGATGGACGGCTGCCAGTGATAATTTTCTCTCATGGGATGTGGGCATGCCGGACGACTTATACTGCAATTTGTTCTGATCTTGCCTCACATGGTTACAGTAAGATTCCAACCATGCCTCAAACAATTACAACTTACAAGTATTTTTTCCAGCAGTGGCTTGATATCAACTTGAGCCTGCTTTGGTAATGCCATGTTGAAAACATTCCTGGCTTTTCTGATAAGCTAAGGAATTGCGCTTGCAATGGCAGTTGTTGTAGCAGTGGAGCATTTAGATGGATCCGCAGTAATTGCCCAGTATCACGATCATACGGGCAAGCGGAGATGGGTGGAGCATGCTTTCTCTGAAGTAGATTTTGATGATGTGCCTATGAGCAACCGCTCCGGTCAACTGAGGCAGGTACGCTGGAGTGTTCTATTTAGAATACTTCAAACTGATTAAAAGCAATTAAACTTTTTGTCGGTAACAATAACCTGCTTACGTTCGAACCAACTGACACGTGCCGTTTTGGACTTTGGTTGAACGCTGCTGCAGAGGGTTAAGGAGATCCAGCAAACTGTCGATGTGCTGCAAGCGTTGGATCAAGGCTTGCTTCCTCAGGGGTCTAATGTAATCAAAGGAAGAACCAGGCTTGACGTGAAGTTTCTGCAAGGACGACTTAACTTGAATTACTTAGGAGTGCACGGGCATTCTTTCGGGGCAGCCACAGCCCTTGCTGTGTGTTGTGTAGATAAAAGGTTCAAATGCTGTGTGGCAGAAGATGTGTGGTGGCCTCCTATGGAAGAGGTATGCTCAGAAACCGACTTACCAATGTAGCTTCTTGAAAAAGTGGAGGAGTTTATGGTTCATTTTGAACGCGTTTGCTTTTCGAAGTTTAAGCTCTCAGGTTGTCATTTGCGTTTGTTGCAATGACTGATGTTCTGGGCATGTAGTTTCTGTACTTGGGGAGGAGTTGGTACTGAGACAGTGTTTTTGTGTGCGCAGGCTGATTACGAGAGAGTGGCCGGCAATGTGCCTGTGCTCCTTTTGAATACGGAAAAGTTCGACTGGGAATCATTACGAGACTGTCGTAACAAGTTTCTGGCTGCACGAGCTAGATCAAATTCCGCAAATTCTGCAGTTACAGAGCTTCTTACTATGAAAGTAAGTCGCTGATGAACATCATACAACACCTCTTGTAGGTGATGAGAAAATGAGTATAGTTTGAGTTTTATTGCCGATTGATTTGTTCGACTTGTTGATGCTTTGTGCAGGGCACATCTCACATGGATCAGTCTGACTTCCCTTTACTATTTGCGAGGGTTTTGAAAAGAGCTGGGTACGTTGGAGCGTCCATTTAATTGAAATGTAAACCGTGTTCAATTCTGCTTTGATTTTTTTTGTGCCAGTATGTTGATTGTCAAGAAACTTGATCACGTATTTGATTTTGAGCATCTGTTCACCTTGTTTGCTGCAGCATGGCTGGTAAGCTGGATATACGTCACGCCAAGGATATCAACAGTAGAGCCAGCCTTGATTTCTATTACGAGAATTTGCTACCGCCTGGTATGTACTGGGTTGTAACTTTCCTAATCAGGACTTTGTAGACTGTTCAAGTAGGATATTGTCGAGTACATTTTTTGAAGTGTGTATGGAGCTATTATATTACTCATGAGCAAGATGTAAAGAATCGATGGGATTGAAGTCTTTTGTTGATAGATAGCGTCTTGATCTGCCCATTTCTGGCTTATCTCGAAATACTCGGTTATTTTTACCGAACTATCTGATTTTGTTATGAGTTTTGAAGTGTTCGTTGAGTTGATTAGTTCAAATTATGTTGCTAACATTTGTACCTTTTTTCTGGGCAGGTACGGGGGCTCCATATCTAGTGGACGTAGTGAAGGAAGACGGGGAACATCTTGTTGTTACTAAAGTTCCTGGCTCCAATGCAGCCTCTGCTATGTAGTCTCATTTCAGTTATTTTTACCTGTACTTGTACGCAACGTATCCAATTCTTTGTGAATACAAACATTTGTATTCCATAACTTGTTTTATTTCTCAGCATGCTTTGTAAAAGACTGCAAGCTTGAGTGCAAAACCTGTTGCAACGCTTTGCTTGCCAAGTCATAAACTTGAAACTCAACATCGAGTTTGAGGGCTTGTGCAGATTGTATTGGCTAAGCTCTCTTAATGGGTAATGCCGCGTTAAAAAAGGACCTACCTTAAGATTCTTTTTCTTAGCACGTCAACATTTTAGATTTTACATGTACAACACAATCTGCAAGCTAGTTTTCTTCCGTTGAAGAGGTTTGACTAACACTAATATGTCGTTGTGTTACTGCTACTGGTCTAGTAGCTGACAAAATCAGATGACAATGGCCAGTTGAGAATAAACTGTTACGAAGGTGGAAAAATGGACATATAAACCCGAGGTTTTTGACTTCAGTGGTGAAGTCGAGGGGGTTTACATGGTGTCAGTAAATGTTCCCCATTTGGGCTAAAAAAACCTTTCAGAAATGCTCTGAAACTCAGCTGCTCTATCTACACAAGAATGGTGGCGGATGTCCTCAATGCCTTCTTTTTTACAGCAACAAATGATCCTGATTTGGAAGTAAAGCTGCAACAAATCCAAGCCTTGTACCCCTCTCTTTCTCAAACTTTCTTTTCTGTTGTAGTATCTCAAAAATCTCTTAATAATTTGGCACTGTGTGAACAGTATCTTTTTTGTCAGGACTCTGCATTGGCTCCCCTTCCTGACACTTTACCTGCTTGAAGATGTAATCTCCCCACTAGCGGCTTTGGTGCTCTTGTTGCTCTGTCGAATCCTCGCACACACACGTAACCTGCGCACCAGTGTCCACAAATGCCGCTACATTTAGTAATAAAATCTCTCATCTATGACAACTTATATCTACTGGAAGTTCGAATATTATAGAGCTAAATTTCGAAATCTTCCATATTTGACTATTTTTTTTAACCACTTGTATTCAATATGTTTATCACATTTGGACTCTCTGCTGTACCACCTGGACCTCCGTTTCTCTCTCTTGACAGTCAGACCCTTGGTTTTGAGTTTAAACGAGAGTACTGACGTATTGAGATGTGAAATTTTAAATCCTAAAACTGTCATTGGACTACGGATAGTAGCATTTTCAACTTCTCTATTTCCTTCACTACTACAGATTCTTACAAAAAAATCTCAATAGGATGAGAAAGTGAATATGAAGAGAGACGAATTGAAATTGTCATTTCCAAGGAAATAATATTCAGAAAATCTACATATTATAAGTAAATTAGAATACTGTTATTAGATAGTATCACAGTAGTATCTCTAGCTATCAAAAATCATGACAATCGAATAGGCTTATGTGACCCTTTCTGAGACCTCTTTTCACGTGTGAAAGCAAAAATAGATAAAAACATCTAATACATCTTCCATTTTTACACAAAGGCTGTAGAAGAGAAATGGATCCTTCAAATGGATAAAAAGGTAAAACAAAGTTGTCATTAGATTGTCCTTGCAATGGCTTGTTGGGTGCAAATAATTGTTTGTTTGATACAATAATTATTTTTGAATCTAGAAAATTACAAGTTTGATCTTAATTAAAAGATTAATACATATACTAATGTTTGGAGAATATTGGCAATAAGACTAAGTGCCAATGAAATTATACAAAAATAACAATAATTGAAGACGTACAAAAACAGCAAAAAATATTGGATTTTTTAAATATAATTCTAATTACAATGCAAAGAGAGGAAATACTGGAAGTACACTAAAAACAAGAACATGCTAAACAAAGGAAAATTGCCAATAAAGATTAAAAAAACTCTCATTTCTAACACGAACTTTTTATATGCACAATATTGTTAGTGAATTTGGATTAGTAATCATTGACAAAGATTTTCCACCTACAATGTTTTATATTTCAATGTTTAGAAGAGGTTACAAAATAATTGCTTGTTACTGTATGTAAAAAAGATTGTCAAAGCCCTTATTGATAATAGTTTAATGAACAATCATAGCAAGCTTCTTATCTTCACTATTGTTGTTAATAAATCCAAAAAAATAATTCAAGACCAGCCATAACATTGTTAACCTTCACTAGGGGCTTCCTTTTGCTCCCCCAATATGAGGACCCCCTAGCCAATATGATTCATCAGCTCTCAACTAGTCCCAATAGAAATCTTAAACTAAACTCTCCCCCAGGTATCGTGGGAGGAATATCCTTCCACCTGAGGGGAGGTACCTGAGCGGTTTAACAATGTTATGACACTGATGACTAACTAATGATTTGTTCCTTTCACTTCCCATTGCTCTAGCATGATATGATTATTGTAAATGACATTCTACTTCAAAAGTTCATCTACAACATCAATGGGTTCCATTAGCTCCCAATAGCTCTAAAACTGTGAGATTCTTTTAGACAACTTTCTAATTAAAATATGCAATTATAGTAAAATACTGCGTAATTAAAAAATGCGACAGCAATGTGATGATAGCTATAAAAAATTTGCCTCAAAATTATTATGACAATATATGCTATTACTATGTTTAATACCTTTCTCAAATCTTTGAGGCTTGTCTTAGACAATGTTCCAAGTCTTGGTTCACTTATAGATACCTACACAACAACTCTTGGAAATTTTGGATACAAAAAAAGTGGATCTTTACTAAACCCAACACAGTATCTCTAAGTTTCAAATATTTCCTACTACCTCTCAACCCAAAAAAGGTGGAATATGCTCCTGAAATGGGACTTGAATCACCCCCACATTAATTGGGATTTATGAAAACCTAAAACGGGACAAACAAGGGGTTTATGAGGGCCTTGCAAGAGAGAGAAGAAACAGAAAAAAGTAAAAGAAACAGAAAACCGGTATTGAGAAGTACCTCTCCAGAAACACGCTTGAATTTCCTCTACAGTCATGCCTGCTCATGAAACCAATGGAAAAATTTGCTAAATGTGCTAAACTTTCAAATTTGACTTTGATACTCACATTTTCAGTAGCAATCTAAGAAAAAAATGTATAGAAATCCTGTCGCATTTAGCCACGTTTGGGAACATTGATGAAAGAACTTGATGACATTATAGCCCAAGATAAAGAAGAAAGCAATTGAGCACCTCGAAAAATGCTTGTCACTGAGGTGCCAAAGTACACAAAGCGGCGTCGCAAATTCCACAATAATGTCCGCGAAACCAAAATGGGTTGTAAGCTGCTTGCATGGTCTGCAAATACCTGTTCATAAAGCTCCAACATTTCATATTTGCACACCTTGCCTTGGATATTTAAATGGTTTCAATTCAACTCACTAGGAGGGGACACCACATCCCCACATTATACTAGAAGAAAATTACAATTGTTTGAAACATTAATAGTTGTTGTGAATTAGTTGTTTATTACACTTTGAGTCATTGTATAGTTGTTTAGAACATTTACAATCATTGTGCACAAGTTGTTTAGGACATTTTTTTCTTTTAATGTTATAGAGCATATTTCAGAGCTAATGAATATCTAAAAAAGTGTTGCAAGACTCCACATTGTAGTCAAGACAAAGGAACCCCTTCAACATTGATATACAATGCTATGACTAAACAATTTCATTTGTGATGCAATTTGCAACTTTCAAAAAGCACACTTTGGCATTGGAATTTTTTTAAAATCATGTCACAAGTTTCATGTGCACCTAATAAACCAAAAGAATCAAGGTAGGATGACCTACAAATACTTCTCTAGATGCCTGTCTAAAGCATATCTATATTAATATTAGTTATTATAAATTTATGCACTTCAATGTAACAATTTCATACCAAAAAAATGTGTTCTAAATGACTATTCTAGAATAGCCACACATGTCCATAATGACTATAATTGAGTCATCAAATAATCATTGTGGACATTTGCAATCAATGTGAACTAATCATTTTGGCACGTTTTCATAGTGTTTGAACACTTTGAAATATATAAGAGCATGCCATGACTTGGGTTTGAAGGGTTTTGTACCTCATTTACTTGGAAATATGTGCCATTAAGAGGGAAGCTGCCTCGCATGGCTATTCTACATGGCACCTTAAAAAGCCAAAAGATTTCTAGAGGTTAATAAACATCATGTCAATTATTTAACTCAACTTAAAACATTCAAATCTCTACTTTTTTGGTTGACAAGAGAGCTTTCGAATGAGAAAATGCCTTACAATTAGCCAAGGAGACAATGATATGAGTTCTTCAAATACTGAACTTGGTGTTATGGAACCAAGAATAATTTCTTTACATGTTAAGTCTTGCTATCTTAGGTACAAATCCTAAACGCCTCAACTCTTCTCTTCATTTGAAGGTTTTTCTAAAGATTCATCATAAACAATGACCCTAGATAAACAATTTAATAGTAGTATATAAACAAAAGTTGTAGATCTTGTGGTTTGAATTACTCTTGTAAAGTTAGATCTTCTAGAGGTATCACAGATATTTATATATAAATATTTGAACGTAAAATTCAATTTTTATAGAAATGATTACATCTTGAATATTAAAATTTAAAAAAATTCAACTTCTAATGGATTTGTAAATTTAAAACCCTAAATTTGGTTTTAAAAACTATAATTTGTGAGGCTCATTTCTTGAGGGCACTTTATGAGGTAGAAAAAGATGTGTCATTGAGCTTGATGTTTTTCCAGTTTTGAAGAAATCAAGTCTCAAAATCAAAACAATTTCAAGTGTTACACAACGTGTCCAAGAATCAACAAGGATTATGATGGATGAAAAATGCATGTTTAAAAGACAAAGGACAAATTACGATTTCTTACTTTGCAAAAGAACAAATTCTGGGCGCTGATAGTATAAAAATTACCAAAAGGGTTGCCTTGATGCTTTCCTCTCCCTCAGAGTTGGACGTAGCAAAAGGGTTCTCCTCATCAATAGTGTCGTTCATGTTTGGCATGGATTGAGGCACTTCTCCTGCACACAATGATTGAAAATAAAAATTAGAGTAGAATATTTGACAAATTGTTGCAATTGGAACCATTACAAAGAGAGAGCTAGCTAAACCTATCTTGGCTACATTGTTTACCAAAGACTTTCCACGAACATGAGTGAGTAACGTTGTGCATGAGCAATTCAACGCATCTGAAATTTTATATGCATACCAACGAAAATACAAGCCATAAATAGATTTTGTTGTTTTTTCAACATCTTGTTTGTTAACTATGAAACAAAGCAATTCTATTTATTTTTAAGAATTCATTTTGTTAAGGTTAATTTGGATTTATTATACATTTGTGATAAGCTTCAGAAAAAAGCTTTTGAATCTAATTAAGTGCACTATTACTCAATATAGTAAGAAACATCATAGATTGAGACCATCTAGGTTTAGAGTTTTGGTAACATTTTAAATTGAGTTAGAACATTTAGCTATTTTGTTGCTTTTTTTTCCAAAAAACAATTCTTGACTACAAACAAAATGGACCTCTGTAGATTCTACCTGCAAAAAAGGATGTGTTTACTTTACCTGGGCTCCAAATAGCAAGCAAGTAGGTACAAGGGTCGTCGTGTTCTTTAGGGTCCAACTATTTCACAACAACAAACATCAAATCACCATGAGTTTGATGCCCTCCTTGTTTATATAGCATTCAGAAACTCATGAACCCCCATCCTCAAAATCGAATATAAATTTGATTCTTATCATTATTCTCTTATATGATTGGTATTCAAAGCTTGACAACCTTAGCTAAAGAATATTGTACAACCTCTAACTAGGCATGGAATACCACATAACCCAAAAATAAAAGGTCAAGGAGCGTACATACCCCGTCCAACAAAGGATGGCTATCAGGAAGTTCATACCTACAACACCAATGTACACAAAGTTAGCCAACTAAATTGATACAACGTAATATAGTAATGCTTGGATAAGGTTAATCTTTGTAAGAGAAATATTTGGATAGTGTTAAGGTCCCATTCTCTTTCTTGTGTTTTAGGCTAGTTAAATGGAGTGTTTGTTTACAATTTATGCTTGGATATGGTCAATATTTTTTTCTTGCCAAAGGCATTAACCTTATCCAAGCATCATTGTACAAGTCAAAATATAACTTAGATTTTGCATAACAATTCAATTCATTTAAATCATATGTAAGTCCTTTGTCAATAGTCTAACCACACAAGGGGAAATCTTACCATCAAGTGTGTAACCCTTCTATCCTAAAATCTACTTTGAGTTGAGCCACATTACACCGTAGAAGATAAAATCACTCATCCCCTCTATTCTTGAAAAATGACTTTAACAAAAATAACTATTGGTGCAATACACTAGAAGAAAAACGTGTCCTAAACAACTGATTGCAAATGTCCTAAACAACTATAATTGAGTCATTATATAGTTGTTTAGGTTATTTACAGTTGTTATGAACTAGTTGTTGAGGATGTGTTTTTCTTTTATTGATACAAAAAAGGCTAGTACATTCAAGGAAAAACGAAGGGACCCTTCTAAAACTAGTGAACAATGTTACGCACGTCAAAGACGATGGGGTTTTAGGGTTTAGGGGTTTGTGTCTTACACATAATGGACAGTTCGAAGCCGGCCAACGTTTTTGAGCTTGGGAACAGGAAGGGAGGCAATCCCAGGGGGCACCAACACCATCTCGTGCAACTCCGTGGTGTGAATCAAAACCTCACTAGGACTATTAGTATTACTAGTTTTAACATTGCTTTCCAAATCCAAAACTTCTTCACAAACACTCTCCACTATTTCAATGACACTGGTGAGAGAGCTCTGGGTTTCCTCACAATTAACCCCCAGCTGCACAGAACGGCACTTTGACTTCGCTAGGCCCCCCCAGTCTTCCATGATAGTTTGAATCTGCTCTGTCAGGGGTTCTGATAAGAGTCCTGGTAAGGGATCTGGTAAGGGACCTGATACTGGTTCTGGTACGGGTTCTGGTTCTAATATAGTTGTGTACGTATCCGTAATACTCAAAATGCTGCAACAGTTGGGGTTGTTGATGCTCTTAGACTGCTGCACTAGTTGGGTTGAGGCTTGGGGGTCTGGGAAACAGATGCTCATGTCCATGTCATCCTCCACTTCTTCCACGGTGAAAGGGTAGTCTTCAATGTCAAAGACCTCCAGGTCGGCTTCGGACTCGGGTGTCATGGGCTCCTCCACGATGGGCTGGCAACAGTATTGGGACACCAGCCTTGGGGGCTCAGGCCCGCGGTCTTGGGGTGGGTCCTGCTCGGTTCCTGGAGGGAGGGCTAACGTTGGACCGTTAGTGGGTCTCTCTGAAGCTGGAAGAGCAAGCTTGGCGCTGGACAGAGCGCTTGCGAAATGCTTGCATTCCGGCCTCATGGGGCAGGCATTGCAATTGGGCTTGCTCTTGGTGCAAAATACCTGTCAAGCAAATTGTAAGTGGATGTCAAGTTGTCAACCATGTTCAAACCCGTTTGGGCTAGTTTGATATTTTGCACAGAAAGTGGTATCTATAGGAATTGAAATGAATCACGTAGGAAGGTGTAAGGTAGGAACACCATATTAGGTAAATTGGGAAAAACAGTACATTCTAGGACTTTCACTATTTCTGTCATCATGTACAATTTAGTATATTACAAAAAAACAAATGTGCATTTTCTTGTACAATGGTGAAGTCTCTCTAATTGCCTCCAAGAATATTAAATAATGACAACTTTGAGCTATAGCTATGCCTACGTTTATTGTATGCCTACGTTTATTGTATGTAAGATTAAGGTAGAGTACAAAATGATCCTTTCGTTTTTCCCAATTTACCTGATATGGTGTTTAGGGCAAATTTACCCACAAAGGGAAGAAACCATGCCCTATGCTTGAACATCATAGAAAGAAGTGTGAAAAGGACCAACCTATAAATTTGGTAGAAACGGACCTTTCCTAAGTGCACCCTAAACCTTCAATGAAAAATCTTTGAAGGTCAAGAGATTTATTGAAGATGCAATGAAGTACCTAGAAATGACGAATATTTACCTTTCCAAACGTGATCATTTGGTAGTGGAGCTCGTACAAAGTCTGCTGGTCAAGCTTGCATAACCGAGGCCAGAGGTATTTTTGAATGGTTGCTTGGACGGGGTACCTGCACAAGGATTTTCAGATATTTTCAAAAAAATAAAAATATACAACTGAAAGTATGTGCTACAACATTCTGTGCACTTTCAATTTTAGTGTGAGACCATTGCACGGATGCACCCAACGCGTATATTTTTTACACTAGAAATTCAACACGACCTGGCTACGGAATTGAGCAAATACGAAGGCAGTCAAATCCAAAGTTTATGAAAAATCAAGATCTTGGGATGAATGATTGATTATTGATTAGGCAAAAGCATTGAAAATATGAAGTTTAGAATTCTTTGCCCATACAGTTCTAGCAGATGGAGTTGCAGCTCTTCAGGTAGAGGTTCCAACGGCACCCAACCTAATCTCACGCATATACGCCCCACATTTGTGTCCACCTGGCACAAAAAGAAAGGTAGAAAACACTGTTACGGACTAAATAGTGTTAAAGAGAGCTACTAGGTTTTTAAGCATTCTTGAACACAATGGTGCCTACTTGCTCTACACAATCGATCCAAGGTTTTAAAACAAGGAAGATGATTATGTGTAATAATCTTCTTTTGAGACTAATTTGGTACAGTACTTTATTAACAACTTCAACTAGCAAAGAAATTAAACAAAGACAAAAAAAAAACTAGTTTCATTGTCTAAACAATCCTTCAACCTTTAGTCATTGTAACTACTAGGGTCAACCTTGCAACTCTTGATCTGTCAAGAAAATATACACTACAAGTCAACACTACCCATATACCTTGCATGCAAAAGCCATTTTAATTTCCCATGTATTAGAAAAACAAGGGGCTAATATTTCTTTAAGTTATAGCGTTATAGGCTAAAAGAACGCTCTAAAGTTCAAGAGCATTATGGAACATGTTCCCAAGTTGTCTACACAATCAATCATGAGAGTAAAGATTTGAACTGTTACTGTTTGGATGATTAGAGACGTGAAGCTAATTTGCGATAAGTCTTGAGCAGGAAATCTTTTAGAAAGAGTTTTCGGTGAGACGAGTAAAGCGGACTTACAGGAAAAGCAAGATGGTGAAGAGTGAGAAGGCGAATGCATTCCACGCTCTTGAGACCCAGGCCGCGAATGCTCAATAGGAAATCCTTGGTTTGATCCGTGGACATGGATCGCAGCCATTCCAAGTCAAGCGCTCCATAATCCAGATGCAGTCTCTCCAAAAATGCCTGCCAAATCACAAAAGCATACCCTGATATCAACTCCACACACTGAAACGGCAGCACAAACTCCCAATCATGGTTGTCACATTAGGCAAGATTTGGTTGTTGGACAAGACAAGTGGACGTATAAAACGCACAACATGGACAAACACGTCTATCCACTCTTGTATTATAGGGTATTTTTAGACTTTTGACCTAAAAAGGAAGAATCAAATTACAAGTTTTTATTTTTATTATGTGATATGGCTTTAAATCCATGGTTTAACTTCATGTTGACAATAATGAGTGTCACTAGCACTTAGAAAGTAAGCTTTTTTTAACATTTTTAAAATCAACTATGAGTTGACTATATCAAATTGACATGAGCTCAAGTAGGCACTTTGGGCAAACAAGCAAGTACATGGACAAGCAATCCAATGTGACAACCATGCTCCCAATCAATGTCACTATAAGAATCAATTCATCCGTAAGGGTGATAAGGGGTATTATTTTCATGACAAGACTGTAATTCTATGTGGTAGTCCAATAAGGTGTGGTATCTAAAAATAGTATGTTTTGAGAGATTTGAAAACTTTTAACAAGGCTCATCTTTCTATACAATGAAAATAATAGTTCATGCTCTTGAACCTAAATAGACCCAATTTCCTATCCAACCACCTAGTTGGACCATTTGGACCAGTGCAACCTTCAATCAATCCACACTACTTGGAAATAACTTGTATTTCAATCTTAAGCCTTCTTACATTACAAGAATTTCACAATATTGGAATTTAGGGTTCAATCATTTTCAATCTTAACCCGTAAAAATCTAAAAAAATCTTTGCAACCAATACAATACAAAAGTATTTTCTTGTATTTGGAATGGATCCACGCCTTTACTACATTTGAGATCGACAAAAAAAATTGGAATAAAGATCAATGTGGTTCTAGTGAGCTATTTGAGATCTCGAGATAAAACTTCTTTGTCATTGCCAAATTATACTGCAATGTATTATGGGAACGTTTAAGGGTTAAATGTCTACAATGAGACACCAAGACACTGAAGCAGCCACGAGTTATAGAAAACAACATGTTTATTCCTAATCCAGTGAGCCACTGCCATTTGTACAGATTATTGGGGTGGGGTGGGCTCCGATGCGATTGTGAAGTATTCTCGACAATGCAAACACCGGGAGAGGAAGGAATAGAACATAGGGAACTTATCAAAAATAGGCCTCAGATTTAAAAAGTATCAAAAGTAAGCCTCACCAAATGTGAAAAGTAGGCCTTGCAACTATGGTGGGCAAACATTGAGCATGCCTCTTTATTTCCAAGTCAGATTGGTTTGTGGTAGCTTTGCTTTACAGTGACCAAGCCTATTGCATTACTTATAATGTATAATTTTGCAATTTTAAACTCCTTATTTTTTGATATACATACGTTTTTTTTAGGTCGGCTTGGTGGCCAATGAATATTTGGTGGCAACATGCGCAATGCTTTGCCCACCATAGTTGCAAGGTTTACTTTTGATATTTGATGAGACTTGCTTTTGATATTTTTAAAATGTTGGGCCTATTTTTGATATTTGGTCATTTGTCAAGCCCATTTTTGATGTTTTCCCTACACTAAATATTGCATTTAGGTTGCCCCACACTAAATTCTTGACATTTTATACTATTTAGATACTTATTGTTGCTATAGTAAGTTTTAGCAATAATTATTGCAATAAGCAACTTTTAAAGGCTTTGACAATAACAACAAAGTTACAAAAAGATAAATTAGCAATGTCCATGTGGTAAACCATGTGGAATCCTAATATCTAAAGAGTTTCCAAGTGACTAAGCCATGAGTCATGAGATAACTTTCCATGGTAAGGCAACCTAATTGTTAAGGCAACCTAAATGCAATATTTAATGTATAATACAAGGGCATTGATATTTCTACCACACCTTTTGAACTATTGCACCACACCTTGGGGTGAATTTCAGATTTCTACTATCAAAAAGCTGAATTTGAGCATTTGGAATTCAGATTTGGACTTAGAAACCGTCATTCAATCTAGAATCACATAAAAACATTGTAACTAAACAACACCCAATGACAGAATTCAGCTAAGGGGAAAAATATTGCTTTTACTTTTGTTTATAAAAAAAGATAAGTTTTTCCATTGGGTGTTGTTCAATTAGAACCTTTTTGTGCTTCCAAACTAAATCAAGGTCTCTAAGTCCAAATCTGAATTCCAAATTCTCAAATTTAGCTTTTTGATGGTAGAAATCTGAAATTCACCCCAAGGGTGTGGTACAGTAATTCAAAGGGTGTGGTACAGTAGTTCAAAGGGTGTGGTACACATGTCAATTCCCATAGTACAATCTCAGTCCAGACACAGGAGGAGAGAGAGGAGCAGGACACCATACCTTGATCCTGCCGGCGAGAATCCAGTTGAGACCGCGCTCTTTGATGACATCAGCCACCGCTTGCACATCAGCGGCACGCACGGCCTCCCAATCAACACCATCCTCAGTCATGGCGGTTCTGGCCGCCGCCGCCGGGCGAGTTTCCCCGGCCATCCGGGGCTTGAACTGGGCATTCAGAGTGGAGAAGTCAAAGGACTTCCTCGCAGTCACTTGCTTCTCCTCGATCTTCGCCCTCTCCAGCCCCGTCAGCCCCGTCTTGGGATTGTACTTCCCATGCGACGGCTCAGGATGATATGCTTCTACCAGTGCACCTCCCTCGGTAGAAAACTCCCTGGCAATGGCGATGGCAGTCTCAGAAGACACCACCATGTCCACCTGGCTAGTACTCCCTTCTGCCGACACCATCTGGTACTCCAATCCCGAAGAGTTCTCGGACTGCGCCTGATTGGATTGCTCCCCTTGCAGTAGTAGAGCTTGCGGTCGAGCTTGCGGTAGAGATAGAGCTTGCGGTAGAGGTAGAGCTTGCGATAGAGGTAGAGCTTGCGGTTGCGGTGGAGCTTGCGATCGAGCTTGCAGCGGTTGAGCTTGCGGTGGAGCTTGCGGCGGTAGAGCTTGCGGTAGTAGTTCTTGCGGTAGAGCTTGCGGTAGGGATTCCTTTACCGGACTGATCAGTTCGGGTATGGTGGACGCGAACAGGCCTGAGCTTGTCTCGTCTGGTAGAGCTTGCAGCAGTCGAGCTTGCGGTAGAGCTTGCTGTTGATCTTGCAGTGGAGCTTGCAGTAGGGATTCCTTAGCCGGACTGATCAGTTCGGGCATGGTGGACGCGAACAGGCCTGAGCCCAGGCCTGAGCTTGTATCGTCTGGTGGATTGATGACCTCGGAGATGGTGGATGCTGCCGACTCTTCATGGTTTTGCCAAGGGGTGTGGCTGGTTGGTGCGGCTGTTTCATAGCTGGACTCTTGGTTGCGGCTCTCTTGAGACTCAAGAACTGTGACACTGTTTGGTGAGCACTCCGGTGCAGCCGTGTTCTGTGTTGAGGATTCCGTGATTTGCGGTGCCGGAGACGATGGATTGTCGGCGTTGGCGTCGCCGGCGTCGTCGGCGTCGTCGGGATTCTTGGTTTGCAAGGGTGATCGCGGCAATCCGTGGCAGGGGAAGCGTGATCTCATGGACATGAATGCCGAGCTACAACAATGGAATGCAAACCAACAATAACAGAATTAGATTGAGACCTTTTCCTTTGCTTTCATCTTTTAGAGAGTGCTAAGACGAGGCAAAAACAAATATTATAGGGAAGCCACATCAGTTTGTTACATTCATGTATCTTTTGTGTAGAATTTATTTGTTCATTTTTATGTTATGTAATTTCATCTAGATCTAGCAGTTTCATCCAATATTTTATCAAAAATGGGAGTTCATCAACCTAAACACCAATTTTGTAAACTGGTTGTATTCATGTGTCAAAAGTTGTGACATGTACAGTACAACACAACATAAAGCAACAAAGATCTAACAACCATATGAGCCGTTCATAAGGTAGGAGGCTCTAACTTGGAGCATGCTTGAAAATGGAGCACCTCCTCAAATGTACTCAATTTGCACATGTTGTTTTTCATAGCCCTTCAGCTATGTACATGCAATGTACATTTGCGGAGGTGCTCTATTTTAGAGCCCTATGGCCTTTCCACTTCAAAATTTCATAACTAATTTCACAAAGTTTCAAAAAATATGAAACAACTTGGGGTAGATGCCAATTCTTCTTGTCTTTCAAGGGAAATTTACCAAAAAATATTTCAAGAAGTTTCACCTATCCAAAATTTAGTTTCAGCCCTTCAATGCTCCATTCATGAGCCTCTTACCTTAACACCCCTCAATAAGTAAAAACTCTTTATAACTATAAACAAAAAAGTCTTAGAATGAAATTTACAAAAACAAATTGGAACTATTGTTTGCCAAAAAAATAAATTGTTGACATTCAAATTTAGCAACTACTCAATGTTATTGACCAAAAATTTGTTGATTTAGAGTGGCTTGCATATACCTTCACAAATGTCTAATTTCAATCCACAAACTAAAACCAATATAGATTTTGGTGCAATCTAGTTCATGCTAAAGAAATGGAATATGGCCAACTTAATTAGATTGACGGTCCTAGCATTGGATATAGAGAGCATAGTTGTATTTGATGATGAGGTTCATTTTTTAGCATTATGAATCTGATAACACAAAAGTGAAGTCTTATTATAAGAAAAAGCGTAAAAAGGTTTAGGCAAGGCAAGGGAGGTTACTTCCACCGCAATGCTATTCTTTTTGGTTATTGGACTTAATTTGGATGGTTGATTCTTGTTCAACTATATTTTAATCAAGGGTCCAAAAAATACCATAACACTAAAGTGGATCCACATTTCAAAATAACATGTTTTTCCTTATTCAATGAGTGAGTACCATCTATACAAAAATGGACAATATCAAGGTTAAGGTATTTTGTTCAAGGGAATTGATATGTCTATCACACCCTTTTAACTATTTTATCACATCTTGAGGTAAATTTTAGATTTCTACCATCAAATAGTTGAATTTGAGAATTTGGAATTCAGATTTGGATTTAGAGACCGTGATTTAGTCTAGAATCATAAAAAGGTTCTAATTAAACATCCCATGAAAAAGCTTATCATTTTTTATAAACATAAGTAAAAGTAATATTTTTTCCCCAAGCTAAGCTTTTTCATTGGGTGTTAATCAATTACAACCTTTTTTTATGATTCTAGACAAAAGCAAGGTCTCTAAGTCCAAATCTGAATTCCAAATTCTCAAATTCAACTATTTTGATGGTAGAAATATAAAATATACCCCGAGGGTGTGGTAGAATAGTTGAAAGGGGTAAAAATATCAATTCCCTCTATTTGATTGAGCATGATTAAACAAAATCCATTCACCTAACTGATGTAAAGATTACATGAAAACTTCATTATAAAAATGACATCCTCGTCACTCTCATGGCTTAGCAAGTTATTACTCATCAAAAGGCTCTACTTTTAAGTTACCTAGTACATTTAAAAAAAATTAAAATCTAAAGTAGTTAGTGGATACACTTTCCACTACAAGAGAACAATGTCAATTTGGACTTTTTTTTGTCATTTGGACATGTTGATTTGAACATTTCTTTTTGTCATTGTTGATGTTTTTTTGTTGTCATTTTTGACATAGTTTGTCAATTTGGATGTGTCAATTTATACAATTTTTCTTGGGTGAATTCACCTATTGAGCTACTTAATATGAAATAAGGTGTCTTTCTTCAAACCCATAGAATATTTAGGCTCTTGTGAGATTTATTATGTGCCTACTAATAGTTTAGCCTTCGATCTTATGGCTACCATTATCTTATGATACTCTAACTAGTCCATAACCACCTCCCATCTTTGATAAATGCATGTGGCACTACTCATTTGCCTTGTACCTAGGACAAACACAACTTGAAGAGCACTTGTCAATATTTACTAATTCTATTTTTGGATATGCTAAACTTATATATTAGAATACATGAAAAACCCAAACTCCGACAAAAAAAAAACAAAAAAACAAAATTTGCAATTGTAAGGAAGTTAATGCAACCCACCTTGAAAGCACATCATTAACATTTTGGGTGAGAAAAGCCCCCACAACCGAGTCCACAACAGACCCCTTCCAACACGAGAAACTGCGGTCTCCTGCACCACCATACCATGCATGCAAATTTGAACATTAATTTCATTAAGAATCGGCGGTATTTATGTGCCATAAGATGTGACATACATTTTCACAAAAGATTCATTTCTGTTCACAAGTTAGAAGCGGTATAGAATTTTATATTCCTGTGTCAAAAAATGTGACATATATCTATATTATGAAGCATGGATTGTCTATTCATCATGGGAAATTCAATTTTTTTATTAAAACTATAAATTCCAAATTCTTTATTAAAGAGGGTAGGAAAAGGAAAAGGAAGAGAATGGGAGGGTGAAATTAAATACAAAAAGGGGAATGCTATTTCATGAGCGGAAATTCGTGAGTCGTGAGCCATGAGCAAGGATTTTTTATCAAAATAATAAATCTCACCTATAATTGTGTACACATGGCTCTATGATTGTGCATTTTAAACTATCATCTCTTAAAAAACTTATTATTATTTTTAGTTGTTTCATTAAATTTTAGTTCTACTATCTATTCCTACTCACAAAATCTTGAATCCCAGCTCATGGCTCATCGTTTTACGCTCACCAAATAGAGTCATCCCTTATTCTTATCATATCTTGTAAATACATTTTACTTGGTCACAATTTATAGCACACATGTCACAAATTTAGACTAAATGATTCACGATATGATTACCTCCCAAGCATTTCACCAAGCAATTCAAGAGGGTTCAAGGTTTAAGGTATTGGGGTTTAACCCCTGAACAGCCCAAAAGCCCTTTGCGGCCATATGTACGACCGTATGTACAAACATATTTGAGCTGCTCTGAGGGCTTTCTAAATTTTTGTATGCACCCACCATCATACAACCCTTCAATATGTATGGTTGTAACACTTAATTTCTAGCTGATTCAAACTTTTGAATATTGGTTGTGACCGTATTTGGTACCGTATCTCTAGAGCCCAAAGGCCCTCAAGGGTTAAGAATGCCATATTCATTAATTTGGGTCAAAACGGTCATTTTGGGACTTTTGAAAATTTGGGAAGATTGGGGTGATCACCCCAAAGCAAGCCCCTTTGGTACACTTGTCCTCACTTGAGAGGAGGAATTTGTGAGGAAAAAATCTTAATGGCTCAGACTGAACCTGATACTTTTGAATCTGGTTTGAGGTGACTATTTTGGATTGAGGTGGAGTACAAAATGGTACCTTTGTTTTTCCCAAATTAACAAATATGATGTTTAAGGTAGTGTGCTCATAAATTGTCCAAGCATTAAAATTGCCCACCTTCTCAAATGTTCCCTTGTTGTACATGCTTTTTTTCATAAATTTTCAAAATGTACAAAGAGTGTATATTTGAAGAGGTGGACAGTTTTAGAGACCTATGACCTTTCCACTTTAAAATTGTATACCTAATTCCACAAAGCTCCAAAAAACATGAAATAACTTGGGTTAAATGCCAATTCCTCTTGTATTCCAAAGAAAATTTACTGAAAAATAGTTCAAAAGGTTTCACCTCCCCAAAATTCAGTTTCAGCCCTTAGATGGTCCATTCATGAGCCTCCTACATTACCTTAATTGATTCACAATATGATCGACGCCCAAGCATTTCAAGAGGGTTCAGGGTTTAAGGTTTTAGGGTTTGAGGCTCACCTTGCACGATGTGCATGCGTTCAATGAATCGCAGAGCTTGCGCCTTCATCTTGCGCCGCTCCTCCTCCCACTTCACCTCATTCTCGCCCTCCGTCACCTTCTCCGCGCCACCGCTGCCCGGCTTCCCCATGAGCAGCTTCCACACGCGCACCGTCTCCCCGTCCAGCACCACTTTGGCCCGCGCTTTCTTCTTCCGGAGCGGAATCAACGGCCCTTCATACACCACCACGGTCTTCCCGTTCTCATACACCACCACACTCTTATCGCTACTCACGTTTTCATACGGCACCATCTCCAGTCCATGATTCTTCTGTGAATCCTCTTCCACCGCAGTTATGTTCTTTTTCTTACTCTTTCTTCCTTTCCCTGCTTTGTCAGCAATCCCCTTCGAGGACTCCACCAAATTCGGCCACAACGTCAACGCCAACCCCTTTTTCTTCGGCTTGGGCCCTGGTTTGCGTTTCACTACTGCCACCACCTCCGTTCCTTGAGGTACTGCTTCCTGCACCTGCGCAAAAATTGCCCATTTCTCGTTAACTTGCGAACCGTAAACCCTAACCCTAATACGAAGAAGCTCTTGTGCATCTAACTTGCAGCATTTTTGAGTAGTCACTGCTCTTTCTAACACCATTGCAAATCCATTTAATATTGCTTTTGTCTGATTTGTAGGTCTTGCTTTGGTTTGATTGTTTAGGTCTTGCTTTTGTCTGGTTTTTAGGTCTTCCTCTTGTCTGATTATTAGGTCTTGCTATTGTCTGATTGTTTATGGTCTTGCTGATTGTTTAGATCTTGCTATAGTCTGGTTGTTTAGGTCTTGCTATATTCTGATTGTTTAGGTCTTGCTTTTGTCTGATTTTTAGGTCTTGCTTTTGTCTGATTTTTAGCTCTTGCTTTTGTCTGATGATTTGTACGTCTTGCTTTGGTCTGATGATTTTTAGGTCTCGATTTTGTCTGATGATTTTTAGGTCTTGCTTTCGTCTGATTTTTAGGTCTTGCTTTTGCCTGATTGTTTAGGGTCTTGCTTTTATCTGATTATTTAGGTCTTGCTATAATCTGATTTTTAGGTCTTGCTATTGTCTGATTTTTAGCTCTTGCATTTGTCTGATTGTTTAGGTCTTGCTATAGTCTGATTGTTTAGGTCTTGCTTTTGTCTGATTGCTTTTGTTTGATTGTTTAGGTCTTGCTTTTGTCTAAAGTTTTTAGGTCCTGCTTTTGTCTGATTGTTAGGTAGGTCTTGCTTTTGTCTGATTGTTTAGGTCTTGCATTTGTCTGAATTTTTAGGTCTTGCTTTTGTCTGAAAGTTTTAGGTCTTGCTTTTGTCTGATTTTTAGGTCTTGCTTTTGTCTGAATGTTTAGGCCTTTTTCTTGTGGAGCTCTCGCACGAAGATTGTGTGACTGACCTGATTCGGTGTCTGTTGCTGCTGCTGCTCAGAGATTGCATAATCCTTCAACTGCTGTGTCTCTTCCTCGGAGAGGGGCTTCAAAACGATGGGCCACAGGTCCGACTCAAACTCCGCTTTTTCGTCCTCCGGAAGGTGATCGAGCACGTGACGAAGCAAGCTCTCGGGCGACAACTCGAGTTGAGGATTCGAACTGAGAATGGACTTCAAGTACACCACTCGCTGGATGTGGTTCATGTCTCGGAAGGGGGTGTTGTGCGGGGACAGGATGCCGCGAGGACATAGCCGGCTCATGAAGGTGGAACTCAAGGGCTGGTTCCAGGCACTAGAATCAGCTGTTGCACCTTCTTCTTGTGGTTGGCTTTTGTCCCAACCTAACTGCATCACGGATTCCTCAAACTGCTGCAGACACGACCTTGCCCGTGTGGAGTTGAAGTAAGATCTCACGTTGTCATAAGCAGTAGCATTGGCTTGTGAAAGCATCATCATCTCAACATGCGCTTCTTCAGGGCTTGAATCAGGTAATGTTGTACCCACAGCGTTGGCTTGTTCAGGGATGGCTAATGCTAATGTCTCTGCACGAGCTTCATTGCTGCCTTGGTTGAACTCTGGTACTGATGGTGCTTGAAATAAGGTGCGGCGAGCAGGCGGTGAATTGGAGAGCGAATCTGAGGAGTGTGCTGGACTTTGTGGACTTTGTGGCAAATCGTCGGCAGTTGTGAATCTAGAGTTGAGACCTGTTGAATTTCGTCTCTCTAATCGGAGTTTGATGCAAGCTTCGCAATCACAGGTGGCCGTGTCGTGCTGTGTTGTTGTTGCTGCTGCCACCGCCGTCGTGGTCATGTCTTCGATGTCCATGTCCACAACCTCTGGGTAACCGGAATCTCGGCCTTCTTCATGGCCGGCATCGCACTGCGTTGTTGTCGTTGTTTGCTGGCCTGCTCTCTTCTTTGCTGATTTCCTCGCGAAGGAGTCCGATTCTGCATGACGGTGAATTCGTTAAAATGGCGAGTAACTGGCACTTTTGCAAGCGTCCCTCTCTGGAACCTCAACGCTCTGTATCGTTCCTAGTTTTTGAAGCACTGAGCACTTGAATGTCACTTTTGACTGGCACTCGTCAAATTAAAAGGTTTGCTCTTGTGTACCCTGATAAACAATTTTTCAAATTTCCTGTTCTTACGACTGGGCTAGTATAAATACTGTTTGAAGGTCTGTGACTAGTCATAAAGAAAGAAATTATCGTTTGTGTGAGCCAGCGGTGCTGTTGTGTCACCTCACCTTTGGGGAGGACATCTTTCCTGGAATTCTACATTCTCTTCAATCAAAAAGTAGAACCTTCTCTTACTAGTCTACTACTAGTGTATTGGGAACAGGATTATGCCATCAATGCAACGCTAACCCAATATTTCCAAATTTTGGATGAAAAAAAAGACATACGCAATGCTTGTGCACATCCTTTTAATAAGCAATTGTCAGTAAAG
Source organism: Ulota crispa (assembly GCA_963920765.1). Classification (NCBI taxonomy): domain Eukaryota; kingdom Viridiplantae; phylum Streptophyta; class Bryopsida; order Orthotrichales; family Orthotrichaceae; genus Ulota; species Ulota crispa. Next base: position 5,240,825 of record OY987250.1, on the reverse strand, counting down.
CTAATCATGTTTGCAAATGGGTTTTTCTAATTAGAAAGCCTTGTATAGTTGGGACAAACAGTGTGCCCAGCTTCTATATCTGTTAAAAAAAATCATGCGGAGTAAGTTTTATGACCTTTCTGGCATCCGTGGACACTCCTTTGAGACCGACTAAATTCCTTGAAGAATCTGGCTCTTATTGCAGGAATGTAAGAATGGTCTATTGAACTGAACGTAACAGTGTTAATATATATATATATATATATATATATATATACCATATATAGCGTGTATTCCTTTGTATTGGAGGGTTTTTGTCTTCATTTTCAAAACTAACCAATTCATTGTACAATCTTAGGGCTTGACCTTGACGTAATACCGACACGGAGAGAGTTTACCCATTCGGACTTTCGACACGATTCTTGAGAGACGTCTCTCTCGCAGCATGTTGCGAAGAATTAGCTAAGAATCCGCGAAGAAGAATTGGTTGAGAATGATGGAGAAAACTTACTGGCGACGCCATCACCAGGGTGAGATGGAACTTTCTTCCCATCCACGCGGCGTTTGCACATGCGCTTATCCTTGGCCACACGAGGGTGGTACTTCTTCCGTGGCTTCGGAGGAGTAGTAGCTTCGCCCACACTCACCGGCACCTCATTCAAATCAAATGTATCAGCAGCAGCAGCATTCTTCCGAGTGATCTCCTTCTCGCCAGCAATAACAGCAGCAGCAGCTATGGCAGCCGGGGTCGGTTCGAAGTTCAGGGAAAAACTCTCCTCCTGAGTAGTAAAAGCCCCTGAAATAGCAGCAGGTGCAGCCTCCTCAACCTCGGTATGTTCCGGAATGCCAAACTCATCGAAATACACGTGCAGATGCTGCTCTTGAGAATCAGGATGGTGGTGGTGTAATTCTAAGGGATGGTGGTGTAATTCTAAGGGATGGTGGTTTAGTTCTAAGGGATGGTGGTGTAATTCTAAAGGATGGAAGATGCTGTAATCGTTGTTTTCCCTGGTGGGGGAGGAATTGTATGACAACCGACGTCCACGATGAGGAGTGTCGGCCGACAACAGAGCCCCCGAATTCAGCCTCTCCGAGTGTTGCAAATACTCCTCCTGAGCTTCACTTAAGAACACTGTATCCACGCTGCAATGGCCACGAGGAGTACACGGACTGGAAGAGTCTGGAAACAGTGTCATCTCGCTGGCACTCCGTGCAGATGTGTTGCAAGCAAGGCTCGGCCAAGTGTGTTCCACATTCGCTCCATAAGCTCCATGTTCTCCATGCACTTCATGCACTCCATGCGTTTGGTGTGCTCCATTGACTTCGTAGATTCTAGTGGCTGACCCATGGACATCAGTTGCAGCAGGATCAAGATGCGAATCCTGCTGCGTTGCTTGACAATAGCCGAATTCGGGAGAGGAGTTTGTGCGTAATCCAAAGCTGGAGAGCGAGGAGAATCCATGGTTAGCGTGGAATTCCTGTGGCGTGTGCGCCTGTCGAGGAGCAAGCGATGGAGTCTGACGATGTGAAACGTGAAAGCTTGGGGTTTGGGTACCGTTGGTGCCATGATGGTAAGCCTGCAATCCTGCTGCTGCTGATGATGATAATGATCGCTCTTGATCAATGATCGCTTGGAAACTCGCTATGGCCTGAGCCGTGGCTGCTGCAGCAGATTCTGGCGGTCGCTCACCGGAGAAGTGTGCATTGTGTCTGCTCGAAAAGACGGTCGCCGAGGGATTGGTATTGTGCTCGACCAGCTCTGGTCCTCCTCGGAAGGGGAAAACTCCGCAGCTGCTGCTCTCTACCATCCGGGAGTAGAACCCTCGTCTCTCACTCGGGAAGGCGGAGGAATCGAGGCTATTAAAAATGTGGGTGCCGCCGCCTGGATACGGCTCTGGATTACTGAGCTGGACAGAATCTGCCATCATGTGAAGACATCATGGTGAACGCCATGAGAAACCATTATGGTGAACGCCACGAGAAGTAAGACTTACATATCACACTGTTCTTTTTTTTTCTTTCTTTTTTTCCTAAAATACCTTGCGTATTCTGATAAGAATTTGAATGGGATTTGGGTGGGGGCAAGGACGGCCTACCGTTTGATCCTCGTTCGTTAAGCATCATGTTCTCGTTGCTGTACATATGAAACTGATCCTGCTGCTGCTGCTGTTGCTGCTCCGTGATAGGCATGAAGCTCCGCCTCCTCTTCTGCCCTGACTTCGCCAGATTCATGTCCAGGTTGAACGCCACCTCGCTCTGCTCCCAGGGTGGCATCATGGTGAGACTCGTGAACCTCGCCTCAGAGGCAAGCTCGGACGTCGGCTCTCGCAACGTGAACGACTGGGTCATGTTCACCACATTCCTACACCGCTGCCTAATGGCCTCATCTCCTACAAAACCATGCGGTGTCAGCCATGACAGTGTACCGAACTCTAAACCCTTGTATGGTCATTGTTGTCGTAACTGCACAGAGCTCTAAAAAAAAAGCTAAGTAAACAAAACTGAAAGACTAAGGTAGGAGGTCCATAAACCGACCATGTTCTAAATGCGTATATTATCTAGGAAAGAGTGACATGTTCCTTCAAATATCTATTACATTGATGAATTAGGTAGGCTTAAATGGTAGGTTTATAGACCTCCTACCTTAGTGCATAAATCTGAGGTTTCAGACAGGGCTCACTTCTAGCAATTTCTAGGAATCGTAAGATAGAAATGGAGTTACCTCCCGACGCGAGCTCACATTGGATGAGCTTGGTACCGTGACTAGGTTTGCCAGGAGTTTGCACTCTTCGCTGTCTCCGGGACTCGATCAACGCACTGGTGGTGCGAGCGCCATTATGCAAAAATGCTCTTCAAACACACAGCAGTGAAGGACTGCTGCGGTATTTCTCGTCCTGGCAATGTCATCTACATGTTTCGTTCACGTTGGGAGCCAGCGCTGATCCTCGAACCCTTCGCTGTACGACTCCATGATTCATTCTCAAGCTCACGGGCAACAAGTCATCACGGAGGCTACACAACTAGAGAAAGGTCCATCCTGTCCTGTCCGGAAAAATGCCTGACGCATAGCTGTGTTACCATCCGAAGCTCACCCTGCCGACGTTGCCAAGGCAGAGAACGCAGCAGTCAACAAAAAGGGCTTGGATTGTACATCATTGGCATTGATGCGTCTGTCGCCCAAAGTAGCTCACAAGGGCTGCAAACAAACCAACTACTGATCAAGCCATCAAGGCATCTAATGTGGATGATTACCAGCCCTGGCGTGATTAATGACGCCCTGACCTACTGGCTTACACGTAGCGCCAACAGAAAAACGTCTGGGAGTCGTTTGATCCCCACATTCATAGTTCCAGGCGTTATTGCTCAACAGAGTCATCCAACAGCCATACGGTACTGTCTTATCCCCCCACCTAATGCGACCTGCCAGGGCCCCACGACCCCAACCTACTGCCTAACCCCAAGAAGGTAACTTACAGCACCTCCACCACTTTGAGAACGCGAAATGTCTTTTGAAGAGCCAAGGAGCGGGTCATTTGCAGCAGCGGCCATGCCAATTCCAAAACCCTCCCATCGCTCTCACTTGAACCTCCTTGTCTCTTGAACCTCCTTGTTTCTTGTCTCTTGAACCTCCTTGTTTCTTGTCATGACTAGCTTTTTCTCTTGAGCACCTTTCAACTATAGTCAAGGCTCTAGCGGGAATAGAAAAGACTTTCACAATGGCGTGAACACAAGCTTGTACCGTCTCTCCGCACTATCTAGAAGTCAATAATTGTGATGCTATGGAGGTCTGAACCATAGGCCACCTTTCAACTATAGTAAAAGGAATCAAGTCTTTTAGTGGGACCTTCACAATGACATCAATGCAAGCTTGTACCGTCTCTGCACTATCTGGAAGTTAATAGTTATGATGCAATGGAAATCTGAACCACAGATCCTCCCACTAAAGTCCTGGTTACATCTACGTTTCCATCTGCGGTGGCAATGCTCTTACCCCTCCCTCGTTCTCGTGTGCATTCGGATCTACCCAAAAACCCGCTCGGTAAGGAGTCCATGAGTTCACTCTCTGACTCTTCACCTGTGTATCAGCCCTGCGATCACTCCCTCACGCTTCTTTCGAAATGCAGCCTCTGGACATTGCCGTGAGATCCAGTGGCTCGTGCTTTGACCAAAGACCATGGTGTGCTACAAGACGGTCACTGCTGATTGCTAGCCTGGTTTGGTTTGGTTTGTGGGGCCCAAAGCAAGAGGAGGTGTACTGCCCGATTGGAACACTTTCGAAACGGTTGAAGAGAATAAGTTAAGTCGAGGTTTTGAGTTGGAATTCCCACTCCTTTACGCAACTCTTTTGACCTGGAGTGGGAAATGGTGATCGAAGAGTACTGACCTGCCACTGCACTACTGTTCAGGACAAGCGGAAGGCGCCCGGCTGTCGAGTTGGCGCTTGTGACGCTCCTCGACACGTCCCGTCCTGTCACCTGCTTACAACAATCACCAAATGATGCTCAGGCACTCAACGACAACGACGACGAGTAGTAGTACTACTACTATTACGCTCCGTTATTCTAAGCACGAGCTACTAATGTAATTTGATCTAATCCGCGAGCATCGCCTTCGAGAAACCATCCTGTGTCGCTCAGAGTTCGCCATTGCCTGACTGGGTTTACGCTTGGACCGGTTAAGTTTAAGCTACCCCACTTGCAGTGACAATACACTTGGTTTTACGCAATTATCTACCCTGCTAATCAATCGGTCACTAACCGAACTCCGGCTGTATGAGTTTCAAGTTGAGGATGAGCGCTTGCACCAAGGCTACTCCGTTCTAAGAAATGGAGATTGGGCATGGCAGTGCCGCGCCTAACTTAAATGCTAATGAAGAATGAGCGAGTAGCCTAATGCCAAACTTAGACAAATGAAGCAGGTGGGGGGTGGGCATGGCAGTACCGCGGACCGCGGCGTCTAAATGCTAATGAAAGAATGAGCGAGTAGCCTAATGCTAAACTTAGACAACTGAAGCAGGTGGGGGTAGTGGTATCAAATAAACTACGGACAAAATCCAGTGTTCACCGATTGGATTTCTGTAAGCTCACGGACGCCCAGCTGCGAGAATGTGAACCTAGTGTGAGCCCTGGAAATGGCACGCACGTGACGGTATGATCTCCTCGGCGAGACGAGGGCAAGAATTAGTGGCGTTTTGCTCACCTGGCAATGATCCTCGCCCTCCTCCGAGAGCACTTCCCAGTGTGGGAGCCAGGCCAGTGCTCGGGGCACGCAGGGCAGACTTCACTCCTGCAAGACAAGTAAAGTCCTTCCTTCGTGCCGCTGCTGTTGCGGCCTTGCACGTCGCTCAGACTAGCACTAAGTTACGGTACTCCCCCACTCTACCACTACCACTACGTTGCCTCCGTTGCAGAAGAGGAGGAGGAAATAGTCAAACCCCGACCGAAACGAATATTAGTATTATAGAAAAGCTAAAGTCCGACACACATGGCTCGTTCGCAGTGTGCAAGCACACAAGGATGGCGTCTCCGTCTCCATCTCCGTCTCTGGGACGTTGATAAGCTTCGCCGGACGCTTCGAGTAAAGAGGACGGCAGTGCCTAAGAGGACGACGATGGCGATGGCAATGCCGATGATGACGACTGAGAAGAAGAGTAAGCTAAGCTTAGTGCGTAGAGTGGTTTTGAAGAAATCAATATTGTTAGTACAGCACTGTGGATGAAGCCAAGCGCTAGGGGTACAGACTACAGACTACTGACAACAGACGTATGTATGCTTTAGAGTTTAGCCTTCCCTTCCCTTCGCTGCGTGCCTGCAGGTCTGTCGTGACTGTCCTTGCTGACTGCACCACCAGCCCCACCACCCCCTCCCGGCCTCCTCCTCCCTAAGGAGTCCAGACCGGGCCACACTCAAATAAAAACACCTTTCCAAAACTGCCTTTTGTACCAAACAAGTGGCGGCACTTACTTCTTTGTGGAAAAGTAGATATTTCCATTTTTACACTCATCCATTTCAATTCAACTATTTTGAGATTCAAAGTTGTTGTCTCCGAACTCCGTCACTTTGAATGATGGAGAGGTTAGACTATTAGAGCATCTCCACAGGTCCTGGCAAGTTCATAAAGGTATCCATCTATTTTGGAGGGCCCTCAAGCTCCTTGATTTCCACTCATGGTTCTTTTTTTTTGGTGAATTTTTGCCAGAATCTTACCTGAAAATATCACCGACTCCCAATACATTAAGAAATTCCAAGAAAAAAGTGGATGAATTAGCCAAGTCCCTCCTTCCTCACATACCGGATTCGTTAGTTTTTGGATGAAAGTAGCTTGTATTAGCAATATATTGGATGAACAAGCACACCTCATTCATTCTTTCCAATTATAGGCAATTTTTCCTTACCTACATGAGGCCCAAGGTGCGGGTTGCTCTACCTCAACAAATACAAAAAAAAAAAAACTCAACACCCATGCTCTTCAAAAAGGTGGTCTTGTACTTTATAAAAATCTCATAAATAATCATTTGACCACTTATCACTTAGGATGAATAATGTTGAAAGACCTTTGCTACACACTTGCTAAAAATGGTAAGAAAAAATATCTTGCAAGATTTTTGAGCGGGACCTGAGCACTTTCCATCCACTTTAGGAATGTGTCAAACCTTGAGAGGGCACCGGTGAAAGTGCCCTTACTTTTAGTAAAATGACGCATGAAACATTGAGCAAAGCGAAGTGGTTGTCCCCCAATACTCTAAAAATACATATTTCACTTCTTCATCCGTTCCAAACCGGCTGCTTTGACCCGTGTGGCCCTAGCATCCCTCATGATCAAATGGTCAAAGAGTGATCAAGACTCAAGACTGAAGAGTATTCCCGAATCTGCCCGGAAAGGGAATCTCCAGAGAAACCAGAAAACAGGGATTCTTGTACAGTTGAATGGATGGATCCGGATCGATGGGTCAATGATGGATTATCATTATCATATGCTTTATGAAAACAAACCTAGGCCCTGGCCTCTGGCTATGAAATAGTGAAGTAGAGATTGGGACTGTGGCACAGAAACCCTAATGCTAAGACTAAGGCCCGGTTCAAACTAGAGTCTGGCCAAAAATTTCTCAAACGTGATTGGTTGAAATTTGGTTTTTTTCCGCTGTTGGGTTTAAATAGTGGGTTCGTCCGGTACTTTTACATCCATCTTCATCATCGTGGGGATCACCCTATATAACCACGTTAGCGGTCAAGATAGTGAAGATTTGGGGCTTGCTCCAAGGGTGGTACCAAACTTGTCCGGCAGAGGCACACTCTTGGATGACACGCAATTACACGGAAAAGTTTCTATCAGGCAAAACACTAGACAGGGAGCCAATTTTTGTGTCTTGGCCGGACACTAGTCTGAACCGGGTATTTAGCGTGAGCATCGAGGCTCGTAGTGCTGAAGTTGGCAAGACAGGAAGCTTGGCAAGGTTTTTTTCCAATGGCTGTGTGGCATTCTTTGAAAATGGTTTGTAGCTTGCTAGTTCCATCCATATTTTTAGTTGGAGTTGAAGATGATCCCTATGCATGAATTTTTGCAACATCATGGTTATTAATAATGAAGTTAACCTCTGAATGTCACAAAGTCCTTTGTGGCCATATGTATGGCCGTTTGTACAAATGTATTTGAGCTGCTCTGAGGGCTTTCCAATTTTTGTATGCACCCACCATTATACAACCCTTCAATACCTGTGGTTGTAACACTTAATTTCTAGCTGATACAAATTTTTGAATATTGCTTGCAACCGTATTTGGTATCGTAGCTCTAGAGCCCAAGGGCCCTTCACGAGTTAAGGAGAAGCTGACATTATCAACTTTTTAAAGTGTGCTTTTGGATCTGTCACATCATAAAATGATGGCATCAATTCTCAATTTGATAAGAATTTTATGAAAGCGTAGGCTGCAATGCAATTTTCATTATTGCAATCTAGTTTTTTTTGAAAAAAATCTCCCTTTTTTTCTATAGGTTTGAAGCTCACTTTTTTTTTTGAGACAATTGGGCCTTTAATTGCCCAAAAAACAAAACCTTGGCTTGGCTACTTGGTCTAAACCTAGCCACCACATCAACAAAAGAGGGGGTAACACAATGTTCATTAAATTGGGAAAAAAGGCAGATTTTGGGACTTCTGAAGGTTTAAGGTGATTACCTTAAATTGAGTTTAGCATTTTTTTTGGTACACTTGCCCTCACTTGAGAGGAGGAATTTGCGAGGGAAAAAATCTTAGTGGCTCAGATTGAATCTGATACCTTCAAATTTGGTTTAAGGTGACTTTTTTGGATTTAGGTGAAGTACAACTTGGGAATTACATTTTCACAATTTAATGAATATTGTGTTGGGTGCCTTTTTATTGTATTTGTTTCTAAGGAAATTTTCATGGATACTCCTTGAGTTTGTCATATTTGTATAGATACTCTTGATTTTTCAAAAATTGCACAAATGTTCTTGGATCATAATTTTCAGACATTTATTCTATTGTGCATGTTATTTCTTTCTCTGTTGTGTGCACGCTGCTTCTTTTCTATTCTATTGCACTCTTTGCTTTAACTTTGGTTATGAAGGAAGTAATGTGCAAAACAAAACAAATGCTTGAAAATTGTGATCCAAGGATATTTGTGCAATTTTAAAAAAATCAGGAATATCTATACAAATATGACGAACTTCAAGGGTATTCATAAAATTTTCCCTTATTTATAATGGGGGGCAGTGCATTATGGAGATTTTAGAGTTGATATTTGTTCTAGCTAACAGCTAGCCGCCCAAATTCTAAGTGTTGATCTATGTAAATGTATAAGTTAGTATTTCTGCCAATAACACCATATTAATTAAACTGGGAATAACAGGGGTCCCATTTTGTACTCCACCTTAAACCCAAAAAGTTGCCTTAAACCAGACTTGAAGGTATTGTATTCAATTTGAGCCTTCAAGATTTTTTCCCTCCCAAATTCCTCCTCTCAGGTGAGGACATGTGTACCAAAAAAAATGCTAGAGCTCGGATTAAGGTGATCACCTTAGTCTTCAAAAGTCCCCAAATGTACTGTTTTTCCCAATTTAATTAATATGGTGTTCAACTTAAATTAGTGAGGTACATGAAAACCATGTCTTTGTCAACTTAAACTGGCAACGCACATGTAAATTGTAGCTTTGTCAATTGAAACTAGCAACGCACACGTAATTATATCTCTACCAGCTTAAATTGGTAAAGTAAATGTAAATTAAAAATTTGCTAACTTATATTAACAATGCTTATATGAATTGTATCTTTGCCAGCTTAGACTGACAATGCACATGTAAACTATATCTCTACCAATCAATTTAGATTGATAATGAACATGGAAAGTATGTTTTTTGCTAGCCCAAACAAACTAATAATATACTTGTACCTAGCTTAAATTGGCAATGTACTTGTAAACTTGTAGGTTTGTCAATTTAAACTAGCAATGCACATATAAATTATAACATGAATCTAGCCATCTCTATGAAATGTTAAAAAGCTCTTTTAAGATACAAGGAGAAATTTGAAAGGGGAAGATTTCATTGGCAAAAATCAGTTTTTGCTTCTAAAAAATTTGTCAACATAACTATAAATGTAGCTCCTACAATACATGTTAATTGTGAAAGAAGTTCAAAGGGATTGTTTCAAATTTTGAAGCCAATAATGATGGGTAAATCTTATACAAAAAATAAAAACCTATACAATAGGAGTGATGAATGATTGCTCAAGGTCAAGTTTTTGTCATGATGGTTTTCACCACTCAAAGCCAATTTAAGCAATAGACTCCCAATGAAGCATTAATAACTAATCATATCTCAAATTTTTGATAACTTGTTTTATGTACTAGCCAATATTTGGCATTCATTTGTTGTGGACGTTTGGCTCATTTTGGGCAATTGTTTTTATAATTTGTTGTGCTTTACACCTATAGGAGGATAAATTGGGCTTATTTTTGGTAAAAAAAGATTGATATTTTTAGATTGAAGAAATTTGTACTTTGGGATGGAATATGCAAGAATGTAAGAACTATGGATAGGTTGAATGGAATGACTGCAAATGTGGTTTTCAAGATTAGCTCTTAAGTTGCCCACTCAAAATAATGGGCTTTTGTACACGTGCCAATGATCATTCATTTTTAATTACCTCATAGCCACTATTCACATTTTAACAATCTTGACTTGGAACAAAAGACATCAAGAAACTAGAGTAAGATTGTGATTAGTTGTTAGCTTATATTCAATATATGACCAATATTAGGCATGAGTTTGGAATGTGGCTATTAACTAACACATTTTAGAATGCATGTTTGTTACATCCAATTTTTTTTTATCTTTGATGTTCACTTCTTTTGTAGCTCATTAAACCTTGAACAACATTTTTGATCATGGTGGAGCAACCTCATGAACCATAGAAGGAATCCAATACAAAGGCTATGCATGAATGCATGACTAGTCACAACAAAGAAATAGCCACATGGAGAATCAATCCTATATCTTGGATAAGAATCAAACAAATTTCCAAACCTCCTATGTGCACATTGCAAGCAAAAAAGGACAAATCTAAAGTTACAAATAAGCATAATAAATGGCCACCATTGAAATGCATTGATATACCTATGCTTATGCTACCAAACCTATCAACACTCTTGCACACACAAATGTTTTGTGAAAAAACTAGGCCCTTGGGACAAGATATTTAATATACATGTTAGATTATTTTTTGGCCAAACTAAGGACAAGATTAAAAAAAAAAAACTGTTCTAAATGGTTCACAACAACTGCGTCCTAAACAACTATACAATGACTCAATTATAAATGTCTAGGATATTTACAGTCATTGTGAATCAATTGTTCATTGCAGGTTTTCTTTTCGTGCAAACTTCCATGTTGGTCAAGGACTGTGAACCTGAAAAATGACAAACACGTTTTCAATGTAATTTTTTTATTTATTTATAATTCGGGCAAATACAAAATTTACCCTGAGAATTTACCACTCTTGTAGTTTTCACAATCAACCAAAACATATTTTTTCTTTAATAAGTATACTTTGAGCTAGTTTTTCTTTCTCTAGTTCTTTTTTTATATTGTTATTTATTTTGTGTGAACATGTGTGTTTTTTGGGTGTGTATTGCACTTGTAAAGTTGTAAGGTACACACTCCAGTGATTTGTCAAAGGCCTCTCCACATCTAAGTGACTCTAACATCCCACAATTGGAGGGCCGGGGACCAAAGGGATTCATCTCTGGAGTTAGTAATAGGCTCGAACTCAGTTAGGGCAATAATACCACTCATCTCCCCAAACGAACTTCACCAATACATGCCCTTATTCATAGTCTTTCAAAAATGTATAGTGGACGTATATTTGATGAAGTGATCCATTTTAGAGCCCTATGACCTTTCCATTTCAAAATTTCATAACTAATTCCACATTGCTCTAAAAAATACAAAATAACTTAAGTTAGATGCCGATTCCTCTTGTTTTTCAAGGAAAATTTACTGAAAAATATTTCAAGAAATTCTACCTCCCCAAAATTCAATTTCAGCTCTTAGATGGTCTGTTTATGAGCCTCTTACCTTACTACCGTATTCTGCGGGTTCCATGGCATGTCGTTTTGTGGGGTCAGAATGGAAAATTTTCACTTTTTTTATATACAAAAGCAAAAGTAAATGTAGTGATTTGCCCCCTTGGGTTGGGGCTGATCAATTTTGTCTTCCTCAATTAGTATAGGCAAAATCAGGGTCTCTTAATTCAAATGTGAATTCAATTTATCAATGGTAAATATCTAAACTTTTGCATTTACATGCGCATGAAAGAGCTGAGATTTTTACCCTAGCCCCACAAAACGGCACATAATTTATTCTCAACTCATATTTTGTACCCTATAAGTTTTTATTTTTTTGAATTTCCTTTAAATTTTCTTGATTTTTTTTTTATTCCTTAATTTTAATTTTATGTTTTATGTTTTTTTGTTTATTTTGTGTTTTTATTTTATTTTTGAAAGGTTTTTTCTATTGTTTCTCTCTCTATATATAGTATGGATGTAGTGAATGGGTAAGGACAAGGCAAAGAGGATGAAGATTTACACTCTTACCAACATTGCAGGTAGTGTTCAAGAATTTTTTTGGACTTCCCTAGCTAATATTTGGCATTTTCAGTATTCTACCAGTTTTTTGCTAGACTGTGTTGGATATTTTTCTAAATTAAAATTGTAATATACTATATTTATAATTTTTAGTAAAATACAATTGGTTTTTTGCCAACAATTTCAAAATGCAACCGGATTTTTTTCCCAATTTCACTTTCTAACTTTGAACTAGCTGCGAATTTTCCCCCACACATTGATTGCGGGTGGACGGCCATGACGGTATAGCTTGATATGCTTATGCTTTCTTACTTTTAAGTTTGGTTTTGCCTATATAGAGCAAAATTCTATGTAGGCCTCAAAATCGGAATACCTAGAAACAACAAATAATTTTACAGTATAAACTAGTTTTTTGTAGTTGTTTGGTAATAAGTTATAAACTCCCAACCCAACATGGAAATTTGTTCTTTATACGGTGTTTTTAGTTTTTTATTTGATTACACAAACCCTCTATGTTTGTCTCTCCATAAGGGGCTACCATTCTTTGACCTACTCACAATCTTGAAACAAAAAAAAAAACAAATATCAAATAAGAAAGTAAGAAAAGAACACTTGCTTTAACATTTCAATATTTTATGCCCTTCCAATGTTTTTGTCTTGCATAAGAAAAATAAGAAAAGTCTATAATTGGGGCCTCTAAATGGTTGCTTCTCCAAAATAAAGTGGCTCACATTCATGGGTTGGTTATACTTCCACGCACCTCACTTGCTTAGCACTTAAAAAAATCTATCACAATATTAGAAAAAAATTATACTTCAATTGGGGAAATATACCTTGAGCATTTGTGAGGTCAAAGTCCAATAATGTTGTCTTGCATAAGAAAAATGAAAATTTCATGGATAGCAAGTTGGCATCAAATTTTTAGATGGTCCCAACACAACCATTACTTAGTTTTGCATTTTTCTAGAAACGCTGTTGGGTAGAGAGGAGCGCGCTTTGGGAACACTCGGGATGTTTGGTTGCGATTGTCTCAGTGAATCAAGCAAGAGACAGTATGCACACAATCACTATCAAAATAACTCTCCAAGATGATTAAAACATAAGAAAACAAAACACATTAAAATATGAATCAAGGTATATGAAAATATATTGTGGTTTCAAATGAACATTCTTCTCCCAAGTAGGGTTTCAAATATATACTATGGAGAAAGAATATAAAAGTAAAAGGTCATCTTCTACCTAAAATTAAACTCCAAAGTAAAATCCTTCTAAACCATTGGTTTACGAATCCCTCTTAGAATATACTTTAAGGAACTCCAATTAACTAACACTCCCAAATGATGTTGCCTCATTAAAACCTTATCTGGAAAAACCTTACTAATCAAGGACAAAACTGCGGATGAAGGAAAAAGAGTACAATACCTCACACATACTACAAACTAACAATTTTATTTATTTTTATTATATGCCGTGATTTACATCACGACAACGCCACATTCTTTATCCCCGCCACTACTTGGGCAAGTTTTAGAGGAGTTTGGAAGAAAGTTGTCACTAATGAATTTGGCAATAGTTTAAAAATGCACCATGTTTTTCCCTAACTGGGTTTTCCACTATTGAATTTGACAATGCCTTCTCCATATTCTTAAGTTGTTACTCCATTAGTCAGAATAGCAATTGCATGCTTGATCTATTCCTATCAAGTGTGCTTCTATATACAACTGCAAACCAACCTAATGTTGATTCACAATTGTACAAGAGAATATTGCAATCCTAAATTGCTCCCAAGAAAAACTTGCCAAGACCATGGTGCTAGTTGCATTTGTTGGCCCTTGACTAAGAGTGCCTTTAGGGTAGTTCAATTTAGGCCAATGTGAACGTTAACCAACGGCCACAAAAGAAGCCACTTTCTATAACCAAAGTTGTGCCAATTTGTGCCAAGACTAGAAATGCTTTGCTGGCTCTCAAGGCACACCTCAAATAGGAGCCCCAAATATACCTAAGTGGAGAATAATGTGACTTCCAAAGAGGGAAAGGAAGTTGGAACAATGCAAGAAAGCTCTAATGTGTTGGACATTGCAAATATTTTGGCTCTTGCCATGCATTGTTCCAAACTTGGCAGCATGTGACAAAGTAACGTATCTACAACTATTGTGACAAAGACTAAAACTTGAGGTGCTTTCTAAAAAATGTATTGGATTGCCCTTAAACTATCATCGGGTAGCAATTACTAAGGGCGTCTTTCAGGCAACATTGTAGTCACTCTTTGAACTAGTGTATGATTGCCCTCATACACCAACTTGTCATTCATTGGTCTAGTTATAGGCTTATATCCCCACCACCTCTAGTTAATCTATCTACCTATATATAAAAGAATACAATTGGGGACCCTTTTAGTGCTTGGGTAAAAAAATGCATAGATAAAATCCTACGTGCATAAAAACCTGCATAGGTAAGAACCTACGTGGGTAAAAATTGCGTGGATAAAAATCTGTGTGGGTAAACAATACGTGGGTAAAAACAAAAAATGTAAAAAAGTTGCATGGATAATTATTGTGTGGGTAAAGAGATTGTGTGGGCATTTTTTTTTTTTTTGTGTGAGAAAACAGTAGCAATTCTTTTAATGCGTACGTAAAATACCCATCGGGTATAAAATAAAAATTGCTTCAGTGCAAGGTGATGTTTTGTAAACAAAAACAAACCCTAAAGGATCAAAGAGCCCAATATGGCCAAATGGGGTTCTTGGAAGTGTAAAAGTAGACAAAAAAGGCATTGCATGCTCAAGTTTTGGTCTGCCACTCAAGTCTAAATGGAGCTAAAAGTCCAACAAAGCTTTTGGATTGGCTAGTTGTTCCTTGAAACCTCTCAATTTTGCAGCCAAACATTTGAATTCACTATTTTTAATATTAAAACTATTAGTGGGAGTGTATATAGGCATTGTACAATGCATTGTGGATGGAGGAATTTTGGATGGGGTGGGTTGGAAGCCCACACTCCCAAGTATAGAGGAGAA
The DNA here is from genome assembly GCA_963920765.1 of Ulota crispa. Taxonomy (NCBI): domain Eukaryota; kingdom Viridiplantae; phylum Streptophyta; class Bryopsida; order Orthotrichales; family Orthotrichaceae; genus Ulota; species Ulota crispa. Next base: position 5,225,735 of record OY987250.1, on the reverse strand, counting down.
GGTTTGTGATGTGTCACTTTTTTTTCTCTCCATTGGGCAAGGTTTTTGTAGCTCTAAAGTAGTGAGCCAACTAGATCCACTTACTTTGAATGACCATAAGTTTTGGAGTTTTTACTCATTTGAGGAGTTTTTTTTTTCCATCAAGTATAGCTAGGCATGGTCTCATGGGATCAATCATTAAGTAATTTTTTTTGAAAAAATCACATCAAAGTCAAAAATCTATATTGTGAATTGCAAACCCAAATTAACAAATATGAGATTCTCAATAGTGGGGATTTTGCAGATTTACTTGGACTCGAAATCAAACTAGCCTTAAACTTTTAATTTATAATTGGGTATAGAATGGCCGGTTTAGATTTTGTGAATATTTGTTCAACTTTCTAAAAATTGAGGGAATGTGCTGAAGGTTCCATATTGTAAGTATGCTAAATTTTCTTAGCAAGACGCTTAGGAGTTAATGCGTGGGTAAAATAACCAATGGGTATAAAACAAAAATTGCTTCTTTGCAAGGTGATGTTTTGTAAACAAAGACAAATATTTTCATGGCATGGGTAAAGTTTGAAATTGGATTACATTGATAAAAAATAAAAACAAATTCTGGTAGGGGAAATATTTTGCGTAATTGGGGCAAATTTATTTTGCGTCTCATTGGATCAATGGGTACTGATACTAGTAAACAAGTAAAAAAATTGGCCCTAGTAGTAGGCCTCCCATTAGATCCAATCCACAATTGCCTTCTTAGTATGTAGAAAGGCGCATAAAAATAAATAAAGGACTGCCTTTGTCTTGCAAATTGTCAATAAGGTAGGAGCACCCATAAGCAACGCTATCCCCGTAACCGTCAGCTTTGAAATATTGGAAAATCTTTGGAAGTAACTAGATGTAATGACAAGAATGTACAACATGTGAACATGAAATCTTGATAGTGGTTATGGGTACAATGGCAGTTTGCTCTTTAAAAATTCACAACTTATTCTCATAGTATCCAAATAATACATTCAAAATTGCAAACTCATTATTTTTCTGTTCCTAATAGGATCCTATAATTTGCTAGCTGTTTATTAATACTCATCATGTTCAAAACCCTTAGATTGACGCTTATGGGTGCTCCTTTAGAACCTTTCCAAGTGAGAAATGCAACTCCAAATTGGATATAGTGAGCGGCTGATACTAACTTAGGTGGGGTCCGTATTCTGTACCCTTGCCAATGATGTCTGTAGTCTGATGTAGTCATGCACAATGAATTATAAAATACTGAAAAAATGCTCATAAACTTATGGATGTTGGGGACTCTTTGTCAATTACAGCAACAAGATGAGAGGCAATGTACTTGCAAGCCTGGGCAATGGGGACTGGGGAGGACTAGTGCAAAGTACGAGAGGTTGCATGATTCAAGATTTCAAGATGGTTACATGGTAACAGAAAAAACAAGCAACTATAGTACAAGAGGCTTTGTTGAGTTTTATAACAAAGTAGCAACAATGAGCGGGGATCTAAAATACAATTGAAACTTTGTCAAATGAAAAGTAAAAGGATCCAGTTGAAATATCAAAGAACTTGATAAAAAACCAAATAGATTTTTGCAAATATGTCAAATTTTAGTATAAATATATAAGCAATAGTCAATGCATGCACTAAAAAATGCAATTGAAATGAAAAATGTAGGATTTTTATCAAGGAAGCTCAAAATCTCCGTAGACAAAGAATAACGACTCATTCTTCATGGTAACTTCCCCTCTTAGTTATTGGGGAGATTTTTGAACTTCATTAACAAATTTTTGTGTTTTTTTTGTCTTAGTTTCAGTCACTTTTTCCCAAGCATGCACAAAGTGTATTCCACAATCACAAAATGCTATATCATAATAGGAATGATAAGGGAAATACCCTAATTTCTATGTGGACACCCTCTATAACCCAACCCATTAAACTTGAGATTATTATTACGTTGAATATTAAATAAAACCAAAACAACATTTTAGCTCACATTTGTGTCTACAAGCGTTGCAAACTTACAACAAATATTTCTCATTTGTGAGATGGTCAAGAGTTAAACTTATAAATGAAGAGATTGATTGGTTTAACCCCTAAAGGCCCAAATATTGTTTTTTGGCAACATAGCAATTTTGGGTAGCTCACTACATATGGATTTTTCATTTTTTTTCTTTGAAATTTTCACACATGATGTGTCCGAGGAGTAGCTTTAACCCCTAAGCGCTCAATCGACCATTTTCTGGTTGTTGCCTATTTTTTGCGGGCTGCCTGAGATGAAAAAAAAGACTTTTTGAAAAAAACTGTTTTTTTTTGTAAAAGAAAATCAAGTCTACTTTCCAACCCAACTTGAATCATGTCAATCCAAGTTAAACTCCATCAAGGAGAATTTTTCAAAGACAAACACTTCAATATTTGCTAGTGTTGTAAAATTTACTATTTCGGGAAATTAATGATGTTCTCTCCTTTGAAAAGATTGCATTTTTGAAGTTTATGATAGAATGTCTGTTTTTAACCAATCATACCAAAATTTAAAATCTATGCATAAAATTTGTAATTTTGGTGAATATTAAATGGTGAATGCTTCTAAATTCATTAAATAAAAATCCCAAACTTTTTTTGAATGTTTGACTATATGGATAATTACTGGACATTATGATTCTTGTTTTCTCTTTTGAAACAAACTTCATCAAAGTTACACAAGTATTATTTTATAATACATCAATGTTTTTCCCTTATCCCCTTGGGCGTTTAGGGGTTAAGGCCCAACAAATTTCATAACTTTTGACTTCATGGTTCAAAAGTTATTGCATGATATGTAGTTTTCTTTGTTTGGGGGCAGCACGAACAGCTCAAAAAACTTCTTTAAAATTTACATTTTTTGAATTTTGTTTTTTGAAATTGGTTATTTAGATTTATATATACTTGGGAAGATGAGAATAATTCTATTTTCATCAATGAGATGAAAATTATGAGGAGATTTTGTTTGTAGGCAATTATGGATTCCCTACTTTAAAAAAACTTTTAAGTCTTATGTTTTACTCAATTTTTAATATTTTTTAAAAAAGGAATAAAGCCAAAATATGTAAATTTTTTATTACAACATTTCAACCATTGGGATTGGAATTTTTGATTTTCATAATTAAATTCTTAACAATTTAGGGTTGTGTATAATTCTCTACTTCTTTTTACTTACTATTTTTTTCCTATGTGTTATACATTTCCAAATGATTTGAAATTTTTCATGTGTATCCTTGACTTGCTTTGAAGAATGAATACAAAACATTACAACCATTTTGAAACCTTTTTCATACAAAATATGACCTTGTGAAGTGCAGCTGCCCGGATTTTTGCAGGGACAAAAAACGACTTTTTGTCAATCCAAACTCAATCACCTAACAATCTACATGGCAAAAACTTCTAAAAAAATTTCCGCATCTTTGGACACTAGTGTACTACAAGATCTTACCGCTAGATGCGTTCAAAAATAACTTTTATCTAAAATTTGATACTTGCACTACAAATGACAGTTTTGGGGCAGTGTTGATGAAAATATAGTCAAAAGTCTTTAAAGGTTAACTCTTGAAGATGTCACAAATGAAACATAATAGTTATATGATTGCAACACTTTTAAACACAGATATACCCTTAAAAAAATTAATCTTATTTCATATTTCAACATACAAATAATCTCAATTTTAATAGGTTGGACTATAGGGGTGTCCATGTAGCAACTGGGAAGTTTCCCCTAATCATTCCCATTATAATTAGATTATTTGAAAAATATGACCAATTTTTTCTGCTAATATCAAAATTTAACCAGTCTTTTCTATCATATCAACCAGTTGACTTTGTTTTCATGTCCCGTTCTTTTGGATCATTGTTTCTTCCCTTGCGGTCTAGATCCAACAAAAGAAATTCAAGGATTCACCCCTCATCGCCGGCAAATCTTAGAATATAAGAGAAATGGGCTCAATTTTGTACGCTTGGGTGTTGAGGGGTTAACCCCACAACGTCCATGGATTTTTCCGAGTATCTCAGAATCTGCTCTTGGATGAACAAAATGACAATATTTTGATAAGTTGTATCAATTTTTTTAAATTGTAATTGTACAAATTCAAACTAGGTATGTTAAAGATCACATAGGAAAAGAAAACACAACAATATTACTTATGGATTGAAAGATTATAAGATTTGATCATGTGGGTATTAAAATTGTGAAAGTGATTTGAAGTATTTCAATCCTCTCTGTACATCTCAAATTTAAAATTGAGGACAAAAAAAAAAAAAGTACATAAAGTACAACATGTGTAACCCCAATCAAATTATAGCTTTTTAAAATATACTCTACAAACCTTTTTAAATTAATTTTCTAATGATTGTTTCTCCAAGTTCTTGTGTAGTTGAGGCTCATTTCCAAGAGCTCTCAACACTAGAAAGTGAAGATTTGCAATGGACACCCTTGCACAAAATCTTGAATAGACAAATCATGATCATTCATTTTCAAAACCAGATTTTTGACACTAAAGCAATATTTCAATAAGAAATATTTTAAAAAATAATCACTAAAACTAATCTTCAAGAAAAGTCAGAAATTTCCGAATTGAAATGCAGAGGTGGACAATTTTGGTCCCCTTGGGCTGTGAGAAGTTAAAGGGTACTTGGCATTGAAGCCATTGGCATGTTAGAGCATCTCCACTAGCGACTCAAACATGCTCAAAGTGGATGAAAAGTGTTGCAAGTCCTCTCAAAATCCTCTTAAGAGATTGTGTCTTACCATTTTTAACAAGATTCTAGCAAGGACCCTTCAAGACACTATTCATCACTGTTCATCTTAAGTTTAATGACTTTATCCTCTAATTTCCTTGATAAGTGGTTAATTGATTATTTACAAGACATGTTGAAGTGCAATGCCACCTTCTTGAAGAGCATGGGTGGAGATCAAGGAACTTGAGGCCCTTCTAACATAGATGAAAACCTTTGAATGTGCCCAATGGAGATGCTCTCATACACCACAAGCAACTTTGCTCTGCCCATCATCCCTCCTATAGCATTAGGTAGTTCACATTCTCTCTCTAAGGTAGGAACACCCATAAGCGTTAGTGTCCCCATAACCGTCACCTTTGAAATCTTGAAAAATTTGTGAAAATGAATAGATGTAATTACAAGAATGTAAGACATGTAAACATAAAACCTTAATGTTGGTTATGGGTGCAATGGTAATTTGCTCTTTAAAAATTCACAACTTATTCTCACAATCCAAATAATACATTCAAAAGTACAAACTTTTTTGTGTGTGTTCCTAACAGGATCCTACAATCTGCTAGCTGTGTATTAATGCTCATCATGTTCAAAACCCTTAAACTGACGCTTATGGGTGTTCCTACCATATATCTGCGGCTCTCTGCGGCTTTACTGTTTTGTTTTAATAACAATTTGGACCCCACTGGGGAGTGATGTGCAGCAGGGTTTCAGTGTCCCTTAGCAACAGGTTCATGGTATGTGAACTTACCCAGCTTTTCATTGAAATCTAGCATCATGAGGATATTCACACATGACTAGGAGACAAAGCATGAGATCCAAAGCCTGCTAACTTAGTCCTTCAGCAACCCCCAGGCTGCCCACTTCCTTTCACCCTGACCTGTACTATATGGGTCTGTACAATATGCTCTTTGCTTGCCGGGTCACACCAAAATAAAACAGCCCTATGTAACAAATTCAAATAAAAGTCAATGGCACTTACTTCTTTTGTGTAAATGTAGATCTTTTAATATTTTACATTCATTTATATGTTCCATTTCAAACTAGTGGTTATGGTGCCATGTTCACACAAGCCAAACAACCAATTAGGAACAAATGATAAAGTAAATTGTAATTTCAAAAAAACATGGGGGATTACTATTTTGATGAAGGTTCTAAGAGTGTTTATTAAAACTAACCTCTTCACCATTCAAGGGCAAGAGGTTGGAGAGACAACAGTTTGTACAAACTCAAAATTGCTAGTATGAAATAAACCCAAAAAATGAGTGTAGAAATTCAAGGAATCTACTTTTACATAAAGACATAAACAAGTGAATGCCTTCACTTGTTTTTCATGAAACATCCTTTTGAAACACATGATTGTTTTGGTGTGGCCTAGTTTAGAGTTTATAGAAACTATGCTTTTAAAACTCCTACCCTTGAATGATGGAGCGTTTATTTTAGTAAACTTTGAGCAATGTGGTTGTCCTCCAAGGCTCCAAAGGTCCAAAAACACAATTTACTTCTTCATCCGTTCTAGATGGGTTGCTTTTGCTTGTGTGCCATGCGCATGCGGACATGTTTCATGCTTGGCTAGATTTGGGTGAACACCTAAGTAGGCATGAAGGGGTCACCTCCCCAAACCTGCCATTGGCGTTGGCTAGGTTTGGGAATTGGCAAAAATATTCATTTTATTTTCTTTGTAGAGACATTTTTCTACAAGAGGATTTTTTTGCTTTCATTGCAGTCTTCAATGAGTTTTCTAAACTCTCTTGGTAATTTTTTTAAATTAGGATAAATCAACTTCAAAATGGAGTTTCCAATTATTGGAATCTTACCGTGTTGTTGCAAATTAGGAGCCTAAAGCGTTAATCTTTGTTGCGTCCTTGGCAAGTCAAAACACCATATTTGTTAATTTGGGAAAAACAAGTGTCCCACTTTGTACTCCACTTTAAACCCAGAAATTTACCTTAAACTCAATTTAAAAATATCAGATTTAGTTTAAGCCACTAAGATTTTTTCCCTTGCAAATTCTTCCTCTCAAGTGAGGACATGTGTACAAGAAAAAAACGCTAAGCTTGATTTTAGGTGGCAACCTAAAACTTTCACCTCAAAAGTTGAAAATCCCAAAATGTACCATTTTCCCAAATTAACAAATATGGTGTTTAAGAATTGTATGTGGCATATCCCATCACCGAATATGTAACTAAGAAATTCTTCGAATTTCTACTTCTCAGGATTGAGTTCAGATTGATGATGCAAGTTTATTGATAAATCAAGTCAAAGAAATAAAGTGTTTATGGTTCAAAATAATTTCCTTCTTCAAATATTTTTTATGCCTCTATAACATATTTGTGAAGATTTATCACTCAATGCTAATTTTTTGTAGCATTCATCTGCATGAAAATGGAGTCTTCTGATATGGACTCAAATTTTGTTTGAGTCTTCCGTAGCCATCCACATCACCCTATCCAAATTTGTTGTAGTCTACTTCAATATAAAATATTGGGCTTGATCCTTGATGCAACTGTACAAAAAAGAAAAAGAAAAAAATGTTGCTCAAATGAAAGGCATGAGATCAGTAGGAGTACATGTAAAAATCAAAGCAAGAAAAGAAGTGGGAATGGGATACGCAAGAGCCTAAACATCAGAACATAAGAGCTTAACCCTAAGCGCCCAAGCCATTTTCACAAAAATTAGGGTTCAGGGGTCAAAATTTGTTCTCGTATTGCCCACAAAATTTCATGTAGGATGGGGAAAATGTCTTTTTTATCTATTTTTTTAGAAGTAGTCATGTAGGTGTGCTCCATCATGGAATGTCAAAAATAATCTCATTAAACATCCCATATTTTTAAGAATTCCAATTTGTGAGAAGATCCACAAGCACAGTGTTTGGTTCCATGTTGCCCTTCTTGCAATTTTGTGAGGGCAATATCACAACATGCACTACTAAATCTTGCAACTTTTGGGGTCACTATTATATTGTGTGGGCACATGCCACACCACTATACAATACTGTAGAGTAGCTGTAGCAAGGCAATCATGGGGACTAGTTAACCCCTAAACGTCAAGGAGGACAAAAAATGTTTTCCAAATTTGAAAAAAGATTATGTGATTTAGAAAAAAGTTGTTTTTCATCTGATTTTTTTTCTAGAAGTGACCATAAACACATGGTCCATCATGGAAGATAACAAATTACATCTTGAGATGCTTTTTTTTTTTTTTTTTGTAACCCAAATTGTGATAAGATTTAGAATCACAGTGTTAGCTCCTAAGCTGCCCTTCTTGCAATTTTCATGAGGACACCATGCACTGTTGACTTTTCCAACTTTTTGAAGCAATACTACTGGTGCCCATGTGCAAAACACTGTAGAATACTACAAGCACGACAAGCCACAATGATCCATCTGTCCTTTAAGCATTCAAGGATTAAACAAGCTGGTACGTTACAAAATGCTTTGCACCCACATATCACTATCTTGGTTTCTAAGTAAGGTATAAACCTAAAAAATTCAAGGTAACTTTTGTTGATGCAAAGCTTCCTCCCTCGTGGTCTAAAGTTTAAACATTTGAAAGTAAGGAGACTGAGCACTAGATACTTCTTCTTCTTTTTTCTTTTTTTTTTTCTTTTTTTTTCTTTTTTTTTTTTTTTTTTTGTGCAATACTCAACTCTTGTCAAGCAATGCGCCATCAATTCTAGGAATGTTGCCCAAAGGCTTTAACCCCTAAATCCCTGGGACCTTTATTTTGTCAAATGACACTCAAAACTGCCATTTCTATTGCAAAATGTAAAAAAGTTTGAAAATGAGTCTTTTTGCATATCCAACCATAGGATCTTGTACTAGACTAGTATAAGAATGTGGAAACAAAATTTCAAAAACTTTGACTACACAAATTGCAAGATATATGCGTTTAAAGTGTCAAAAACAAATTTTTTTGCACCTTGCATGACTAGTTTATTTGACTTTGAACTTTTTTAACTTAAAATTTTTGCACTTTAGAGTTTTGGGGTTTATTTTTCAATAGTGGAAAATTGAGTTGAGAATCTTTGGAAAAAAATCCAAAAAAAAAATTTGATTTTCATTCTTCAAAAAAAAATATTAGGTAGAAGAAGGTATGAGATTGAACAGAAACTTAAATTGTTAATAACCTTGCAATGGAATTAAAATGCAATAATCCCAATGGCGAGATTGTTCTAGAAAGCAAACTTCACCCTTTCTAGCATTTTTTTTTTGAAAAAATGTTAAAATTACATTCAAAAATGAAGTTTATAAGTTATTTTTTTAAGAAGATGCTTGAGGTGCTCAAAAATCAAGATTGTCCATAACTTTCTCATAACTAGCCCAAATAGAATGAATCAAAGCATCAAATGTAGACAAAAACTATAACCTATGAGACCAAAAAATTTGAAAAAGAAATTTATGTTTTTGTAAATTTTTTGTGCTGCCCGATCTCCATAAATTTGTGCTTATCTAGGCATAACTTTTGCTTTGGGTATAGATTGGAATTATAGTTATATTCCCCAAGAGCTAATGTGTTTGTCTATCTTCACAAAAAGTTTCAAAAAATCATGACAAAAATCAAGGTTGTAGGTATTTGCCCAAAATCCCATTTGTCCTTGGAGAGAACACTCAGGGACTTAGGGGTTAACAAATGAACTAGGACTTGGGACGTAGTGTGAAGTAGACTACAAGTCTCAATTTTCAAAACCACCCTAATTCATTGGAGCTTGGAACATAGTGTGAAGTTGTATGTCCATGATTTTCACCTTCGTCTTCTTCTTTATCTTTCATGAGAGTGATATGGGACTTGAGGCACAGTGTGAACAGCCTTCGATGCTAGGTACAAAAACATCAAAGCTCCAATTTCTACTACAAGCCAAAGCATTCAATGATCACTCCACATCCCCCATAACATTAAGTAGCACTCAGTAGGCTTGCCCTCCCTCCAACTGAAGAGTGTGGAATATTCCACACCCATTAGTAGGTAAGAGGACACTTGGTTGAATTTGTTAGAGAGTTTATGAAAGAGAGGCCTAGTTTAGTGCACATACATTGATGTGGGGGCCAGCCATGTCAAAAAAATTACTTAAAAAAAAAATTAAAAAAAACTGTGTCATGATGAAGTTTGTGGATGATACCTGAAGAGAGGGAAAGGAAACCTCTCTTCAGGCTACTAAATGTTATGCCCACTCCCCACTCCCCACTCCCCAGAGTGTTCTAGACTCTTGGAGCCTGGGCTTGGCTTTCAATCAGAGTCATTAGACAGAGGCAGGGTTACCCAGGTTTTGGACTCTTGATGGAGATTACCTAATGTTTACATCTCATTACAATAATCATGAAGATGCAAGGCGGCTTCACACTATGGCCGAAGGTCAAGAGGCCGTTGGTTTGCACCAATCAGATTGCACAAAACCGAGAGTCCAGTCACTCAACCCTTCACACTAGAAACCAAACTCCAAAAGCTGTCATCCCCCATTTGCCTACATGACAGCACTTTACCATCCAAGGTTGACAGCCTCTCAAAAAAAAGTTTGGGTTTAGTAAAAATGAAGACCCAAACTATGAGCAAGAGGCCATCAATTTCAATATACGTCGCCAATTTCAACATTTATTATCTACTTTGAACATATTTTCTTGACCTCTTAGCAAAGTTTGGCCACACAATTTGACAGCCTCTCGACTTGGGCGGTCATAGTGAGAAGCCGCCCTCAGGACATAAGCCCAGGGTTAAGCATGCATGTGACGAGCTATGCATGTACAAGTTTGATGGAAAACCACTAAATCTCATGTTGGCCTTAATGACTTTGACACACCAGGGTGAAAAGGTTCCACTGTTTCATGAACAAGGGTAAAAGTAAGCATTTGTCTCTATTTTGGAGTTGGTCATTTTTGTCACGTTTGGGGTTAATAAAAACAAAATGATTGTTTTGGAACTCAAATGTAAATTCAAAATATCCACATTCAATTGCTCACATGGTAAATTTCTAAGCTCTTAAAGAGAGGCTATTTACAAGAGGGACCCCACTAATTGGCCCTCTAGTCATTGTAGAATCATTTGACGCCCTCCTACCTTGGATCATTGTTCCAAGAGATTATTGAGAGGGCTAGTATTTGGCATTTCTCATTTTTGACATGTTTTTTTCAGATACTGTTTATATTCTTACTAGAACATAAGACATTAATAGGGAATTAGAAAATGCCTTCTTTGAGGAATGGGCTTGCGTGTTATGTAGTTCCAAAAAATAGCACTCCAATTTGGCTTTTCTAGCCTCCAGTGAACTTTTCTCAATCTTCTAAATAAATTTTCATTTTTGAGTGGTCAGGGGTTTTCCCTTGGTTTAAACCTACAAGGGTCACAAAAGGAGAGTGCATGTATTCACAGTATACTTGTACATTATTTTAAATAAAAAACTGGTTGCTTTCATCCTGTTGTTTCAAAGTTCAAAATTGGTTTTTTTGCATTTCAAACCAAACAGTGCATTTAGGTTGCTTATCCTTGGAAAGTTGCCTCATGCCTCATTGCTTGGCCACTTGGAAGCGCATGGAACTTTCTAAATAGTAGGATATCAAATGGTTTACAACCTTAACATCCCTAGTTTGTTTCTCAATAGCGTTGTTGTTGTTGCCAAGTCCTTACAATTGTAAAAAACTATTTATTACAATAATTCTTGATGAAAATTATTGTAGTATCAATACAAATACATGTAGTGTAAAATGTCAAGAAACTAGTGTGGGGCAATCTAAATGTACTATTTAGTCCATGTATATTGCGTTGGGTACCTTGACATATTATACTGTAAGCATATCATTAGAAAAAATATGAGCCCTCCACAAGGCCCCTAAGAACCCCTTTCAAGGGGTCTCCTTAATTGTTTTAATGTGTCTTTTGGAATAACAAAAATTTCATACACCCTACTATGCTTTTGACTACAATCATGGCTCACATTGACATGTCCAATTTTCATTGGGCGTCACAATTACATGTACATATTACCATGGTCCTTTTTCTCTATATTAAAATCTTCAAATTAGTATTTGTGAAGGTAACGTTTAGTTATGATTGTGTACAATAGTAGGAGAATAATTAAAAAATTGTGACATAGTATTAGATTGCCATTTTCTATTCATAGGTTTTGTGATGTACAGTACCCTAAAGGAAGAGTATGTAAGTCCCTCTTATGGGATTCAAAGAAGCTTGTACTATAAATAAATTAGTATTTGGCAAAGTAAACATATCATCATGTTTAAAGGTACAAACTTAATCACAATGTATGAGTCAAATAACAAAAACTAATCTCCATAAAGAAATATATATTCTACTAAATTTGGTCATGATCACCCTAACATGAAAATCTATAAATAAGGAATTTTGAAACTTTTTGGAAATGTTTGTTTGAAACAAGGATGTGCACATGGATGTCTCCTACATATCCATCCAATCAAATCTCAAAAAATCATCATTGATGTTTTTTAATCTACTTTCTTATAAAAACATGATTTTGACACACAAAAATTACCAAAAATAGGATTTTGTTTTTTAGTAGCTGAAATTTGTGTAAGCTTGATCATGATTGCACAAGGATCACATACAAAGAATCTGAGGATAAAATGCCAATTATATTCTTTATTATACCAACTTTTTTGAATGCCATGAGAGGGACTTATGTACTATTTCTTTTTGGTATTGTACAGTAGGAAAGTCATACGCGGTATAGATACTTCGCACATGCTTCTAATGTACCCATTCTAGGCCCAATAATTGTTAAGAGTGTCAAATCTTAAGGGCCTTGTGGAGGGTTCAAAAAATTTGGGTATTTGGAGTACCCAAGTTTTGATGTAGTAAGAGAATTTCTATAAACTAGAGCATGGACTATAAGGTGAGTACACCCATACCCTATTATTGAAGCAATTTTGCAATAAAGTACAAAGATTTTGAGGCAAAATTATATTTTCCTTGTAGGAAGATAAGAAATATTGGAATTTTAAACTTGTCATAATGTTATTTGCAAAACTAAAATTACCACAATTTTTGAGGGCCAAAAAGTGCTCTAAGGCCCATGGCCAATATCTAGATTCATGCATTTTTGTTCAACAAAAATACTACTTCCTTCTCATTATGGCACTAGAGGTAAAGGACTTATACTATGACTTTATTATGAAAACGATGATATTGTAATTGAAATCAACTAATGTCCCACATAAGTCATCAAAGTTATCATCTTAAATAATTTAAATCAATTTAACGTCCAAGCCATATTCACTCAAATCCATACCCTTGTTTACTTAGCCCAATAAAGGTATTACCTAAGTAGAGTCAAATAGCTTGAATTTTTTTTGAGTGGTAGTAGACACATTCCTAAAGATATTTTACCATTAAGAAGAGGATAAGAGTCAATTGTGGACATTTTTAAAAAATGAACGCCCCATTTTGAGGTCCTAAGGAGCTCAAGAGTTAAATCACAAAAACTTAAAAAAATCAAAAAATTAGTTACTAATTAATAACTGCTCATTATAGAACTCCAAGCCTTCATACCTTGCACCTAATTCAAAGCAACATGTTCACTCAATCTCTGACATTAATCCTTGCCAATATTTAGAATCCCCTCCTCTAAAGATTAGGTATGGAGCGTGGTTGGTAATGGGTATCTATAACTTACCTTACAACCAATTTTTCATGTGTATGCATAAGATACTGTTAGTGTTCATACGTCATTAATTTTTAATGATGAGGTCGGTCTCTCTCCAGAAAAGTCAAACTTAAATCGGTATTATTTGCCATTTCATTTGGCTGACTTGTTCATTTTTAGATCTTCCCAATCATTGATAAATAGTATAGAAATTGACTTCCTAGAAACTGCATTTAGTGTACTTTGCCATCACAATTTTTTGTACTTTGTCAGCACATGCATATTTTATGGGAATTGCTATATCCACCCCACTTTTTGCTAAATTCACCAAATGCCCTAGCATTTAATTTTTGGTTTTTCCCTGGTAGTGCGACACGCACCCCACCATGCTAGCTTTGGATAGAGTTGGACAAAATCAACGATGTGTGCACATTCATCCAAGAAATATACTAATATTAGTAGCTTTCATCCAAAAGCTAGCAAATCTAGTATAAATGTGGGGAAAGATTTGGCAAATTCATCCATTTTTTTCAGAAAATTTTCTAGTGTTAAAATCGCCACTCAAGTTTTGAGGTAAGATTTAGGCAAATTTTTGCCAAAAAATTAAATGTGGCACGCCCCACCCTGCACTACAGGCTCTAGCCTAGATTCTGAGCTTCTTTTGCAAAATCCTACATTTCTCATTTTCATCTGACTTTTTGATCCATGCACTAGAAAATAAAAAATTAAATTGGTTTTTAATCGATTGATTTCTGTTTCACTCAATTTTTTTCATCACATTTCATTTGGCCGACTTTCAATTGCTTCTTGGCTCTCCCTATACATTGTTTAGAGGGGAAATTACAAATAGGGGCATGAAATGTAAAATATTACAAACAGGAGTACAAGTAGGGGCACAATTTCAAAATAAGTTGTAGTATTTTGTAATTTCTTGTTGCTTTGGACATTGATTGATTTAGATACATCACATTAAATGTTAGCTAACTTCCAAAAAATTTAAAGGTCTTCAAAAATTGCCATCCCCTTTACTAAAATTTCTTTATTTAGGCTTGATTTGGAATGACCTTTAATTTTTTTGGAAACTAGCTATCAATTAATGTGATGTGTCTAAAACTTTCTATCAACCAATGTCCAAACCAAAAAAAATTGCAAAAAATTACAATGCTTTTGAAATCATGCCCCTATTTGTAATTATTTTGAAATTGCGCCCCTATTTGTAATATTTTACGTGTTCATGCCCCTAATTGTAATTTCCCCTTATTTAGAAGTTCCTTAAAGAAGAAAAAAAGTGAATTGATATGGGCACACTTGGGGTTTGGTTTATTCACACCCCTCCGGGATAAATTTTAGTTTTTTACCATGAAAAGTTGAACTTGAAAACTTTGAATTCAATTTTGGACTTAGAGACCTTGATTTAGTCTAGAGCCATGAAGGAGGTTACAATTGAACATCACCCAATGAAAAAACTTAGCTAGGGGGGAAAGTATTACTTTTATCTTTTTTGTTTTAAAAAACTAAGCTTTTTCATTGGGTGATATTCAATTGTAACCTCCTTCATGGCTCTAGACTAAATCAAGGTCTCTAAGTCCAAGTTTGAATTCAAAGTTTTCAAGTTCAGCTTTTTGATGATAAAAATCTAAAATTTACCCCCAAAGGGTGAGCATATATCAACCCTGAGTGTGCCCATATCCATTCACTTTGTTTTTCTTTAACCCCTAAAGGACCAAGCAACATGACATTCATTAAAAGGGGAAAAAGCTTACAAAGTGGGACTTTTGAAGGATTAGGGTGGTCACCTAAATCCGAGCTCCAACATTTTTTTTTTATACACATTGCCTCACCTGAGTGGAAGAATTTGAGAGGGAAAAAACCTTAGTGGCTCAAACTGAATCTAATTCCTTCAATTCTAGTTTAAGGTGGCTATTTTGGATTAAGGTGAAATACAAAATGGTACACATGTTTTTTCCCTTTTAATGAATATCATGTTAAGCCCTTTTTATGTGAAAATCACTAAAACTTGCCACTTCTAGGAGGTTTAGTAAAGAGGGATTTTGTGCTTTGTTTTTGGGAAATCCAACTATAGGATCTTGCTCCACACTAGGAGAGATGCTTGTGGGAAAAAAATCAGCTCATTCTAGATGGAGAGGAGTGAGATATTTACATCTAAAGTGAAAAAAAAAGCTTTTTTCCATGCTGCCCAAAAATTTTAGAAGCCTTTGACCACTCTTATAACAAAAAAGTTGCTCTACCTAAAGTTGCACTTTATTTTTTCCATGTAGGAGATCAAGTTAGGTATGTGTGGAAGAATTTCCAAATCAATTGGAACTATACAACACATGTGAAAAATCAATAAGTAAAAAGAAGTAGAGAATGAGTCAAAACACTAAATTATCTAGAATTTAATTATTGAAATGAAAAATGCAAATCACAACCATTATAAAGTTGTGATAAACAATCTACTTCCTTTCGTTTAATTTTTTTTTCCAAAATAAGGAAAATTGAGTAAAATAAAGGATTTCAAAAGTTTGTTTTAGAGAAGAGAATCCATAACTGCTCGCAAACAAAAACTCATAACTTTGATGTCACTGATTGTAATTAAATGCTTCAAAGCTTCTCACTTATAAAAAAAATCTAAAGAACCAATTTCAAACTTTTATTTCATGAAAATGAAATTTTTAAAGAAGTTTTGGGCTGCCTAGACAGGTAGTCCTCCCCAAATTTTCACAAATCCATGCATAACTTCTTCATCAAATGTTGGAATGAAGAAAAAATAAATGCACACATAGATCTTTGAATTCCCCACCCTCAATACAAGTTTCAAAAAATCACACAAAGTAGTTTAGGCATAGGTACATGCCCAAAGTTCAACCTGTTCCTCAAAGGGACAATGGTCCTTTAGGGGTTAAGGAGCTTCTAAATAATGTATGGAGAGAACCGATAAGCAATTGAAAGTCGGCCAAATGAAATGTGAATGAAAAAAATTGAGTGAAATTGAAATCAATCAATTAAAACCCAATTTATTTATTTGTTTTCTAGTGAATGAAAAAAAAACCGGATGAAAATAAGGAATGTAAGTTTTGCTAAAGAAGTTTAGAATCTAGGTGGGGCCTATGATGTGAGTTAGGGCCTAAAGTGCGGGATCGGACCTGTGGTGGATTTAGCAAAAAGTGGGGTGGATTTAGCCATTCCCTATTTTATTTGAGAGTATTTACTTAAAATGGTGGTCGTTTCCTTAAACTTTACTTGCAAATCAATCAATCTCAATTGCAAGGAGATATTTTAGGCGAGTGTTTGCCATAATCTCACCTCATTTTGATATCGGCTATCTCAACACCAAAAACCTTGGATAAGAAAATGGATGAAAGCATCATCTCCCTCTCAAACAAACACAAGGTTTGTCAAATATTGGATGAAGTACACCAATATTAATAGATTATGTTCGAAGGTGCGCACAGGGATAATTCTATCATTTTTCTACTTACTTACCTCCTTCCATTCTTGGATGCATGTTACTTGACCATCAAAAAAACAAAATAAATCCCTAATCAAATGGATCCCAATGCACTAATAACGGTGTTCAGCATTGGCAACTCTAATTACAAATTGTGACATATATTGAATGTCAACAATATTCTTAGTATTATCAACACAAAATTTCGATGTGATCATTATTTGCAACTACATTTCCACCAAAACATCTATACTAGTACAATAATAGTTTAGCATGCACTTCAGTACAGTAGTATTCAACATTATTGATTAACACCAATTACCAACATAAATATTGATTTGCAATTAAATGAATTTTACAGTAAATTAATGATAGGGTAAGTAACAACATTAATACCATATCACTAAATTTCATTATTAGGGTAGCATGTACCCGTAGCTGTCTATTTATCCGCATTGGATCAATAGATACCACATCACCCTAGTTTGTATTTAGGGTCAGGTTTAGAGACATGCCATACTGCACGTGATTAACCATGACACGTAGATTTTAACAAAACAAATCCAATTTGTCCTGAAACCCCACTCACAGAAATGGTTGGAATGCTACACTTACACAAAGACTGCACATCGGTAGAGGTTCTACATTGAAGAAATGAGAGATCAAATTAAAACAAAACGAAGAAAATTCATTTGTATTGGATAATTCAATGACAGGAAAACAATTATGCTCGTGATTATGTAACTCAGCAGATTCATTTGGGGCACATATCGGATAATTTAATGACTTAGAAAAGAATTATGCTCGTGATTATGTGACTCAGCTTATTTATTTGGAGCACACTTTACCTCCTTTTGACATTGGCCAGCATACCATCAAAAAGAACTGGAAGGAGTAATGGATGAAATCGACAAATTGCTCTTAAAAGAATACCGGGATTGCCAATATTTGGATGAAAGTTACCAATAGCAGCTGATTTTTATGGATGAACACGCACTCATAGTTGGTTATATCTCTTTCCCCTTTATTTACTTACAGTACATTTTGAGGTGTTTTGCTCAACCAATGAAATATAAAAACTATTTTTTTGGATATACTTTGGTATGGTGATGAAAAGGTAAGTTGCAAATACCTGTACAAAGCCATTTTTTAAGCTTTTGGGCAAACCCTTATGTGTAGAATATTCTGCAAAGATTTTTTTGTGATATTCAGACATGAATTGTGTTCTGATATTAGCTTCAAGGCCTACAAAATTGGTAACAACTCAAGTTGCCATTCAAAAGCCCTATGCCAAATGGTCTTCCATACAAATCGAAGACTTAGCAAGCAGCAATTTGAACATTAGACAAACTAGAGAAACCTTTGGCAATTGTTCCAATAGTGCGGCTTGTTTAGAAGCTCCAGGAGGCATATGTCCAACCATGTGTAAGGTAGGAGCACCCATAAACGTCAAACTAAGGGTTTTGAACATGATAATTATTAATAAACAACTAGCAAATGATAGGATCCTATTAGGAACAGAAAAAAAAAAAGTGTTTGTACTTTTAAATGTATTATTTGGATATTTTGAGAATAAGTTGTGAATTTTTAAAAAGCAAATTACCATTGCACCCATAACCACTTTTAAGAATTTATGTTCACATGTTGTACATCCTTGTCATTAAATCTATTCACTTCCATAGGTTTTCCAAGATTTCAGAGATGACGGTTATGGGGACACTGATGCTTATGGGTGCTCTTACCTTATGTGATTGTTGTGCACCCTTCAAATTCTATCCTTTGAATGATGAAGAATTAAAACCACCTCAAACAAGTGATTCTTTTTAGCAGTATAGATAGAGATGTTGCGTAATTGGTTCAAAAAGTTCATACATACTGGCACAATATTTTTATGCAACATATTTCCAAGAATTAACCCCTAAAGGACCAAACAACATTTTTTGGCAACACAACAATTTTGGGCAAATTAGTACTTATAGAATAATAAATTTGTTTTCACAAAAATTAGAGGATGAGTGCCCAAGGAGTTTCTTTCCAAAGCAATGCTTTTCAAACCCATTTGACTTGTTTTTTTTCTTCTTCTTTATGATGGTATATTTAATTTTGCTTGCTTAAAGGGCAAGTTGGGCACAACTATTTACTTTACAATTGAAATTTTGGGATCTTGCCCAAAGGTTGAGGGGCACAACTACTTCCTTTTCAAACCTTGACCCAACCTCATTCCATGAAGGCAATTATTTTTGCTTATTGCCCTTTGCTTCAACTTAGGTGGACAAGGACCTACGTTGATCAAGCATGTCAAAGCCACAATTTTTGGTCACTTTCCTTTAATTTTTCCCCTCCTTTAAAGCTAGCTACAATCTAAATATTTATTGTTTACATTTAGAAAATGTTATAGTGTGTAGAAGCCAAAAATTCTTGAAAAGACGGCTTTATATGAGAATATTTTTAACGCTAGTTTCCAATTCTAAATCTTTAGTAGATGTTCCCCAATTAAAAATGTTATAAAATTTTCTAGATATATGGCCAGCTTTATTATTACAAAATAATCTAGAAGGGTTCAAGCAAAAATGTGGTAGTCACAAGTGCAAAAATCTCCCTAAATTAGAATTGCCATGAATTTCAATACCTAACAAAAAAGGTTTTTATTTTATTTTATTTTTATTTATTTTTAAATTTCATACCCTATATAATTTCACAATCATTGTGGTAAATATCTTTCATCTTTTTATTATAGCATAATGAAGTAATTTACTAGTAGATCCACCAAGATTTTGTTTGACATTTTTTTGGCCTTTACTATAAAAAACAACTCATTCTAAGTGGTTTTTGATAAAACATAGTCAAAGAATTTTAGTGCTTAATAATCATACAACCACATGATTATACTTACAACCCCCCTAAATGAATTTTCTCCTTGGCTTCTAAAAGCTAAAAAAGGTTTATATTTTAAAGGTCATAATCTTATCAAAGGTTAGGATCTAGTGTCTAATTTTATTTTATCATAGTATTCCCTCTGTTTCTAAAAGAAACAAGTATTTGAGGATTTGTGAGGAATTAAGGAATATTGACAACAAATTGTAATTGGAAGTTTCTGGATATTAGGCTTAAACCATTCCAAACCTAATTTTAGTTTTTTCTAGAATTAATATTTTTTAAAAATGAGAGAAAATTAGTACCAAAGTTTTGAAATTTCAAATATTTTGTTATTGTCACAAATGGTTGGAAAAATGATTGATATGAAGTGTGTCAATGCAATTGTAAGTAAAGAACAAGTTAGCCTAATTGCCCAAGTAGTCCCATTTATAAAAAAACCAAATCTTTTTGTTGATATTATTGATGATTCTAGCTTGATGATAAGCAAAATTTGCAAACAAAAATCACTAAATCAAGTTTGTAATGTTAACATTAGCAATCAATGAGCATTAAAAGCCCAAAAAATATCACCAAACATGTTAAGTAGTTAATTTCATTTTAGAGATAAGCGTAGGATTTCAAAAATAAAAAATAAATTCAGATACAAACACGGAATTTTTTCTGAAACAGGAAAAAAAAAGCATGAATCCGGAATCCGGGTTTCTTTCAGAAACAGAGGGAGTACAAAAGTAGATCAACTTCAAGATCGTGTGGTTAAATGTAAAAAAAGCACCCAATAATTCATTTACAAAAGTTTTTACTCAAAGACAGAATTTTTTGATAGTTTTGGACACATAACCAAACACAGATTTTTAGTTGAAATAGACATCTTTAGTTCAAAACTTCAGCCATTAATCCTTCACAATTACAAAGCGACTATATACGTTCCCTTTTACATGTATTTTGAGAGACCCTAGGCGGTGAGGCAGGATTTATTTTTTGTATTTTCGCTGAGAGCAACAGGCACCCCACATGCGAGCAGGTAAGGAAAAACTGGATAGAATCGGATGGAATTAACCATAGAAATCTACTAGTATTAGTAGCTTTCATCCAAAATCTGACAAACTTGGTGTTTACTTGGGGAGAAGTTTGGTAATTTCATCCATTTTTTATCTAATTTTTTTAGTGTTATGATTGCTAGTCAAAATTGAGATAAGATTTAGATAATTTTTTGTCAATTTTTTTTCCTGAGGGGTTAACCCTTGAACATCCTAGCGACCAGATTCAAGTCGCTCCAGATTTTAAAACCGTGTTTGTGGCACTGGATCTAATTTTTAAATCTTGCTATAAATTACAATTATGAAGGCATTCAAGTTGTCCATGCCAATGGAGTAATGGCAAGGAAAGCCAAAGGTTGTACAAGTGCTACAAGAGATTTGATTGGGTGAAAACACCATATAGGGCGTGGTTGCACCGTACGGGGCGTGGTGGCAAGCAGTAGTTTACAGGTTGCAACCGGTCAATATCCCTTGCAAGCTTCCTTGAGCCTTTGTGGTAGTGGGAAAGTTGTTGGCAAGGGTTCAAGCGTGTTCTCGACCCTTATTATGGCAATTGTCACCGATTGTGCCGGTTATCGTTTTCCGTGCAATAGCCATTTGAAGCCCTAAAACTTGACATAAAAAGATGTGCAATCTTCAATAATTTACAAGTGTGTGCATTCACATCTAGTCTTGCCGCTCACAAAATTTAAGATGAATCCAAGTCTTATAGAAATTTGTCAAAATCATCAAATAGCAGCTACCTACCAAAAATGAGATTTTGTCATCACATGTTGTTTGATCAAACTCGCGATGAATTGTTCCCAAAATTTGCAAGCCATTTTCTAAGTAAGTGTTCCACTATTTTCAATGGTCACTTTTTGTGAATCATCCAATTGACCAAGATACAATGCATTAAAGTTGTCGATCTCCAAAAACCCTGATTTTGATGAATACGGCCTGGGCGCTCAGGGGTTAATGAAAGGCATAATTAAATCATGTTGGCCAGCAGCAATTGCCCTGAAAGGTGTACTGTTCGGGGAATCCGACAAGCGAAACGGAACAAAGCAATGAAGACAAAGACCTCCCAATAATAAGGGCGACCCAAGGCTGACCTGCAGCACAGTCAGGGACTCAGGGAAGTTCTACAGGAAAATGGGTACATTTTCCTAGTTTTGCTTAGGGAAAATTTCATGGATAGTACAGTACCCCTGATGTTTGCCATATTTTCATAGATATCTTTGCTTTTTCAGAAATATCACAAATACTCAAAAAATGTAGGCATTTGTTTTATTATGCATGTCACTTCCTTCTCCCTTTGTGCATCCATTATTTCTTTCTTGTTATGCATGCGCACAAAGGACGAAGGAAGTGGTGACATGCATAGCAAAACAAATGCTTGAATTTTTTGGTCCAAGGATTTTTGTGATATTTCTGAAAAGCATGGGTATCTATGAAAATATGGCAAACTTCAAGGGCACCCATGAAACTTTCCCTTTATTTTTCCTATAAACTTCCCATCCCCTTGACTTAAATCCATAAAAAAGAAACCACAAATAGTAATTATCCCAAGTATATGTGGGAAGGTTGGCCTCATTGCCAAGACTTTTGTATCCTCCCCGGTTGGTTTCCTTATTTCTCATTTTGAGGTCGGAACTTCATCCAATTTTTTTCTATGTCACTCGGAAATCTTCAAAAACTTTGGCTAGATCATAACTAAACCTTGGCACTCTCCATACATTGACCTGCAGTTGATGCAAGTCAAAGTGTTTGTAGCAATATCCAGGCCTCCGAGGAGAACCAACATTTAGTGTGGTGTTTGCTGATTGAATCACAAAAAATTAGTTGAAATTTAAAATTATTGGTTGAAAAGTAGGTTAATTTTTTCTCAACCTTTGAACAACTAGTTGGTCCTAGTGACTGCACAATTACAATTGCTCTATAGTGGTGTGGCATGTGCCCACGTAACCTAATATTGCTCTCAAAGTTGTAAAGGTCAATAGTGCATGATGCTATTTTCACTAAAACTGGTACAAAATTGCCATTTCTATTGCAAGTACCAAATTTTAGATAAAAATAAATTTGGATACTTGTAACCATTAAATCTTGTAGTCCACTAGTTTAAAAAGATGTGAAAATAAATTCAGAAATTTCCACCATATAGATTGTAAGACATTTGAGTTTGAACCAACAAAAAACCATTTTTTGTCCTTGCAAAAATCCGGGCAGCTGCACTTTACTAGGTCACATTTGTGTGAATTTTCTTCCAAGTTTTTTACAACTCTTTGGTTTCATTCTTCAATGCAAGTTGGACACATACTTGAAAATTTTCAAACCATTTGTAAGTAAAAAGAAGTAGAGAATGATACAAAACACTAAATTGTTAAGAATTAAATCAATTATGGACATGAAAAATACCAACTCTAACAGATGTAATGTTGCAATCAAAAATTTATATCCTTGAGTTTGTTTTTCTCTCCAAAATATTGAAAATTGAGTTAAATAAAGGACTTCAAAGTTATTTTAGAGTAGAGAATTCATAACTACTAGCAAACAAAAATTCCTTATAACTTTCAACGCATTGATAAAAATGGAATGATTCAAAGTTTCCCTCATTTATATAAATCTAAAGAATTAATTTAGATTTTTTTTTTTTCATAAATGTAAATTTTTAAAAAGTATTTTGAGCTTCATGGGCTGCCCAACAAACACATGAAACTACATATCATGCAATAACTTTGGAACCTTGTTGTCAAAAGTTATGAAAATTGTTAAACCTTAACCCTTGAGCGCCCATGCCATATTCACCAAAATGCAGACCTAGTCACACTCAATCCAACTAATTTGTCATGAAAAACGAGATCCATAAAATCCAGCCATATTGACTGGTAGGGGACATAGGCCCAGAAGTACAGGAAAAAAGGACACATTATTTGTCTTTATTGATGAAAAGATTATAACAGTCAAATATGGAACTTTTCCAATTATGAGAGACAATATTTGGAGCTGTGGGGCACTCAGGGGTTAAAGCTGCTCCTTGGGCACAATATGTGTGAAAATTCCAAAGGAAAAAAAATTAAAAATTCACTTGTAGTGAATTGCCCAAAATTTCTGTGTCGCCAAAAAAGAATGCAGTTTGGTTTTTTAGGGGTTAACATTCAAAAAAATATGATACTTATGTCCAAAAATCAATTACAAATGAAGGGATAGCGAAGGTGTTTGATCCCTTAAGTTACCTTAGTACCCAATACAATAACACAAAAGCCTTAAACATGAGTTTCATTGAAATTAGAGTTGGTCTAGCAAAAAAAAAGAGTATCAATTTGTGTTACCAACAACGTGGAAATTTTTAGTCAACATACTCTTTTTCATTAACAGAAACGCAAAGCCTCCATAAGAATTTGCCGCATTTAGGGTTCAAATAACGTTCCCACTGAAGTAGCTCACTCATCAACTCCATCAGGTTTGTGCAACGATTTTGCAACAAACTCCAGTCCTCAATGCTAAAGATTTGTTATATTCTGGAGTGGTTCAGTAATCCCATTGGAAGTAAGGTTAAACATTTGCCACATTTTAGAGTTCAATCTATGCTCCATCATTGGAGTCGCTTACTTGGCAATCCCATTGGATTTGATTGCACTCTACACCTAAAAGCTAAACGTTTTAAGGTTTAGGATTGCTCCATTGATGTTCCTCAACCAAGCAATACTCCGATTTGATGAAAACTCACATAGGCTTAAAAAACAAAAGCATCAAGCACAAGAATGATAGGCCAAAGAAGACAACCCCGGAACAACTAAGAAAAAACCAAAAGTTTACTACGTGGCATGGATTTTTTCAGATTTCAAAACACAAAGATTTGATAAAAACCTACATAGGCTTAAAAAACAAAGTATCAAGCACACAAGAATGAAAGGTCAAAGACGACAACCCCGGAAGAACCAAATCAAACCAAAAGTTTTACTACGTGGCATGAATTTTTTCAGATTTCAAAACACAACGTGCATTGACTCTGGGAAGAAGCCAAACAAACGGATGCCGAGAACCAAACAACACTTTGAAGTTGGCCCAGCTCCCACTTCCAATACCTCAAAGCTAAGGATTTGTCGCGTTTTAGGGTTCAGGGATGCTCCATTGATGTTCCTCAATCAAGCAACACTCCGACATGATCAAAACTCACATTCTCAACTTTCAAGGGTTAAAAAACAAAGCATCAAGCACACAATGATGAAAGGCCAAAGAAGACAACCCGGGAAGAACCAAATCAAACCAAAAGTTTACTACGTGGCATGGATTTTCTCAGATTTCAAAACATAGCGTGCATTGACTCTGGGAAGAAGCCAAACAAACGGATGCCGAGAACCAAACAACACTCTGAAGTTAGCCCAGCTGCCATTACCACTGCCACTGCCCTGGTTTTCACTCAAGGAGTCGAGGTACGTGTGTCCAGTGTAGACAAGCAGCACCTGGTGGTACAGCAAGAGCCCCACTCCGATCACCAGCGACACGGAGGCTATGCACAGGTACAGCAGCGCCACCGCCCGAGCGGACACTTCGGGTTCCAGGCTGCCCGCCAGCGAGGCCAACACGTCCATCACGACGTCGAAGCGCACCGCCGCGTGCAGCCGTGGCAGCGTCTTGACACGTCGGAAGTTCAGCAGCTTGGGCCAGAGGTTGCAGCCCGCGTAGAGGGAGAGGGTGAAGGCGTAGCAGCCGCTCACCGTGGCGAAGAGTAAGAAGAGGAGGAAGTGTCGGTGGTTGCTCGCTCCTACGCAGTTCCCAATCTGTCGTAAAGCAGCAGCAGCAGCCCCTGGTGTTGTTAGAATTTACCCCTCAAACCTTAAATGACCATAGGGCATAATACATACACTGCCGTATAATTGGCATTTGCTAGAAGTTTTAATATGGGATTCAAGTAGCTCACTAGAACTGCTTTGACCAACTTCTTTGTTGATCTCAAATGTAGTAAAGATGTGAATCTATTCCAAATACAAGAAAAAAACCTATTATTGAACTGGTTGGAGCGGCACGCTCAAATATTTAAGGGTTAAACAACCAAAGGGTGTATATGCTACCATATAATTGACATTTGCTACCAACAAGAAAAAGTTTAATTTTAGATCTCAAATAGCTCACTAGAATTGGATTGATCTACTCTTCACTTTCTTTGTTAATCTCAATTCTTTGTTGATCTCAAATGTAGTAAAGGTGCAAATCCATTCCAAATACAAGAAAAACATCTCGTACTGTACTAATCACAAAGACACGCTTAAACGTTTAAGGGTTGAACACTCCACTTGTTTGTATGTAGTACCGAGGTATGTAGTACCGACAAATCGGAATCTGAGCAAATTTTTATGCTGGTCCTGGAATCGGAAAACCTAAACATGTCAAATAATTCTGCATTGCAAACTTGTTTGTTGTTTTTGAGTTTTAGAATTCTGAACCAACATAGTAGGTTGCCCTTATTCTAATTTACTTGAACCGTTCATTGATACTACAATAGGTTAAATGGAACTACAATAGAGCTTATCTATGTTAGCATATTGCGTAAGTTGAATAACCATAATTATATAGCAAATTTTTGGTCCTAAGCTTAGGCCCATTGTTAAGTTAAGGGTGATCTCTATCAATTGATGAATGTTGTGTCTAAGTGCGTATCGTACCTAGGTCCTAGTTGTGTTCAATTCAATAAGTTTGCAACTTAGCTTAGTCATTGGATAGCATGGGTCCTTGCCAAAATAAAACACCAAGCCCCACTTGGGGGTTTGTTGAGGTTTGGGGTTTAAACTGCTCTCCATTGAAGCAGTGTAGTTTTGTTATTGGCAAATACTTATAAATTGAATTGGATAAGTTCAACGTAGTCCAATCCAAAAGCACAATTCATAACCAAAATGAAACCCTAAGCCCGTGAGGGAATTTGTTGAGGTTTAGGGTTTAGTCTAAGCTCCATTGCAGCTCTTTTTGCAAACCCATTGGGTCTGTACAACGGTTCTCCAAGAGACTTCACTCTACCAACATAACCAAAAGGGAAGAAACCAAAAAGAATGAGAAGAAAGAAAAACCTAATGCTCCATGCATATTGCCACTATGACACGAAATGTAATTGAGCTTCATATCAATACTACTGAGCTAGTTATTTGTTGAAATGGAATGATAAAACATGCTCCGATCATGATGCCTACAGTTGCATTCCATTAGTACTTATACCCTTTTAAGAAAGATGAGAAATTTCATTCCAATTTAAGTATGTAACCTTTTAAAGTACCATAAAAGTTGGTTTCGAAAGAACTGCAAATTTCAAACATTGATAGCAAAGGGGTCTTGTAAGGGTGGTCTAAGTCAGTGAGAATGTTGGTTACGTCAATTACGTAACAGGACGGACGATTTCTGCCATTGCTAGTAGAGGAAAGTTCAAAGACACAATTGAACAAAAATATTGAGTTTATTTGGTAAAGGCTGTATAGTTTTAATAGTGTTTGCAAGCCTTGATGTCAGATTTGAAATGCCTTACTAAAATCCCGAATTCTACACGCTAGTATACTTATCTTAGGAAGTCTATAAGTAAGTTGTTGATTGATATAAAATGGGTTGTATTTTGAAAATGTTTGCTAGAATAGAAAAACCTATGGCACACGACTGTACACCTTCAACAGAAGATGTGGTCATGAAGGCGTCAATGCTTAGGAAAAACATAAAAATTCTCAGTCTGTCCGTCCAGGCAATACTATTCCATGAGCTATGAGCCATGAGCCCTCAAAATACAAAATTTCACCTATAACCATGTACAGAGGGCCCTATAATTGTGCATTTTCAACTTTCATCTCTTGAAAAACTTGCCATTTTTAAAACATTTCCATTGATTTTGAGCTCACATAATCTTGACTCACAGCACGTAACTCACCATATTACGCTCACAAAATAAAAAGCTATCAGAGTGCACAGGGAAGGAGCACGAGAGCGAGCGAGAGAGAGAGAAGACAAGGGTGAGCTGGATGCTTACAAAGGGGCAGTGATGGTCCATGTCGACCACGCAAGACTGGCAACTTCGACAGTGATGCGCATTTGGTGGCTTCGGGGTTTTGCAATAACCGCAGAACTTGTATCCCTCCAGAGACATTCGGCCAACTAGCTCATACTTGCCCCACTCTCTCGGTGGAGATGGTCCGGCACGTCGAAACGCCGCCATACAGAAGTTGAAGAGAGTGTTGAAAGACAGAACAACAGTGACGACTGAATGCACGTAAAACCCCGGCGTTCTTTTTGGAAAAAGGACTGGAAACGTAGCCCACACTCCTCCAACTACACAAACACAAAAGCATGAACTGACTTAACCCTAAAATGCTCCGAAAAAAAAAATCCCAAGTCCCAGAACTCAAATTTCATGGAACTCTAACCGTATTAGGGTTTCAGAAGCGAATTAACCCAAGTGAGATACGATATGCTTGTTTCACAAGGCTGATAGCAGGAGCGGTGAAAAATATGGTGGGGTTTATACAAAGTTTTCTGTGGTGATATGAGGTTAATGCAATGTGGAAGGAGCATGAATTGACTTAACCCTAAAATGCTCCGAAACAGGAATTCCCAAGCCCCAGAACTCAAATTTCGTAGAATTGAACCCTATTAGGGTTCTAGAAGCGAATTAACCCAAGTGAGATACGATATGATTGATTCACAAGGCTCATAGCAGGAGCTGTGAAGAATATAGTGGGGTTATTACAAAGTTTTCTGTGATGATATGAGATTAATGCAATGTGGAAGGAGCATGAATTGACTTAACCCTAAATGCTCCGAAAGAGGGATTCCCAAGTCCCAGAACTCAAATTTCATGGAATTCAAACCGTATTAGGGTTTGAGAAGCGAATTAACCCAAGTGAGATACGATATGCTTGTTTCACAGGGCTCATAGCAGGAGCTGTGAAGAATATGGTGGGGTTTTGAGAAGGTTTCTTTGTGATGTTATGAGATTGATGCAATGTGGAAGGGTCAGAATGCTCACATACGATGGAGAAGGTCACCAAAAGCACAAAGCACACGAAGAGACGATCTCGTCCTTTGGAACACCGAGCGCTCCACGGAGACACTGGCTTCTTCTCCGCTTGGTCGCTAGTGATGGCGCCGCACCATCCGCAGCGGAACATGGGTGCAAAATACGGGAGCACCACGCCCAGTCCACAACCCCAACATTTCGTCTGCCATCCCACGCGCTCCTCCACTGGCATCTCTGCACACAAAAACCCAATCTCACACTCGTTTCAAAACCCTGCACATTCTGGTACCAAAAACCTGCACATTCTGGTCCCAAAAACCTGCACATATCTACCTATGCACGAGCGTTAGCATGCACCTTAGAATCCGTAACCCTAATTTGTGCACGTATCTGAAGGCCAAAACGCTTGAAGCTAATTACCTCAGTTTCGTTGCTCACTATCATCAATTGCAGTAAAGGTCCAGACTCCGACTAGAAATTTGAGATCACGACTGGGTTAAGTCATCCTTCATACTGTTGCTTAACCCAATTTTACAGGTTTCGTGCACCCCACAAAGCGTGATGCCGCAAATCTGTACCGCCACTGAATCCTACACTTCTCAAATTCCTCATCTCTATTGTTCCAAAACCTTCCAAAATCTTTCAAAATCTATATTGCCTGCCAATTCTAGATGCGGAAAAGAGGACCTTCTTTCTCAAATTCAAACGAGCGACCTCTGTCTCCAAAATCGAAACGACGACGAGAGTGGACGTGTTCGCCGGTTCCAGCGATGAGGATGAACGACAATCGTTGTCCTGGGCGACGAGGATGAACGTCGTTCGTTGTCCTGAGCGACGATTATGGACGAAACGTCGCCCCTGATCCACCGCTATGGAGTTTATCCTCTGTTGAGTCTGTTCCATGTGCACTGCACTGCGGTTTTTGTTGGCTCTATAAAGTTACCAAGCTTTGCATTGAGAGAAGCTACTTTGAGGAAGTTTGAATAAATATTTCACTCGAAAAGCAAGCCAGTGCTACAGCGAGCGAGCCTCTCGTAGTGTTGCTGGTTGGGTTGTGTTTTGGCAACAATGGCGGGGGTGGTGTGTCCCGTGTCATCTTCGACTCTGCCTGGAGCTTCCGTGTCACTAAAGTCATGGACTTCTCGTCATTCAGCAGGTTGGTTTAATTCACAGCTGGCTGTTTTTTCATGTATGAGTTTTGTAGGGTTTTATGAATGCTAATTTGAGGGTTTGGGGGTGGTGGAGCAGGCGCAGTGAATGTGTTAATCCCGGGACACATGAAGAGCGAGAGAGCTTGCGGTGGTGGCCCACTGTTAGCCCATACCTCGTCTCGCTCGCGGCCTTTCGTTGTGTGCAAGGCAATCAACAAAGGTGCGTCAAATTCAGGGTTTTAGGGTTTCTGCTCTTGCCCGGTCGAACCGTGGTGAACTTGTTCAGTCTGTTGCTAGGATAAGGTAGTCTGCTTGAAAAGCGTCCCCGTAAGAGCTTGGTCTGATGTTTTCATGGGCTTTCCAAGACATAAAGGTTTTTTTGTCTAATTTCCAGATAAAGAGAAATGGATGTCAAATGTAACCCAATTTTTTTTCATGTTTTTCAAAGCATTATTGAACTGTTGATGAATTTTCAAAGTTTTGTGTAGTAGACACCTATTTGTGTATTTGTGACTATAGGTCTCCCATAAACCGTCCCTTGCACTCTTGTCACATGTCAGTTGCTAAGCTGTTTTGAGATGGTTGGGATTGGAGGCCACTATAGGAACACATCCAAGTAGTTTCAAGGTTAGTCTAGACTGCCTAATAGGGACCCTATGAGCTGCAACTTTGCCCTTCAATGTAAAATAATCTACAATACTTTTTTCCACAAAAATTAAGTTCCATGCTAGATTGTTCAAAGGCTAATCCTACAGATTTTTTTCCTGACTTTTCCGAGACCTTGAGATACCCCAAACCCTTAAATGGTCGGGTATGGGTGTGTCCGATTTTTTTGCTAAGTTGTGACTGAGAGTCTCGTTACCTCGCAGCATTTGGACGATGCCGTTTTTTTGTTCTCACAGTCTGCGTGCGTGGTGTGTAATGCTTGGCTGGGGGTTTAGATCAAATAGCGCAAGCGAAGAAATTCCAGATGCAAGCCACGGAGGTTTTGGCGGAGCTTCTGAAGTCGACGAATCCTCAAGCGACAGCATCGAAGTACTTGGACCATCTCTCCGAGGAGTTCTTCATGGTGGCTTCGACGTATCTTGAGATGGTACTCGTCTCTTTCACGCTTGCCTCTTCACATTCCTTTTGCTGCACAATCTTGAGAGCTCTTATCATGTGGGTAAAAGGTAGGTCTGAGCATTACGGGTAGTCACACACCTTCTTCTTCATCTCATTTTCAATCTTCAAAAGAATTGGGACCTGGCACTCTCTCTTTGATTTGCGGAGATCCCATTCTTTGAAGATTGAGAAGTTTTCTTTTTCTTCTTCACCTCTAGAGGAGAAGAATGGACACGAAGAAGTTTTAGCATGTGAAGTTTTCATCTTGTTCTTTTTGCTTTCACCCTCCTTGTTCTTGTTTCAATGTGAATGCAACTTGCTTTCTTCTTGCGTTACCATTATGTAGGTAAACTCATTCTCCATTCTCCACTGCCCACAATAGGGGAGTCACACCTTCTTCACCCCATTATCAATCTTTGGAGAATGGGGACAATGCGGCACTCTCTTCTTGATTTGCAAAGACCCCATTCTTTGAAGATTGAGGAGTTTTCTTCTTCTTCACTTTTAGTGGAGAAGAATGGGAGTGAAGAAGTAAGTTTTAGCATGTGAAGATTTTATGGATGCATGTGTCTTTTTCATCTTGCTTTTCTTGCATCTATCCTCCTTGTAGTTGGAGACCTTGATTGAGTGTGTGAACGCAACTTGCTTTCTTACTGCATTACCACTTTTGAGGTAAACTCATATCACATTCTCCACCGCCCATGAAAGGGAAGTCCCTACCTTCTTTGTGGAAAAGTGCTCCCATTGGCTCCTATTTCCACTCCACAATTTCTCATTCTTTCATAGAAGTTTCATGCTTGGAGAAGGTGTGAGTACCCCTGTTGTAGAAGTGTATTTGATCCGCATGTTTGCACGAGGAATGTGAAATGATTCTCTCTCCTGATGTGATGCTAGGAAGGCCAAGAAGGAAGGCAACGTGGAGGTCATGCAGAAAATTGAGAAAGTGTTGGAAATCGCCATGATTGAGAAAGGAAAAACTCTTCGGCCTGAGATCCAACTCATGAATAAGGTACACGCAAACCGCTCTCTCATGACGTTCTGGAAATCGAGGGGCGGTGGTTGAGTGCTGAAAATAATTGGGACCTGGTAATCCCACACTATATCCCAATTTTCATATCTTTGGTTCATTTAGAAATGTCTACGTGGCAGCATTTTTTGGAAGCGTAGGTGCCAAGGAAGTGAGACTTTCCTCAAGAGTTGGGTTGAGCAAAAACACAATCCAACTTTGAACCCAAGTCTTGTCAATTGTTTTTTTGTTTCAACACTTTCTCTAATCTTTCTCATTGTCCTTTATAATCCACAAAGTTGAGTTTGTTGGGATTTGGCAATGAGGTGAGACTTGCAAAGTTGGGACATGAGACACGGTGTGAAGTGCCCTCTAGAATTTCTTACACACACCGAAGTATTGTTGATTATAGTACACTTGTCACAAGATGGTAAGACATAAACATGCTATAAGTAATTAGACTAAGTGTAAGTTAGACTAAGTGGGTTGCTGATAAATGGAGCACTTCTCAAAATAAAAAATGCTGCTTACAAATAAGTTACTCCAAAAGCATCCATATCATTTTATTATCCATTGTTGAGATTCTCTCTCTGTGGCTGTCTAGCCGGAGTGTAAAATTCTCAACGACAACTCTCTATTGAATTTTTTTATAAACTGACCCTTGAAATGATTTGTTTTTCTTGTGGTTTTTTTGTTGGGAGAGCAATCATTTGGCATTTTTGTGATTGTACATTGCAGTTGCTGAACGAGACAGATCAATACGAACGAGCCAAAACCATAAAGAGCAACTCGTTGTACATCATGGACTCGGATGGGTACTTTTATGAGCTACTGCAGCGGATGACTACTGACGTGGAGACTCTCAAAGACAGCCCCAAGAAACAGAAGCTGCTCACTCAAATCCGAACTGTTAACCGAGAGGTGAAAGAGGCAGGAAAAGCATTGAGGAGAGCCAAGTAGAGGTAAGTGAGATTTCCCTTGAACAGTGAAAGACAAAAGAAAACACAAAAAACCTCGGGTTGCAATGTAGAGAGAGAGAGAGCTCTGTCTAGGTCTAAATTTCGACACTCGATGATAAGATTTTTTATTTCACTTTACAGATGTGTAAAAAGAAACTTAGATCAGCAGAGAAAAGGAACAATAGTACTTCTATTTATTTGTTTATTAGTATACGGGCACGCACTATTGCGCAAGTTGGCCTTGCATGGGTGTTGCAATATTCCAGCAGATTTTCCTATCCATCTGCTTGGAAGTCCTCCTAATTGAATAAGATCAAAGCAGTTTTTTGTTTTGTGACAGAAAAACCAAAAATAGTAATTGCCTTCATCACAATGATACTCTTTAATACTTTGCTAGGGAGGCATTTGACATTCCTATACTTGGGGCACTCACTGTAGGAATTGGCACTTTTATACCTAGAGCGCTCATTTTAGTATCTCAGTATTTTGTTGGTTTTCTTGCACATGGTTGGAGGACGCTTGGTGTTCTATATTTGGGGTGTCCTTTCTTGCTTCAACTTACACCAAAAAGTTCTAAAAGATTTTGGAAAAGGGTGCAGAGTGAGGGAGGGAAATCCTCCCGAGTAGTAGTTTTGTTTATGTGGTGTTTGCCCTTTTTGTGTACAATATTGACATGAGTCTGTTATAAAATGCTGAAAGTGTTGAAATGAGAATCACTATTAGAACTTCAATTAAAAATCATAAGTCTTTTTTATCATTGTTGCATATTGCTGCCTTGATTTTGTTCTAGTTGAAGTTGGTGCTTTGTGATTTGGACTAAGGTAGGAGGCTCATATTCCATGTGGTCATTTTGAACCACCCATGTAGACTCCACCAAAATGAATACGAGGTGGTTCTAAAATCATCCACTTACAGTCATTGAATGCATGGGAGAAAAGTTGTAAGAGCCAATTATCCTCCTTGATTCTCCAAATCTCTTCACAACTTGCTAGTGAACGATTTTTGAAAGGTTTAGGTTCATAAATAGAGACTTATGACACATGCCCTTTGAAAATTCACAAATAACTCAAAAATACTTCAAAAAAATATGAAACAACTTGTGTTACATTTTGCATCTCTTTTTCTTTGTTTGAAAAATGATCTAAAAATCCTCCCACGGAAGACCCTGAAAAAGGGGATGAGCCCTTAGATGGTCGGTTTACGGCCCTCCTACCTTATAGTTTGCTAATCTCAAACCATGTCGAGAATTTTGTATTGCATGTGCGTTACTCTATTCCTTTCAGACATACTCCTGTATCTGACAATCCATTAATCATTTGGTCAAGCTTTAGTTTTTCTTTTTCCTATATTTATAAGTTCAAATTTTGTATTGATAAAGGTATGTGTTTTCTAAAAGTTGTGACCTTTACGATTACTGAAAGGAGATTGGAATTATTGTGAATTTTTAGTGTTTGTAACAAAGACCAAAATTTAAAAAATATATATATTGTTTTTTATCTTTATTTTTAAATACGGTTATAATACCCTGGCCCTTGTTTTGTGGGAAATATGTAAATGGGCGTCGTTCTAGAGACGAGGTTGGGGTAAACTTTTTGCAAACCATGTGGTAAATTTGTTCATTCTAATTGTGAGAAAAAAATTTAAAGGTCTTTAGTAATTGGAGTTTAAATGAGTGATTTGAGACAATAAGGTAGTTATAGCATACAAAGAGGAATATAGCCAATGCTTGTGTGGCTTGGAGTGAGTACAATGGCTTAAACAAGTTTGTGCATTCTTTGTGTTATATGTCATGTTTTAACTGACTACGAACTGTTCATTACAAACTATTCATGTAATTATGGGATGCAAAACATCAAGAGATCTCCTTATGTTTGCATGTCTCTAATTTTTTTTTGGATTATCATTTCTGGACTTTGGATAGTCTATAATTAATTAAATTGGATGGCACCTATTTTTTATTGAATGTTTTTTTTGCTATTATTGCATTGTATTAGAATAAATCATGTCATTTTGTTTGAAATGCATAACCTTATTGCTCTTTTGCATGTCCTTTTACAAAGAGATTTAGGAGTTGGACCTCCTTTAGTGACTCCACCTATAAGAAATCTTGTAGAAACATTCAATAAATATAGTTCTTATACTTTTTTTTACTCAATCTTTTAAGCCTTACAAAAAGAGATAAAAAGTTGCCTAGGCAAAAAATCTTGGCAAATCACATTTACTATATTATAACATACTAACATAATATTATGGATTTCTATACATTTCTTTTTTTTGTTTTCATTTAGCTCGTTTGAACCACATCTATCAACATAATTGTGGTAGAATTACATTGAATGTTATGAATCCCTCTATAAGGAATTCCAAAAAAAAGTCAGTATTACAAACCCACCTTCCATTCACGTTTAACATGGACGTTAAAGTGCATTTGCTTCCTACTTTTTAACATCTTATTGCCCCTTTGACCCTTTCAATCTTAGAGTGCATTTTTTGAACCACCATTCAGCTCCTTTTAAACCCACGTTACTTCTTTTTAAACCCACATTTAAAAAACAAAATCCACTTAAATTCCTTTTAAACCTCCACCTACCTTCCTAAACTTCATTTGTGTAAAAACAGCTAGCATTCGTGTTTGTAGCCCTTTTAAAGGTACACCACTCATGCCCCCACTTTCAAATCCCTTCTTTGTACCTTAGCATCAACCAACGTGCACCTTGGTCATTAGCATGATGTGTATTTGATTTTTCACAAACCAACAAATGCCCCCATATGATTTGTGTTCACTTCTTTCAAACATGTAAATGTACTTATTTTTGAAAATGCACTTGCTTATATTCAACATGGTGTTGTGCACAAATTCAATTGTGTTTTAGCCTCTTTCGACAACAATCTCCTTGTCACCAATGTTTGTCTTTTTGCATTTGATGATGTGAAAGTTGACATCCACATCATCAAGTGATAAAAGCCTTGTAAAACACCAACTTTTACAAAGTAAATGAAGCAAACTTACAAAATAGCTTAGTAAAACTTTATGACATTAAATTGTGTAACATTGTTGACAACACAAAAAGCTTGACATCAACTATGAATGTCCAAAACAATGTCAAATTGGAATTAACTCTTAAACAACCAAAAGGCCCTTTGCGACCAATATAATACGGAGCATTTTTCTTGTATTTGGAAAATATTTACACATTTACTACATTTGAAATCAACAAAGAAGTTGGAGAATAGATCAATGCGGTTCTAGTGAGCTACTTTTCTTGTTGGTAGCAAATGACAATTATATGTCAATGTATATACTATGCCCTATGGTTATCTAAGGGTTAAGTGTTTAGAAAGACAATCTTTGTAGAAGTTCAAAATCATTCTATTGAAGGAATAAGGATGAATCCTTAAAGTTATTCATTATATATCTAAATTAACATGATTAAGACAACTGAGAATTGAAGAAGAGAACAAAACTTTGATAAAAACAGCAAGAAATAATATAAAACCATTTATTAATTAAGTTTCGGGTTTTCTAACTGAACTTTCTTCAAGTATTTAAAGTGTCTTACAGATTCACCATGTTCTAGTAGATGGACAATTTCATGAAACAAGAAAAGTCTAAGTTTGTAGTGACCTACAATAATTTCAAAAAGGATTACTAGATATGAGGTCCTAAATAGTCCGTTGGAGTTAGAGTTTTTTATTCATTTTGTTTTTGGCAAAAGTTACGAGTAATTATATGAGAAAATAACATAAAATCATACTCAAAAGTCAAATGCCTTATCAATTTTGGAAAAAATGATTATGAAGACCAGAGACAATTGGAAGTATACTTTATAAATATACATTTTGTAGATATACTGGGTCTGAAATTATAAAGTAAAGTAAACAGAAATCTTTTACATGGTATCCAATTGACCAACCTAGGCTTTGACATGTGGCTAAAAATGACAATATTACAATCCTAAAGAACATAGTCATGTACCACTAGAAGAAAAATGTGTTTGCTCTTATTAAGACAATTGTAATTTCTTGTTTTAACCCTTTAGTGACCATCAACCATTTCAAGAGGCACCTCAAATTTTCACTATACAGTCTGCAAAACACATTCAAGGACAAAATCTATGTTTCTAAAATTAAATCGGATCGGACATATCAAAGTTATAAACTTTGGCAACATGAATATATAAAAAAAAGTTTGATCTATTGGAACAATTCCACGTGAGGATTGTGAGAAGCTTGATGATCCAAAAAAATTTGTTGTGCAAAAACGTGAGACACTAACTAATTAGTGTCAACTGTGCAATTGAAACTTTTGATAGTGGTGAAATTTGTAGAGGCTATTGCCCCATTCTAGGTTACTGCACTTCTAAAAAAATGCAAAATTCAAGTCAATATGTGCATTTCACAGCTTGATTTGTGAAATTGAGCATTAGAAAATACAAACGTGGCCACACATATACGGTTGAATACAGCATGCATGGAACATGTTTCCACAAAAGCCAATTGGTCAATATCATCTACATTGGGTGTCATTTGAGGTACAAGGTCCCACATTTAGCATTGCAAACCTTTGGAGCCTAAGATTTTGTGGAATACGCAATGTTGTAGCTGAAATATGCCACAAGTAGAACTTCTGAAAAAACCATGCATCTTTTGCACAACTACTCGAGAGTTAGCACCGGATACTTTGGGTGTAATATGTGGGTTTTGGAACCACGTCATGGTTGCACTCAATTAGAATTTCATTTGTTATACTTGTATGAGATTCCTAACTTCATATGTAAAACACGCATAACTACCTTGTTTATTTATGCCTTACTTTAACATTTGTTCCAGCAAGAGCACAAGCTAAACCCCCAACTTCATTGTGTTTTGTGTTTTTGCAAATTAAAGAGAACAAAGATGACAAGAACCCCAGAGTACCAAAATCAACCCAAAAGTGGTCAACCGGGCACTAAAGGGTTAAGTAACTAAAATTCAACCAAAAGAACTATTGAACACAATAGTGCCAGTTTTACTGAAATTGCCTTTTCAACCGCGGGTAATGGAGCTTATAATAGATCATCCCTTCACTTTTCTCATTAGCAAATTCCAATTTAGCAGAGAATAAAATTATTGAGGGGAGCAAAACCTTCCAACATCAATGTTTTATGTAATTGTACATTAATTGTTCATGTAAATGACTAGTTTTGTATTACTATTGCAATGTTACTCATAAATGACAGCAATATGACAAGTGTCTATAACTTGATTTTTTTTATACTTAGTGCAAGTGTTATTACAAATCCGCATTCTATTGATTTAGGGTAGTAATTTCATAATTAAATGTGTCATTAACAAGTTAAAAAAATGGTTTGATTTGCAAAATATTATGTGGGAGATATGTCCAAATTGTGTTTAGGGACACAACTAATTAAATGAGTTGTTTACAAGTTAAATGATCAAAGCTTATTATCTTTACATTAGAACATCTTAATCCCTAAAGGTTTTTGAGTAAGGTTTCACCATAACCGCTTCAAAACTACCATTTCTAGTACAAATATCAAATCTTATAAAATAACTTTTTTTTGACACATATAATTGTAAGATCCTATAATACACTAGTTTTGAAAGATGTGGAAAGAAATCCAAAAAATTCCACCTTCTCAATTGTAAGATATTTGAGTTTGAATTAACAAAAAGCTATTTTTTGTCTTTGCAAAAACATAGGTAGTTGCACTTCACAAGGTCACTTTTGTATGAAAAAATCTCCAAAATGGTTGCAACTCTTTGGATTCATGCCTCAAGGCAAGTCAGATATAAGGTAGGAGCACCCATAAACTTCAAACTAAGGGTTTTGAACATGATGATTATTAATAAGCAACTAGCAAATTATGAGATCCTATTAGGAACAGAAAAAAAATGAGTTTGCACTTTTGAATGTATTATTTGGATACTGTGAGAATAAGTTGTGAATTTTTAAGGGAGTGACTAGGTGCACACCTCCCAATTGCTACGTGGACACCCCCATAGCCAAATCTATTAAATTTGAGATTATTATTATGCTAAAATATGAAATAAAATCAAAGCAATACTTAGGGTACATCTGTTTCTTCTGCTTCTACAAGCGTTGCAAATACACAACAAATTTGCCTCATTTGTGACACGGTTGAGTTAAATTAGTTGCTTCCTTCATATACTAGTTTGACTCTTGACTGTGTCACAAATGAGGCAGATTTGTTGTATGTTCGCATCGCTTGTAAACGCAAATGTATGCTAAAGTATTGCTTTGATTTTATTTCATATTTCAGTGTAATAATAATTATCTCAAATTTAATAGGTTTGGCTATGGGGTGCCTGCGTAGCAACTAGGGGTGTCCACCTAGTCGCTCCCATTTTTAAAGAGCAAATTGCCATGCACCCATAACCACTTTTAAGATTTCATGTTCACATGTTGTACATCCTTGTCATTACATCTATTCACTTCCACAGATTTTCCAAGATTTCAGAGGTGACGGTTATGGGGACACTGACGCTTATGAGTATTCCTACCTTAACCCCTAAAAGACCACTTGTCCCTACAGGGGGCAACTAGGATTTTGGGCATGTACTTATGGCTAAACTACTTTGTGTAATTTTTTGAAACTTTTAAGTAAGATGGGGAATTCAAAGATCTGTGTGGGCATCTAATTTTTTCCTCATTCTAACATGTATTGAAGAAGTTAAAAATGAATTTAAGAGAATTTTTGTTTGGTGGGCAGCCCAAAAACTTCTTTAGTTTTTTTTATTTTTTTTTATTTTTTTAATTTTTTTAATTTTTTTAATCTTTTTTATTTTTTTTATTTTTTTTATTTTTTTTTATTTTTTTTAATAAAAATTTGAGGTTAGTTCTTTAGACTTATGTATATGTGGGAAGCTTTAAATCATTCAATTCTAGTCGTTGAGATAAAAGTTATGAGAAGTTTTACTCTGTAGGTAGGTGTGGAAAATCTCAAAACTATGCCTACACGCAAACTAAAACTTCTCAACTTTTATTTCAACAACTAAAATTGAATGATTTAAAGCTTCCCACATATATGTAAGTCTAAAGAACTAACCTCAAACTTTTATTATAAAAAAATGCAATTTTTAAAAAAGTTTTTGGGCTACCCGCCAAACAAAAATTCTCTTAAATTCATTTTTAACTTTTTCAATAAATGTCGGAATGAGGAAAAAATTAGATGCCCACACAGATCTTT
Source organism: Ulota crispa (assembly GCA_963920765.1). Classification (NCBI taxonomy): domain Eukaryota; kingdom Viridiplantae; phylum Streptophyta; class Bryopsida; order Orthotrichales; family Orthotrichaceae; genus Ulota; species Ulota crispa. Next base: position 5,185,613 of record OY987250.1, on the reverse strand, counting down.
GAATTCCCCATCTTCCATAAAAGTTTAAAAAAATTACACAAAGTAGTTTAGCCATAAGTACATGCTTGAAATCCCATTTGTCCCCCGTAGGGACAAGTGGTCCTTTAGGGGTTAAGCTTGAAAATTTTCAAATCATTTGGAACTATACAACACATGGGAAAAAATAGTAAGTAAAAAGAAGTAGAGAAAGTTTCAAAACATTAAATTGTTAAGAATTTAATTAAGGAAATGAAAAATGCCAATTCCAAAAATTGTAATGTTGCAGTAAACAATCCACATCCTTTGGTTTTAGTTTTCTTTCAAAATGTTGAAAGTTGAGTAAAATAAAGGACTTCAAAGTTTGTTTTAGAGAATAGAATCCATAATTTCTTGCAAAGTAAAACTCCTCATAACTTTTGTCTCATTGATCAAAATGGAATGATTGGAAGCTTTCCATATTCACAAAAATTGCCTAAACCGATTTCAAAGTTTTGTTTCTTAAAAAAACAATCAGTTTTGTTACCTACCCAAATTGTCCACCAAATGAAAAAAACAACATATCAAACTATAACTTAATACTCAAAATTCCAAATGTCGTGAAATTTAGTGCATATGAAAGATACCCCTTGTCCCCACCTTTTGTTAAAATTTCAGCCCAAAACATGGAAATTTTTTATCACAAATACCTGCACAAAATCCCTATGTTGCCAAAAAACGCATCTTAGTCCATTAGGGGTTGAAATTAGAACACCCAAACCATCCACAAATTCTTGTACAAGACTCAATCATTGGAAAAGAATCTAGCAAGATTCTCCATGTTTAATACTTAGACAACTCTAAATGTCTTAGTTGTATTCAAAGACCATTGATTAAGGTGGAAGCACGCATTGCCAATAAAGCCCCATACCCAACTAATAGGGTGCACTATTTCCAATATCAATAAGGATAAGTGCATGGGAATGAGTTCTTCTATCCTTTTGGGACCACTTGAATCACACCACATGTCCCAAAGTGAAATAGGGAGTAATGAGCAGAAAGTAGTTTGGTTATTATTAGAATTCCATGAGTTTAGAGGTTGAAAATAGGTCCAAAGCACTTTTTTACTCTCAAACTTCACAATAATTTTAGTTTTGCAAATAAAATTAGTAATCCCAATTATTCTTATCTTCCTACTTGGAAAATTATTTGTTGCCTCAAACACTTTGTAATTTGTTGCAAAATTGCTGAAGTTAATGAGTATGGATGCTTCCATTATAGGGCCTCTTTACACTAGTGACCAATAGCACGTCCATGTTTTCTATTAGCCATGGCTCTTGGTCAAGACTAGTAACTAAGAACCAATTTTCCCATCCATTGGTCACTTTCAATAGTGTAAAGTGAACTTAAATTGGTCCCTTGAAAATTTGGTCATTTATTCTACTCTTTTCCATATTTCCTACTTTTTTTCCCTCTCCTCCTTTCTTTCTTCTCATCTTTTAATATAATTTCAAAAATTTGGATGTCAAGAAATAAAAGAGGAGACTTGTAACCAAAAACAAAATTTTAGTATTAAAACTTTAGTCAATAATACATAGTGAAAGATACAAAGTATATGACCATGCCATTGTTTAGATGTGTTTACAATGGAATTATTTTGGTGTGTTAGTACAATGGAATTTGATATAAGAAAACATGATATTAAATATCATTCACTTGCTACTATAAGCACTTCAATAAATTTAAATTATTGCAAAAAAATTGAAATTACCACAACCAAAGTATATTTCTTGTGATAAAATAGCATTTAAGCAATAAAAATTGTCTTCAACATCATATTTATTAAAAAGAAAAATCTTGCAAATTGGAACTTCTGCCGTTTTTCTTTTGATAATGCCATATTCATTGAATTGGGAATCTGTTGACTATTTTCCAATGAAACAAGATATATATCATCCAAAAATACGCTCTTTTTGGATAGAAAGTCTAGAATTTTAGACAAAAGTTCATTAAGCAAGTTTTAGGTGACCTCCTAAAATCAATTAAGGTGGCTATTTTGGATTCAGGTGAAATACAAAATGGTACACATGTTTTTCCCATTTTAATGAATATTGTATTCTTCATAGTAGTAAAAATTAAAGATTATAATTATGGCGGTGAAAAGTATACTCACGATAGTAAAACGTATGCTCACAAGCTCACAACAATAAAACATCACTCTTAATACTCCCACTGTCCCATTATAAAGCTCCAAAAAACTTCTCCATGAGGGATTAACTGAATTTTTAGTCATTATGCTAGTGACAAATGCATTTTAGAATCAATATACCACCTACCAAATATATGGAAAATCTCAAAGTTTTTATGTTGCTATTAAGACACCCAAATTCCATGCAAAAAGTACCATATATGTGCATAGTTTGAGAATTCTGCCGATTCCTCATTATTTTGGTCTTTATACTAATGACACATGCGTTCTAGAATCAATATACCATCTACCAAATGTGTGCAAAATCTTCAATTTTGATTTCACTTATTAGAAACCCAAATTCCATGCAAAAAGCACCTTATTTGTGCATGATGCTAGCTCCTCATTTTGATGATTTAAAGATTAGTAGCAACAATGGTCCCTCATATGGGCAAGGCTAAGCTTGTTGGGAGAGGAATGCTCTTTAATTGCTTAACTTGCCCCCATGAGATCATCAGACATGACAAATGCTTTCTCAACAATTGAATTAATAAAAGGGAGCTTTTCAATGGGACCAGAACTATGCCTAATTTAGAGCCTTATATTGGGACAGAGGGAGTAATAAATAACATTAAGGTTTGATAAAAATAGACCAATCAAAAAAATTGGGATGTGTTGGTTACCCTAAAAGTACTAGAGAACCTCTTGATAGAGTATCTCCTCACAAAATCTAGGTGTTAACCCCTAAATGATGGACCCATGACCGCTGATCCAAGTGTGACTGTCCATCACACAATTTGCTGCCATTTTGAAATTATATATGTATGAAAAAATTTGTATTTAATTTTTAGAGATGGAATTACACGTCTTCTTTATTTCACAAAAACTTCAGATTTTTTTGAGAAAATTTGATTTTTTTGAGAATGTTTGAAGAAAAAGTGAAGGAGAATCACGTCAAATAAAAAATCATCTAAAAAAATATGAAAATTTCATGGTGTGTGTATATCACAATAACAAACATCATGGTGTAAACTCCATTTCCATGTCATTCTATAATTAGAAATTAATAGACATTGAAAATACATTCAAAGTTCAAATAGCAATAACATATTCAATATTAGGAAATTTTCCAAAATTCAAAGTGGAGAAGAAACTAGAGTAGATGGCCTTCATTTTGTAAGTTGGGCTCAAGTTCAAAAAGTGTAATTTTTGTGGAGAAATTTCAGATTTAGAGCAAAGAGCAACAACTTCCCAAAATACACTAAAACAACATATTTTGTGATTCATTTTTTACTAACTTCTCATCTACATAAAAATAAACACTAGTAAAACTACAGATCCAATTAGAAACTCATCATAACCTAACATGATAGATCAAAAACAAAACTATGGATGAAAAATCAAATTTTTTGTTCACCCACATCCCTAAACATTCATTCAAACGCCAAGAAATGGCTTCCCCAACATTACAGGGTTAATCATGAAATCTTATTCATTTTATGACATGTAGGATTCCATGTCATTTTCTCATTGCTCATGGGTACTTCTTTTATTCAACTAATGTAAAGCAGACTTAGACCAGCCAGATTTCCTCCAATCATATCATTTAGATTAGCTAAGTCACTGGCTCAGGTCACAGGTGCAAAGAGACCCTTAGTCACATGCTTGGGAAATGGAAATACCAACTTAGCTGAAGAATTTGGCTTAAAAATCACAGCTACAACAACTCTCACTGAAAGCTAACTCAGTATTCAAAAGCATTGCTACGCTAGCGCCGGTTGAAAATATAAACCTCATGCTCTCTGGAGAAAGAAAACAGGAATTCTCATGACAACTCTCATTTTTGCTGAAGTACCTCCGAAGGAATCGAACAAGAACAGAGGCCGGAAACCAAGCACATAGTGCAGAATACAAACTCCCTGAGCTTGCTTGGTTTCAAGCTCGCCCCGAAAAAATCGAAGAAAAAATGCAAAGTAATAAAAGCAACAGATAATCTGATCGAAAAAAAAGGCCTGGGGAAGAAGTATCAGCCAACTCTGTCGGGCTGCTGCTGCTGCTGCTGCTGCAACCAGTATTGCGGTTGTTCTAAAAATGCATGGTACCGAAATGGAGCACTGCAAAAATAAAATTCCATCAAAGTGATCATCTTTTCACTGGAGGTAGCTGAGCTTGGTTGGGCTTAAGCCTGTTGCAGTAGAAGTAGTAGCAACAGGAATCCAAGCACTGGCAAAGGCGAAGCTATGCCCTTTCCAGAACAGAATCTGCACATCGTCCTCATCCAGCTTCACGCCCCACCCAACAGCATAATCTCCCACCATGTCTCTTAACGCAACCGTCACGTCCTCACTGATCGGCACCGCACGAAAGTTGAGCCTCCTGAGCCGCTGCAGCCACTGCGTCTTCGACTCGAGTCGTTCAATGCGCTCCACGCCTTCACAAGCCAACACATTCTCGATCCGTTGCCCGACGTCAAGTTCATGCTCGTGACGCCCGCGACTCCCCCCGTACGTCGCGAGGTAATCAAACGGGATCCACTCGTGGTTATACGACTCCGTAACACGAGTCACGAGATCCGTGGACGTCGTGTTGCAGTCTTGCTCGAAGATGGTGACGACGACCGGGTTGAGCAGGCTCATCAGTTGCAGAAACCTGTCCCGGGGACACAAAGAGCCGTCGTCGTTAGTTAGTGACTCGTCTGCGAGGTAATGCAAGCGGAGGTTGCAGTTCACTGCGAGAGATTCTCCGTCGCGGAGGTTTATGTCGGTGACGCGGAGGGACTCCAGAGGGAGAGAGAGAATGTGGAACTCGAATGGGACGCCCTTCTCCTGCGCCCAAAGTGTGAGGCGGTGGCCGACCTCTTCGTAGGTGGGGTGCAAGCGCGGGGATGTCGGGAGTGTGGAGGTTGACACCGTGAGTCGGAGATGCGGAGGTCCGTCCATGCGATCTGCGAGTGCGTCGATGAACGTCGGCCATTGCATGCAATGCGATGTGCTGAAGTCTACGATGTGCACTCGCTCCATGCCTTCGAAGGCGTCCAGGATAGCGCCGTTGGCCGCCATGAAGCCGAACCGGTAGAACGGCGTCATGTCCACCAGGTTGGTCAGGTCGTTGAATCCCAGCGCTCGCTCAGCCCAGTGCATATCTGTCCACATCGCCACGTACAGCCAGCGTCAAGCTAGCTCTCCTGTTTTCGTTCCTAAGAGGATTATAAACCGACCATCTAAGGGCTGAAACTGAATTTTAGGGAGGTGAATTTTCCTTGAAAAACAAGAAGAATTGGCATGTAAGTTTCATATTGTTTGGAGCTTTGTGGAATTAGTTATGAAATTTTAAAGTTGAAGTGACATAGGGTTCAATTTTCAATTTTGAAGTTGAAATGACATAGGGCTCTAAAACTGTCAACCTCCTCAAATGTAATCTGCAAGGCTATGAAAAAAAAAATGTACAAAACCGAGTACATTTGAGAAGGTGGACGGTTTTAGAACGTGAGCTCAATATGGGCCTCCTACCTTATTGGCAATGCGAATTGACCGAGGGGCAAATACAGAAGTCCGAATCTCATACTCACTAACATGGCGGATATCAATTTAATTTGCAGTTTCGGTTGCAAAACATCAATCTTTAGTTCTAGTCTTGAACGTCATATTAGGTAAATTGAGAAAAACAATACATTCTGGGACTTCTGGTATTTCTGTCATTATGTATTTATTAGCGTATCACAAAAAGTACAATAGTGAAGTCTCAGTGATTGTCTTCAAGAACTTCGATAATTACAACTTTTTAGCAACAGTTGTGCCTACAATTACTGATGTGGGATTAAGGTAGAGCACAAAATGGTTCCTTTGGCATTCTAAAACACAAATGTGTTAAGTAACTATAACCATTATGAAACTGGGAAGAGAGAGGTGCAGTAATAACTGACGATGAGGAGGATTTTGAGGCCGACGGTTGTCGTTGTTGTCATCGTCATCATCGTCACCTTCGGTTGGATGAATCAGGTTGCGGTCGTGGAGCAAAGAGCCGGCTCGGAGAACAAGCGCCCTAAGGAAGAAGGCTGTGACGCGCTCGCTGGGGAGCTCCCCATCTAATGAGGAGATCTTTTGCAGCGCCTGCACGGCTTGTTTTGCGACCAGCCCGTTGCGGTTTGTGATGGCGTTTGCACAGAGAATGAGGAGCTCCTCTGCCCCTGCTTCTCTCATCCTGGTCCACGCTTTCTCTTCCTGCTCCCTCACACAACGCCTGTGAATTAATTACTCCCTCTGTCCCTCTAAAAAGCTCCAAATTAGACACATTTCTTGTAACACTAAAGACCTCCCTTTTGCTGTTCATGTTCGATGATCTCATGGACAAGTTTAGGATTAGAGAGCATTCCTCTCCTAGCAAGCTTGGTCTTGCCCATATGAGGTACCATTGTTTTTATTAACCTTTCAAATCATCATTCAATAATGAGGAGATAGTAGCATGCACAAATATGGTACTTTTTGCATGGAATTTGGGTGCCTAAACAATGACATCAAAGCTGGAGATTATGCATACATTTGGTAGATGGTATATTGATGCTGGAATGCATGTGTCACTAGCACACAAAGACTACAAATACAGTTAGCTTTTTGGACCATTTTATAGGGACAGAGGGAGTACTTTAGAAATATGGTCCTTGAGCTCCATTCAGTCCCTCAAAAGGTGAACATTTCTAGCTCAAACAGTCACAATACTCACCAGGATTCGTAGTTGGTTTCCACCATGATACAAAGCCAAAGTTCTCTAAATCAATGTTCTCGAAGAATGGTGCAATAATGGTCCAAAGAATTACTACGGCTCTAATCTCGGGGACCAAATGACAGGACTACGTAACGTGAATATACAGCCTTCTTATGATCAAGTAATAATTAACATGCTAAGCTATAGGAGTGATAGAGGACGTTTTCACAAAAGGTTGTACTTTTATATTAATAAACATAACCTCCATGGTTGGGTCTTATGTAATTGTGATCAAGGACCTTAAAAGAAGCACACCATCCAGATCTGCAGCTAGAACTAGATAATGAAAGACAACTAAGGCTTCATTGCCACTTCTACGCCATCTCTACAGAAATGAGCTCTATCAAGGTTGAAATTCAAATTATAACTGATCCAAGAACAGTGTCGTCTACATGATTGAAATGAAGCATCTCAGAGACTCGGCTTCTGGAAAAAAGGAATTGACAACGAGGAGCATTGAAACTAACCATTGATGTCACGAGATAACAGTCTGAATGCTCTTGAGTTGCAGTTGACGTAGCGATGTACTGCGAAGAATAATCAACTAGCAATCTCCGCTCTCCACCCTTTCGATGAGCTGCTCCTTCTTCCTTCCAGATTGCTGAGCAGACTCAGAGTACTCAAAATCAGCAACTGAAGCCTACAAATAGGTAAACACAGACCACAAGTCATCAATGGAGCTAGTCAACATGAAGCCTATTGATTCATTTATATACGCTCCAGTTTCTACTTGCATCAAGAAACAGTGGCTACACTTCAGCTCGATTTGTATAACAATCCAATGATGTGAACGGTTCCGCAACAAAAAAGAAACATTGATCGCCAGTATTCATAAGTATGGAAAATCAATGGAACTGATAATATAACGTGCCATGAAAGCTGAGCAGTCATCTCAAAGCAATTGACGTACAAGGGACTTAAGTTAGCATATTCTCACACGGGAGTACTCACAGTAAATGTGACAACAGTAAAGTCTTTCACGGACTGATTCGGACAGGCAACGCAATCATCACTCAAGAATGTCACACAGAAAGACATATTATGACATATATTAATAATTGAAAACGAAATATATGTATATGAATCGCCATTTGGCAAAGGTCACCATACCTGCGAGTGGTGAAGAAAATAATGAGACCGCTCGGGTATGGAAAAATACAGTTGAAGCTCGATTGGTCGACTTTTGAAAGTACAGTACAGTAAAAGAGCCCATGAGCTAATCCTTAAAATGCTTCGACGTCTGCATCTCGACGTATAACGCCTTTATACACATCTTTCTTTCCAATCTGTTCATGGTTTGCAACTGGTTGTAGACGACGACGCTCATCACAAGCGAATCATTCAGTGTAATCTAATAAACAGACAAATCAAGTTCGGAGATTAATGAATGGAATTTTGTTGAAGACAATGAGATATACTATTGAAAATGGGAACTGGAGCTAATGGTCAATCATGTGGATTTGTTAAAATGGCTTGTTTTCAGAGCGTTACAATTCAAAATGCTCAGCGCTCTGAAGACTATGGCATGATATTGCTCTAATCAAGCTTTAGGCCTTCAGCTTATTGAAGTGTACTCGTCACAAATCATACAGAGAAACGACTGCAGTAAGTTTGTTTCAATGAGACACAAAAATGCAGTTGGCCATTACCAGAACTATTGTCAGTTATTGGAATTGCCTACACATGTTCAGTTGCTTGAACATTTCCTCCACTTGCTCTAATAAGAGATACCGGTAACATCCGGTTAATCGATGGTCACATTTGTTAAAAGAGCATGTTTTAGACTACTAAAGAGCGCGACTTATGACATTTAAGTACCAGAGCTCTGAAAAGTAGGGCCGACATACATCTGAGGTTCCAGCAGGCGACTGCAACGGTGCCAGTTTTACTGACATCCGCCATTTTTAGGAATGTCAGGTTGGCTCATGGCTAATGTTGCGAACGCCATGAATCCATGTACTGATGATTAAGTCCGGTTCCCTAAGTAAAATACATGCCTAAAGAATATTAAGTTTCAGATGTATTACTCGATAAACAATGCAGTCACTGTATTTCAAATAAAGCGAATAACCAATCTTTTCTTTTGAGCACAGACACTCTCTTAAGGATAGGTGAGAAGGTCAGGAACGAACAAGTAAAGCTGCATTACTCACCAATAATTATAGATCCAGGCTGTAGCTGGTTCACAGGCTCTGAGTAAAAGGTGATTGCCCTAAAAACATCTGGACGTCATCGACTAAATCTCCAGCTGAATAATGATTCCCTGCACAGCTGAAGGCCGTCATCGTCAGCAATACAATTCTTCGCAGCTACCTCATTGCAATGTCGCCCCGATCTAGCTGATGCTACTTCAAAAAATGCTACTGACAACAATCTGGCTGATTCAAGCAGATTTCGCACTCAACTAGAGTACTCACGGCCTGGTGTTCACTTCCAAACATACGCTCACGTGGGCATGCACTTCAGATTAGTGTTTGAAATTGCATTTTGAGCCATTGATGGTTTCACCCGCAAACCCAAAAGCAAAGTGGAGGGAAAGTCGAACCTAGAATTCTTCGAGCATGGGGCTCGCTGTTCCAGAATGCAGAGACAAGGACTAATTGCAACAGACAAAACCTCGCCAAACAGCACATTTCCAACCCTGCTGCATGCATTTTGCAAATGTTCATGTATTCGGAAATTTAGGTGTCACGAGGAGCGAGATGCCAGGAGTCTTACATTGAAGAAAGATCAAGTGACCTTCAACATCCACAATATGACGGCCTCCACCAGCCTACTTTTACAAGATCGATTGAGCAACTCGCTATGGAGCAAGCATCTTGCTAAGTAGGTGTTGTGCCCAACGACGACGACGACGACACAGCCGCTGCTTATCCAAGCCTTCCGAGGTTTCAGCCTGTATAGACTTCGCTCAGAAAATCTCCTAAACTTGCAGGAATGTGCAGACTACAGCTACCAATCTGGCGACTGGTAGCGCCCTCGCCGTTTACATAGTAACGGCACAAACAGAAAAGCCTGGGAGATGGAACAACGGCAGCACATGTCATGGCGATGGCCGTGCATCGTATCACCAAATGGGGCTTCTTGTGGGGTCTGCTGGTGGCGCGCTTGCGAAGACGACCAGCCCGTGCAAGCGCCAGCCGAGACCGCGAAGCCGAGGCAGCGGACAAGGTGAGCAGAGCCTCCTCTCACGTCTCACCCTATCGAGGCGCCTCTGCTTCTGCTACCGCCCAGGCCATGACTCCGTCCACAACGAGGGAATTACCGATTACGTCACCGGTACTATCTTTAGAGTGGCTCTACGGCAGGTGCCCCTCTGTCGTCACCTGCCTGCAACAGTTCCTTGCAATTACGAGACCTGTAAAGTGACCGCGAACCATCCACGTCTCTGAAAAAACCTAACCAGTCGTCTACTCGTCTATTCGATGTAGTGATGTATGTTTATACTTGCCGACGCTTGAATTTGGGGTTTTGCGTCTCATGCCGCCGGATTCCCTCCCGATTCCCTCCCGATTCCCTCCCGGTTCCCTGCCCTGGACTTCGGGCATGCATTCCGGAGAGCTTAGTAAATGCAGCAAGGTCTTTTGTCAATGTACCTTGCTTGTGTATTTGCATAAAGCAACCGCCATTCATTGTCACCAATCACCCACTCACCCCCGAACGTCAAGAGTCTCAAGACCTACCAGAGCTACTAATACCACGAATATTTATTAATATTCCGTTTTCTGCAACTGAGAGATACTGGTCTTTCAGGAACTACTGGTTTCAGTCCATCTTAAGAAACCTTATCCTGGACGCTTGTTCAACCTGCTCACTCCCCCCGGCCCGGAATGTATGTCACTATGTCCTGAACTCCTGATCAGTTGGGATTTGGTATAACTGGTGGCTTGGTCCTGTCTTTGGATGAGAGGCGTCCAAAAGTTACCTAAAGAAAAAAGACCGAAAAAACAAACTCAAATCAAAACGAAAACAGGAAGGCTTTCAAATTGCTAGGAGCAGTCTTTCGAGTAGGGCGAAAGCTCGCAGCAGGTGTGGACAAACGAGGGTGGATCGTGCTGGCGTAATTGCAGCAAAAGCAGACAATGTGCTCATTATTACAACATGACTAATAAGTTAGTATGCTGAAACCATAGACCGTACTCTTACTACTGCTTTTATGAGTTGTTGTCACATGAGCAAGTTTTATTATAAGGAAACAATACCAAAAAAATTGTTGCGTCTAAAAGCCCATCGTCGTGAACATAGGTGGTAAGAGAAAACAAAGCTAAAGAAGCTATATTTAAGAGATGTACTAGCCAAAGGTACCATTTTTCTCGTGGAAGTCATGCGTGAAAGGGTTAACATATGGCGAAGTTTTGATTCCTGTTGCCTCCCCTGAAATGAAGTAGTACGTTTATGTTTTTTTTCCCCTAAAAACATGAAAAGCAAAAGCAAACATCTGACGGAGTGCTGCTTCAGGAGCACAGTAAGAGAGAGCGCACGTCTAAATAGCAATAAACTATTGGTTTTTCAAACGAAAATATATGTGGGCGGTAGGTCCTGGACTAAGTTAAGTTTTTCAGGTACAAGCTGGGGAACTTATCAGCTGCTTGCAAACACAAAAACAATCAGAAATTCCAGCCAGCTGCAGTGACTGACAAAGTAGTTTACTTGACAAATATACACTAAACGGCTGGGATTCTCAGAAGATACTGTACCATGTACGATATGACAAAGTCGACCTAGGAATACTCTGGGAACAAGGATTTATGACTTTATTCTTTTCATTGCATTAGCGGTGGTCCACTCACAACCCGTCATTTATTCAAAGGGGCGTGCCGGCGGGGTCTTCTGGAAGCGACACCTGGTGGATCTGCCAAACGAAAATAAAATCTTCCCCTACAGAAGACTGAGCTAAGCTTAAATATTTCTGTAACCTCAGCCGCTCGTCTCACGATTGCGGTTACCCACACTAGAACCGATGTACGGTCACGCCTTGCGCATGCTCCCCTTCCAAGCGGCGCGGGTTTTGCAAGTGGGACTGCCAATCCCAGGACTTCTGCCCATCATGCCGCTAAGCTTACTTGGCTTGGCTAACTTATCACCTTCTTTGTACGTCACTCACTCTGTTACCAGCTGCCGCAAATTTATTATTCGAAATTAAAGCTCTCGTTTTTATGGTCGCTACTACTGTGGTCTTGTACCACTCTCTTCGGACAGGCCTGCCTACTAGCTCCAGTCCAGCCTTTCTTCCTCCCGGCGTTCTAAGACACGACGGCAATCTTTATCGTCACTCGGATGGGAGAGTTACTGATCAGCTAGCAAGCAAGCAAGCCAGTGAGAGCTTCATAAGCAACACATTCAACTTCTCATGATGCCTTCCTCGACTGTTATGGAATAGAAGCTGATCATCCCGGCTTACCACGCACGCTCTGCCACACAAACGGTCGTAAGTTCAAACTTGTCTGTCATTCTGAATGTTGTCTAGTAAACTCTTGACAGAACCTAAGTTCTCGCTAGCTGCAGTCACTTGCTGGCTTCAGGTTACATCTCACACGAAACTAAGCTTTTTTTCCTTTTCTTGTTGCCGATTACAACTGACGGAATCAAAGCTTTACGGCATTTCCCGGAGAAAGTTGTATCTTGTGCTTCCTACTTGATACAACTAGTTGCAACTTGTCACAACCCAAAGTTTTGTAATTCTTGGTAGTTCAAACTGCAGATCTTTTATGGACATCTTTACCTACATTTGAAGAAAATGTTCAATACTTGAGAAATTTGTGTTTTTAAACATAGAATAAGACAATGTAGTAGTTTCTTTTGTATTAATATTGGTTTTTGTGTTGATAGGTTGAATTGTTACTTCAACAAAATTACAAAAGATATTTTTGAGGTGAAGAAAAAATAAAATGTATGTGTTTGTGATTTGTAACTTTGTTATATATGAGAATGGACTATCAAAGTTGCTCAGATGGCTTGTATGTTTTTTTAACAATCTTAATCAAATACACATTGAGTTTTATATGTAAATCAAGAACTTGTTAATATGATTTTCATCTTCATGATTATGAATTTTTTGGTTTATAAATAATTAGATTATCATGAAAATTTAACAATAACAATATCATGAAAATTAAATTCTAAGTAACATAATTTTCATGATTTATATTATAAAAAATAATAATTTCTGAAAATTAATACAAACAGTCTGAGTATCTTTGATAGTCCAGTCTCATAAAACAAAAGTACTAATCATAAATCATATCAGAACTTGGGGTGATTGGATTCAACAACTGTCATTCATTGTGACACTAACAATAGCATTCAACTTTTTGGCAACTTCAAGTAAATATCCTTTACTCATATGCGTTTGACTTTATACTATTTTTATGATATATCAACTATTCACAGCTTCAAAACTTCCGCATTCTCGTAGACTTCATTTAATTATGTTACCTTTCAAGTATACTCGAATGAAGGTGTCCGGGCCGGCAAAAAGTAAGCAGAAAGCATAACTGCCGACCTTTGAGTATCCAAAAATCGACGATCTAGAGTCCACCGGTTAAGTATTGCTCCGTTAGTCTGGCACGCATCCAAAGGTCATCCTCGATGTCCGAGTAAGCTATTGTTATATACGTACTCAGCCACTTCCTTGAAGTCTCACTGTTGATGAAGATCTAGAATGGGAGCTCTAGTTGGAGGCGGAGCCGAAGCCGCAGTGGTCGGTAAGTGAAACTAATCGAATGCAAACTATGTATAGACGAGGTTGCGACATCGTACAAAAGTCTGTAGAGATTTTACTGCTTTCTAAAGTTTCTTATTAGGATTAGGTCAATTCTGACTCTGCAACGCATTGCGATGGTTGTCAGTAGTGAGTAGACGTGCCATCGGTCTATACTTTTAGCTTCACTTCAACTATCTGGAGAAGATTATGAATAACGTTCATGAGAAACTGGAGGAGCTGGTACCCTAAGTTTACAAAGAATTTGAGTGGTTGATTTTGCAGTTGAAAGAGGTGCTTACTCGCTACTGAAGTCTGATCACTGGTCTGGATGGCATTGGATTCCCTCAACATTTTCTTAGTTGATGACATATTGATTATTGATACCATCTCGTACTTCTCAAAGAGGATGAAAGACAAGAAGTGCTAGCTCGACAAATGCTTCAGCTGAACGTGATTGTGGTGCTAGCGCTGGTCTCGAAGTGTTAATCTGTCCAAAACGTGGAAAAATCTGAACCGTCGAAAGGTTCAGGACTTTAGGGCCTTCAGGCAGGTGGGTTACTGATCCGGAGAAATTACATCCTTTTCTGTTGGTCATTGATGTTTTGATGAGAATGATTCTTCGTTTATATCTGCTGTCTGCTTAGAGAAATTACTCGGTTGTGCTGATTGCATCAGGTGTTGTGTTTTAGGTAGAATTCGGAGGGATGTCATTGGGAACAGTTGGTAAATTATGATTCTTGTATTTGTAAGTCCTGCAGAAACTGAATTGTTACATACACCATATGTGGTACGGTCACTACGGTGCATGACACTTATAACCAACAACTCCCAATTTAAGTGTTAGCCTAAGGCTTTGTCAAAAAAAGAAGTATAAAAAATTCAAGTCCACCTAGATGAAGCTTAGGGTTTATCCACTTGATAGTGGAATTACTTTTGAGCTATTGGATATATGTGTTGTTCTTTAGTATTTCTTATTTGGCCAATAGTTGTTGGTTATAAGTGTCATGCACTATAGTTGATGAAAATAAGTAGCTAACAAGACTACAAGAGTGTGTGTGTGTTTTTTTTTTCATTTTTCAGGAATTTATGGATGCTTGCATAGGAGCAAGAATGTTATTGACACCGTCACTTTTAAAAGTACAGAAAACAAGTAAAATACGGTTGGTTTCTTAAAGACTAACATTCAAGCGACCGGAAATTCAGATGTTTTCCCAAAACAATTGATCCAGGCTCCTCAGAAACATATGGTGCTTACTTAAATCATACCGAGTACCGACCTGTGAACCTGTCAGTGCTGTGCGTGTAAACGTCTCAATTTTTTTCTGCTTTGTCACTTTTTCATAGCTGTCTACTCTAGTCTTACACCAAAAAAGCTGTTTTACCAACCCTTAAAGTGAAGTAGCAATGCCAGCTACGTTACTTGTCTAAAAACGCTTCATGAAGGTTGTGATTCAACTGATTGCATGCCTCAAGCCTGATAGTTGTGATGTGTAGATGTGAAGTGATACCTGGGTGGCTGAGTACTCAACTTCTGTAGGTGCTGCCGTGTGCAAGTTGTCGTCGAATTATGCTCTCTGGGTCTGGCATCAATATTGCAACTCTTCTATCCTGGACGCCAAGCTGACTGTTATTGTTGAAGGCACAACGTCAACAGACTCAACACGTCACAGTTGGTCCAGAAAGGTTCCAACCGTATTTGCAAAAGCGAGAAGGTACTTGGTTTCATTTACTAGCTAGAGCTTTGCATGTGTCTTCGAGCTATGATATATAGTTATTGTTGGTGAAGTCAAGTGTGTGACTAAAGTATGAACACGAGATATCAAAACTATGTCAAGTCTTCTCCTCCTGTCCTCCATGCTTATTTCAGCGCAGGGACAGCTGGATCTTACTAGTAACCTAATCTGGTTTCAGATGAATCTGTAAACAAAGAGTATGTCAAACCTCCCTGAATCTCTTGCTAAATCTGAGCCATCGAACAGCAGATCCTTGCATTGTTGACAGCCTTTGCAAGGAATGCATGAAAAGTGCCGTGAAGTCAGGTTTGGTTCTTCTTTGGTAACAAAAGATGTGAAAAATGACGCTCTTAAACTAGGATTGGGTAGAAATACATGTAGGTCAACATCGGAATGCATTTAATTTTGACGTTCTGAAACAAGGACTGTTGTAGGTTTTAGGTTAAGTTTTCCAGGCGCCGATTCGAATAAGCGCCAATGTCATGAATATCCGGTAGTAGAACAAAATCAACGAGTAAGTGAGACTCACAACTCCTGCTGAGCACGCTTCAGCTTGTGCTCCGTATACTCGGCACACCCACTGTACATTTTGGTTGCGCAATACTAATTTCTTTCTCTGCATTGCACACTATTTAAATATTTATCAAGACTGTAGTAACTTTTGTCAATAATTAATTTGATAAACAATGGAGGATACAAGCAAAGAGTGGACGCAGCAACAAGCATCAAAATCAAGCTTGAACTTTACACCAAAGGAGAGTTGCATGTCCCTTGAGGAGTTGAGGTGATCAAGGATGAATCATGGACGCCATATTCATTGAATTGGGAAATCATAGTTCCCAAATTGAACTTCACCTTAAACCCAAAAAAGTTACCTTAAACTAGATTCAAAGGTATCATAATCAATTTGAGCCACTAAGATTTTTTCCCTTGCAAATTCCTCCTCTCAGGTGAGGGCACGTGTACCAAAAAAAACATTGCTTAGACTTAGAGCTTGGTTTAAGGTGATCACCTTAAACCTTGAGAAGTCCCAAATTTGAACATAGTTCCCAAATTAACAAATATGGCATTCATGATGTAACTTTGCCAAGGTAAGGCAACCTAAAACAACCTAAATGCAGTGAAAACATATATTATGGGATTATGGGATGCAAGTGTCATGGAGTATGTGTATGAATAATCTGTTGTTATCCTCACAAATATTGAAAAAAAAATCGGCTGGGAAGATCTAGAACTCTACACCATATAATGCATTTAGGTTGCCTTAGACTATATGTTGATCATGCTTGGATTTCACATGGTTTATAACTTCAACGTTGTTAATTCTTTTTTTGACAGCTTTGTAGTTGTTGCAAGGCCCTTTCAAATAAAATAAAATAAAATGCAGTAATTAGTGATGGAAATCAATTTTACAGGAATTAGTGTGGGGCGCCCTAAATGCACTATTTGGTGTAAGCGTAAGGGAGATTATCGAAACTCCGGTCGGTGGGCTTAGGCGGGTAGCCCGGGTAGGGTAGATTTATCAGTGCTTCTCCTGATATGGGGACGGTGATTTGTCGTATACTTCCTTTGCAATTGAACGTGCTTTGCTTTGCGCCGCAAAAGAAACATAGAAAAATAAAAACTTGCAACAGTGGTGGATGAAGTCGGTACGCTTTTAAGTTTTAACGTGCTTTTCGAGTGCTGTTTGCAGGAGCCGACGGCCCCGGAGCGCTATATGAGCCTCGAAATGCGGGCTTCTGGCGGACTCCCGTTGGAGAGTGCCAGTCCAGGTATTATCCAGTAGTCCTACATAATTTTCGCACCTTGCGCTTTTTGGTGTGACAAGAGCATCTCCACCGGTGCGGGCACTTTCAAAAGTTTCCATCTGTTTTGGAATGCCCTCAAGCTGATATCCCCCATGCTCTTCAAAAAGGTCGCCTTGCATCTCAATATGCCTCATAAATCATCATTTGATCATTTATCAAAGAAAGTAGTGGATTAAGTTCACTAGACTTAAGGTGAATAGTGACAAATAGTGATGAATAGTGTCTTGAATGGCTCTTGCTAGAAACGGTAAGATGAAGTGTCTTGAGACGGTTTTGATACAATCCACAATACTTTTCACCCACTTTGAGGCTTGAGCGTGTTTGAGACACCAATGGAGATGCCCTTGAGACTTGGGAGTCTACAGATGGTTGCTGAGTCCCTAGAAGTTGTCTTTAGACTAAACACCATATTATATAATCTAGGAAAAAGGGAGGTACCATTTTGTACTCCACCTTAAACCCAAAAAGTTACCTTAACCCCTAAAAGACCAAGGGTGTTTTTTGAGAAATGATCTCAAAATCTGCCAACTTTTAGTGCATTATCCAAAATTGAAATTAAAAACCTTTTTTCTCAATTTCAACCGTACAAAAGTGTGCAAAACATATAAAATAATATGTACAAAAAAATTCAGCCCATTTGACCATGTGGATTGTAAGATTATAATGTTTGAAGTAAGAAAAACTACTTTTCTTTATTCCTGCAAAACAAGGTCAGCAGACTTTGACCCTTCCTAGATTAAATTTTTTGCTTTACACAAATTTGAGCTTTTAGACCATTCACAAGCATATGATGTTAGGTTCACTCACAAAAAATTCATATGCATAAACACAATCTAGATTTTTCAAAATCATCCTTCAATGCAAGGAGGTTTAGTGAATTGGCAACACATTAGTCATTCTTTTATGATTTCTTGTGCAATGAGGAAGTCTTTTATTTGAGATCTAAATGGTGAAGAATTAGAGACAAACATTTGAAACATATGAAAAAAAGTTTCAAGAGTTTTGGATTTATAGATTGAAAGAATAACAGGGCCTGAAGTTAGAGGATTTTTTTTTTCTTGAAACTGCCCAAATAGAGTTAACAAAGTTTGACTCCCTTCAAAATGTGATGTGAGAGCTCAATTTTTTTTATTTTTTTTTGACAATTGCACACCATGTTTTTTTTGGTAACATACTTGCCAAATTTCAAAAGTTGATGAAAGTTTTAGCATAAGATTCTCCAAAGATGCCAAAACTACCCAAGTTGCCCAATTTCTTTTGGACAACATAACTTTTGAACCAAGCATCCAATTGGGGAAAAAATTACATTTCGACTTAGGGAATACTTATCCGCACCTTGTGCAACAATTTTGAGAACATCCAATAAAAAATGACTCCATATGACCCTACCCAAGTTCTCAAGTGGCTGTTCAATAGCCACTTGATCCTTTAGGGGTTAAACTAGATTTGAAGGTATCAGATTTAGTCTGAGCCACTAAGATTTTTTCCCTCTCAAATTCCTCCTCTCAGGTGAGGACACAGCCACATAGATACCCAAAAAAATGTTGAAGCTCAGTTTTAGGTGATCACCTAGAACTGTCAAAAGTCCCAAAAAGTACTCTTTTACCCAGATTACATAATATAGTGTTAATAGAAAATACATGTGATAACCAATCCTCAAAATTGGTTTTTTTGTTAGATTTTTTCATTGATCGGGCAACAAACACCCAACAATGCAAGCAAATAAGAAAAAATTGGATAGAAATGGATAGAATCAGCAAAATATGCATGCTCATCCAAAAAAATACTAAAATTAGCAGCTTTCATCCAAATTATGGCAAGTTAGCTTCAGGGAGGGATCTGACGATTTCATCCATTTTTTTAAACGATTTTTCTAACATTATGGTAGCCAGTCACAAACTGAGGGAAGATTTTGGGTAAAATTTGCCAGTTTTCTGTCGTTACTGACGACAGAACTGCTGTCATGGTCGGCGAGGTCATCAGATGGAACTTTTAGCAGCCTCTGGAACTTGGAACTTGGAACTTGGAACTTTGGAAGGTCCCACTTGTGACCCAACCGCGAATTCCATTCTTCCTTCATTAATTTTCATGTTGTCAGCGTATTACCAGGCTCACATGAGTGGCGGAATCGTTGCCAAGTTGCTGCTTAGCTGTCCTCAGTGTCCTGGCGTCGCTGTTGTTGGCCAAACCAGACAGATTCTTTGAGCATCTCGAGTCCGAATACGACTAATTTGTCCATATTATTATTTTTATCCTTTGCTTTTTTGGAACTTAATGAAACAAGTTACTTCGATTCTTGCGCTTTTTGTCTTCTCCTGGTGGTTAGAACTAGGAATCACAAGGTGCATCCGGTTGACTCGTTTACATCATCAAATGGCGGTCATTGACTTTGCATGCCTTGGGGAATGACAGCTAACTTCAGAAAGAGAAGTTGCCGCTTCTGCTGCCATGGACGGATCGCAGTAACTACACCAAATACAATAAATAATGCATTTAGATTGCCCCACACTAATGGTTGACCATGATTGGATTTCACATGATTTACAACTTAAACTTTGTTGATTTAAATTTTGACAACTTTGTAGTGGTTGTAAGGTCCTTTAAAATTTGTTTTCTTGTCTTAATTAGTGATGAAAATCATTTTTATAGCAGTAGAAGTGTAAGATATGAGAATTAGTGTGGGGCAACCTAAATGCACTATTTGGTGTAGTTGGCACTTGGCAGAGGGTCTTCCTAAGAAATTACCAGTTCTGGTCCAATATGACGACGAAATCAACCTTCCAATGATCACCGACCACTGAGAAGAAATCCTGTGCGAACGACGCCGGCCTTGGTCCGTGGGCATGGCCTCAGTTGAAGAACAACTTTCCAGAATTTTAGTCTGAATTTCTCTGAACTATCAGTACGTGGACACTCTGACCTACCATGACCTGTTTAATCTGCCCCACCCTGGGACTGAAAATTATTATATGACATGGTTTCAACGTGTGACATGTGTCACCACCAGTATGTGGTGCTGACGGATTGAGAGCAGTGATCCCAAATATGATTTTCACTTTAAGCTGAAGTGGATAAAAGCAGTGTCTGCTAAAAAGCTTAATACTTTCAAATTTAACACTGTAAAGTTCACATTATTTTTGTTTACCTGCATAAAAAAATTGGTACCAAACCTGCGAAATTGAGCTAGTTTAAATATCACTGACTTGAGGAAGGCATTGTGGGAAGTTGTTGTTGCGCCCTTCCAACTTCCCGCAATCCCTCACCACGACATTCTAGTTAGTAGTGCCTGCTGCAATGGCAGTGTCACAAGTGAGCGAGGTATTTCTGACTGTCATTTTGTAGAAGGTGAGGACGTACTAAAGACGACTGATTGTCCCTGCAGGTGCTTAGGACTCTCCACTAGAGCTGGAAGATATATTGCTCCACACCCACCCTTTAATAGAGCATCCTCATGCTCTTTGTACACCTGTTCGAGAGAAATCCAGGGTCCCAGCCATGTAAATTGACGAGAGTCAGGTGGTCTTACTAAAAACATTAGAATTATGAACTTTACTGAATTCGATCTGGTTGACGTTCATGTATTCTTTGCAATAACTGTGTAGGTCCCGTGCGTGCTCAGTTACATCAGTTTAACCCCTAAAGGATGTTGCTTACCAAAATTGTTGTTTGTACTCATACGAGGACCATTCAGTACTTGTATGGCAAATGCTAAACATTCCCCAAAAAATCCTAGTTGACTTGACTGACAACATGTTTGTGACTTGACTTAAAATTTATAGCTCCATTGAGATTCATGTGCCACTTAAATACCCCATCCGTGTACAACACAGGAGAGCGTGTACAATTCAACAACATCCTTTAGGCGTTCTGGAGCCGGCTGAATGTTACCCCGTAAACAGAAACGACGCTCAGGCAGGCAGAGAAGAGAATTGTCCTGTCATCTGGAATATTTCTACATCTTTATCACACTATATGGACGTGGATTGCAATTGCTACCCTTCGTTGTCCGTTTGGAGTTAAACTCTATGATCATGTAACCAATATTTAGTAACCAATGCATGTCTTGTATACGATATTCACGGGGTCTCATAGTATTTTCATGGTGAGAAATCTGCATGCATTTTCGGCATTTCCTTGCATGTCTTACATTTCTCTCACAAACTTCAACTTTTGTCATCTGCTAAACTTTCGTAATTAAGAAAGCTATATATCGAGACAGATGCTTTTGTTTTGAACGTCGTTGGGAAGAATGAGACTCACACAAGGAATTGCAAACGAGAGCCCTGTGCTTTGGTATGCCATAGTTTATGCTTGGTATTTCGTCGAAGAGCTATTAAAAGGGGAGAACATTAGAGGTGTTTAATTGGGTAAAATTCGGCCAAAATCTACGTTTGGTTAAGATTTGTTTTAAAGAGTTGTTAAAGAGACTGTTTATAAGATTTCGTTTACAGTGATATAGCCCAACACTCTGTGCAATTCTTTCAAGTGAAGTGTTCTGCGCTTTCCTGTTCAGGAGCTTGACAAGTGTAATTATCAATAAGTTCATACTTCTCATTGTTACAGGCATTGCAAGAAATTACAGTCTAGATAAGCTAGGCAATAATTTCCTTGATTTCATCTTGAATCGCCCAGGATATTTACTTCCAAGACTTCACCACATTCATGCAGGTCCACCGACCAATGTGTACAGTATGACGTGAGCACGACCTCAAGGCTGGTACAATGGTATTGACCAGTAATTACAAAGAAAGTATATAATTTAACAGCTAGCTTCCTGCCACCATCTGTTCTCACTAAAAGATTTGCTAACCTGTTTTTGAAGGTCAAAGACTCAAAGCGTAGACAAAGCACAAAGTGAGACAATGTCTCGGGTGATTACGGTTGGAAGCCCAAACTACAAACTAGCCACAGAATGTCAGCTCTTTGTATGCACTCCAGTGTTTATAAATGTGTGTAAAATTCGCTAAACTTCTAAGGTAGGAGCACCCATAAACGTCAAATTAAGGGTTTTGAACATGAAGAGTATCAATAAACAACTAGTAAATTATAGGATCCTATTAGGAACAGAAAAATAATGAGTTTGCACTTTCAAATGTATTATTTGGATATTGTGAGAATAAGTTGTGAATTTTTAAAGAGCAAACTGCCATTGCACCCATAACCACTTTCAAGATTTCATGTACAGTGGCCTCCAACAAGTCCTCATGTTTTTTGAAACGGAGTCCTCTTGCTCTTTGTTTATTTTTTAACAAGCTTTTAATGAGATTTTCACCAAGTAAACATAATACCATGTGCAAAGGTACAAACCTAGTCACAATGTATGAATCAAATAGCAAAATTTAAATATCATAGAGAAATATCTATAATTATTTCAAAATTTGGGCATATCACAAATCCTATTGAAATATTTGTAAATCAAATTTTTGTTACTTAAGGGGGTCGTTTTTAGCATAGAAGTTGTGAGTGGAGACGTTTCCTACATACCCATGCAATCAAATCTCAAAAATTTATCACCAATTTTTTTCAATCAATTATCATGTAAAGTCATGAATTCAATACATAACAATTCACCAAAAATAGGGTTTTGATTTTGAGGAATCAAAATTTGATATGTTAGATTTGGATTGCATAAGGATCAAATTTCTAAGATTAAAAACAAAAAAAAAATGCCGCCAATTATGTTTTGTATAAGGAAAGTTCTTTGCATGACAAAGCTGGGTGTATGAGGACTTGTTGGAGGGCACTATACACAAGCTGTACATCCTTGTAATTACATCTATTCATTTCCACATATTTTTCAAGATTTCAGAGGTGATAGATATGGGGACATTGACGCTTATGGGTGTTCCTACCTTATCAACTTTTCTTGTGTGAAGTTGCAAAAAGTGCAAAAATCACCAAAACACCATATTAGGTAAATTAAAAAAAAAAGTACATTTTGGGACTTTTAAAGGTTTAAGGTGATCACCTAAAACCGAGCTCTAGCATTTTTCTTAAGTACACGTGTCCTCACTTGAGAAAAGAAATTTGCGAGGGAAAATTTCTTAGTGGCTCAAACTGAATCTGATACCTTCAAATCTGGTTTAAAATAACTTTTTGGGTTTAAGGTGAAGTACAAAATGGTACCTCCATTTTTCCCAATTTACCTAATATGGTGTTCCGTGCTAAAGGTGAGGTAAGTTTCAGATATTAGCACATGTAACAATGGTTATAACCAACTGAGCTGATTTTGAAAATCTTATTTGGGAACATTGATATACAGGGTAACGCATCTAACAACAATGCAAGAAGCCATTGAATATGGTAAGGATACTGTACCTTGAGATACTTAGGGGCGGTTCAGATTGCATCCCACGTCCCACTGAAATCTGAAGGCCCATTCCCATTACACAGGTGGACGTGTTTTGGTGAGAATCTTTTTGTCTTCTTTCTTGATGTGGGTCCACCAACATGGGTTTGAAATGAGTTTCTCAAACGTATTTAGAATGCGTTAATAAAACAAGTTCTCTCAATGATGCATTCCCCCCTTTCAAGCAACTAATGAGAAGGTTCCATGTATGACCTCAAAAGGTGATAGTCATGATGTGGGACCTTCTTGGTGGTGGGGTTTTGAAACTTTCTTGTGCTTTTAGTCTTTGCTTGTATATTTTTGTTCATGCACATTCCACTCACGCATCTTGCCAATGAAAATGAGATTCCGTGAGACTCATCTTAGAACAATGATTAACAGTGATTACAGCTGACAAATTGCTGGTGGACGTCCCAATGAGAACGGGGCATGAGACTCTTGATTGGTCACATTGGTGTAGAGCCAAAAGTTGGGACTTGGCCTTTCACACTATGTCTCAAGTTCTACGTCCAGCTTGCTCATATGGCAACACTTTTTTGATGCCAAAGAAGGTGGACTTCATTTAAGGTTTGAGTGGACCATTTTGCTAGACCAAACTTTCAGCCTAAGTCTCATCAATATTTTTGCATATAATATTCATAACTTTCTTAAGTTTCTTTAGAATTTCTTTTTGCTTTTGATAACCCAACTAAGTTGGGATATGACAGCGTTGCAATGAGACTTACAAAGATGGAAAGTGGGATGCAATTTGAATTGCCCCTTAGTGCATGCTTGATTATTACTAGTAAAAAGCTTTTTGGAATCATAGACATGACCAAAGTTGAATGATCTTATGATATTGTTCATGCTATGTAACTTGACCCCCTAAAGGAGTAAAGGCCCAATTGTTCCCTTGGGGGACAGTTGAATTTCGGGCATGTACCTACAACTAAATTAGTTTGTGTGATTTTTTGGAACTTTTACTGAAGGAGGAGAATTCCAAGACCTACATGAGCATCTAGCTCTTTCTTCATTATGATATTTATTGAAGAAGTTATGCATGAATTTTTGAAAAACAAGGGAGGGTAGGCAATCTGAACAGCCCAAGAAACTTTGTTAAAAATTGTGTTTTAAAAAATATATATATGAAATTGGTTCATTAGATTTAGATATATGTGGAAAGCTTTGAATCATTTAATTTTGATTGATGAGTGAGAAGTTTTAGTTTGCGGGTAGGTATGGGACTCCCAAACCTCCATTTCCTTTGCCCTTTGTAAAATTTGGTGCTTTAATTTTTTGAGCGGTTTGTGAATTTGTCACGTTTGGAGGTCCCAAATTTCTAACAATTCCATTTCTTTTGAAACAAAGATTATTCTTGCATTGCACTTCTCAATAACAATTCTAACAAGTTGAATTTTTGAACTTGACTATAAGGAAGCAATCTATTCTTGACAAAAATTAATTAAGTTTGAAAGTCTCAAAATCAATATTTTGACTCAAAGCTTATAAAACTTGCACATCAAATTTAGGGTGTTAATTGCTTAAGTCTTTCAGTCTCAATTTGTTGCACAAACATAGTGAATGTTTATAATACATGCTTCAGACTGCCTTGTTGTTTAGTTCCACTCACTCTCTACTATAAAAGCCACCTTTCAGTTAGGTTTTTTAGGAATATTTTCTAACAAGTTTCTTGAAGAACTATTGTAATGTAAATTTGGAGGGTGGGTTTGTGGTGTCGATAACTTTTTTGGAATCCACTATACAAAGATTCACTATATTTGATGGAACTCTACCACACTTTTGTTGAAAGATGTGGTTCAAACTTCAAACATGCTAGAAGAGCACAAATCACAAAAATTGCATAGAATTCATAATATTATGTTAGTATGTTATAATATAGTAAATGTGATTTACCAAGATGTTATGCCTAGGCAACTCCTTTATCTTTCTTTGCAAGGCTTAGATGATTGAGTTTAAAAATTGGTATAAGAACTAGATTTGTTGGTGGTTTTTACAAGACTTCTTTGAGGTGGAGTCACAAAAGGAGGTCCAACTCCTAAATTTCTTTGTAAGAGGACATGCAAAAGAATAATAAGGTTATGTATTCCAAACCACAATTTACTCTAATACAACACAATAACATTGAGAAATCATACAATAAAAAATGGATGCCATCCATTTTATGTAATTACAAACTATCCAAAGTCCACGTGGGGAGTGCACTATACATGATGTTTGTGGGTAACGTGCGTTCAAGCCCCTATAAGATGGGGGCTATGTAGGTAAAAAAATTTGATTTTTATAAGGTTATATTTACCTAAATTTCTAAATTTTGACAATTTCATGTACCCTAGGCTTCATTTGAATTAAGTTCTTGTGATATTTTTGTATACCCTATGTTCATTAAAAATACACAATGACACAAACAAAATTACACACATGTAATCAAAGACCAGACACTTCAAAACATAAATTTAACCAATCATATAATACTTCAAACAAGAACTTGAGAGAAAACATAAAACATAGAAAATCGTATAGTATACCTAAAAACATATTTGTAAATTCAATATAGGATGAAGGAAAAAGTAGTGAAACCCATTCCACTTGAACCACAAACCCCCTTTAAGTTGATCACCCAAAAAAATTAGAGAAAGTGTGGGAAATGAATCCGTGTGCAAAGATAGCATTGCACCTGAACCCTTACAAAGTCTAGAAACCGTGAGTAAACATAAAGCGTTGTTGAAGAATCTAAGATAAATCGTGCAATCAAAACCACAAAATATTCAAGTGTGCAAGCAAGAGTTGCTAAAGCACAACCCAACCCTCAAACCCCACGCTAACCCTAAGCCCAAGTCACAAGCTTGTAAATGAACAACAATGAAAGCTTCATCCACGTGTCCAATCTTGTATCATTACCTGTACATCATTTATTAACCCTACATCCCTAAGCTACTGCTGAATACAGCTAACGTTGGATACTTGGATAGGGATCAAACATGGAATACTTTGTCATACTCAAAACATGGGATACTTCAAATAACCATTAAATAACTAAAAGATATCCAATAAAAGTGTAGATTTTATTTTTTGAATATTGGTAAGGCTATTGTACAACTATTTTTTTTATAATTCTCATTATTATGCCATACCCTTCATTATTTATAAAGAGCCCACACCCATTTCAATGATGCTTATTTTTTATAAAGCCATGTCAAAAATTTAGGACCAAGGTAATTATTATAACCCTTCATTCGATTGCACGTGTACAATAAATAAAAAGGGAGTGCACTCCCCGTGAAAGTCCATAGATGATGATAAAAAAATTGAAAACACATGTAAAACATAAAGAGATCTCTTGATGTTTTGCATCCCATAATTACATGAATAGTTCATAATTAGTTGAATGAAACACGTGATAAAGATGTAATTTTTGTTGTTTTAGATGAGAACACCTTTAGTTATGAAATACGTCTTTGAGAAAAGCTTTTAAAATGGAAGAGTTTCAAATGTGCTCCTTTCTAGATTTCAAAATAGAAGATGTGCTATGAATACACAATAACTATACGGTCAAGTCTTTGCAAAAAAGTCTACTATAGTAGGCATAGCAAATCTAAACATAAAATATAAAGATTTTTTTTTTAAATTCATTTTAACAAAGTAATAGTAGGATACTAAATGATTTGGATGTATAGAAAGGAACTAACATGGAAACATGGCTTCCATCTATTGTCTTAGTAATTTAAATTATGCTTATTACTGCCTTAAATCCTTATAAAATAGTCCTCAAAATATTTGTATATTTCTTTTCAATTGCTAATGACTTCAAGTGATTTGTAATATTTACACAAAAATTCTTTAACAATAATAGATAAAGTGCCCTCATAAATGCCATGAATTTTAACACAATTGTGTAATGAATTGCACCTAGAAAGTTTATTAAGAAATAAAGCAGCTTGTGTTTTTGAGAAAATTGGCCAACCACATATGGATAGCCAATTAACTCAAAAAGAAATCGTCACCAGAAAAGGGAAAAAAAAAAAATTGCAATAGGACTACTTCACATAATTTCTAAACGGCATACATTCTAAAAAGTTCCTTCCATCAATCATTCAAGTGTTTCATGTCCTCGAAATTCCAACCTCTCTCGTCATGACCACAAACATCATTGTCAAAAGCATAACAACATTGTTGTAAAATTAATTATTGTAATATTGCAACAAAAGCCAAAACGTGTTGTATGATCATGAAGAACACAAGAGCAACTATTATTTTGTGCATCCATTCATCCATATTGATCAGATGACCAAAAAACAATGTGCTGAAATTTTCAAGATTTGGGCTTATGACTTCAGTTTGGTAACCTTAAGGCCATAAGACGTGGAAAATATGCCCTACTATATTACCTACCTTTATTTTAAAGCGTGGGTTGTTTATTTTAAAGCGTGGGTTGTTTATTTTAAAGCGTGGGTTGTTTATTTTAAAGCGTGGGTTGTTTATTTTAAAGCGTGGGTTGTTTATTTTAAAGCGTGGGTTGTTTATTTTAAAGCGTGGGTTGTTTGTCTCATGATATAATTATCTATAAATATCACAAGTTTTACTAAACATAGGAGAAGGGAGCGGAATGGGCACCCAAAGGGAGGGTGAAAAGTCACCTGAAAATTTATAGGAAATTAAGAGAGACATTCAGCGCATGCAAGACATATAGTTATTAGAGCATCTCCTGCCTTGTCCCCCACATGGGAGGCGCCAAGCGAGTCTTGGAGGGCACATCAAAATTTAAAAGGAGCTATTACAATCCCAACCTCCAACATTGTACTCGGTATGTGCTTGTCAATGGCCACTAGTGGCGACCACAGGACCCATGAATTCTGAAACCAGGCGCCTTGTCATCGCTCCAATCCTTGCAACACCCTCACACCAGCTCACACCAGCTCACACATTGCCTCCTTTGTAGCAACAAGCCAAAACACACATCCCAAATTGCAAAAATAGACGCTACATTTCAGCTCACCAAACTTACAGATGGCACTCCAAGTTGCTGTCTCTGAGGACGAATGTGACGAGGCCGGCCAAAGTATTTTGGGTGGTGTACCCCTGTTGGACCAGTATTAGAAGCCCGGCTGAGCCAAAGCCCGGGATTTCCCCGTGTGGCAACTAAGGTAGGAAATGCTCTTATAATGAATGATTTGGAATTGTTCTTGATATCACCTGGGCTAAAATTTGAGTTGAAGTGGCTCCAAATTTTATGGCCCCCACCATTAGTGTAAAGTGGCACTTGACCTTACACCCAAACATCTGTGGTATTAGATTCTCTATTTAGCATAGTGCATGATGCTTAATCAATGAAACAACAAAAGAACTAAGGGCCTCCTTCCATATGAGGGGGTAATTGGTAGAGCTGACCAACAATTGGTCAAATGGGAATCTTGGTTTTTTTGAAGTCCCATTTGACCGATTATTGGTGAGCCCCACCAACCACCCCCTCACATGGAAGGAGGCCCTAAGAGCATCTCCACCACACCAATGGTTTCTCATCTCAAGGAAATGTTGTGACGTTACTTTAGTGTAGTTTTTTTTTTGGGGCCTCATAAGACCACCTTGTCAAAAATTCACCCAATGCGGTTGATTCCCTCCTAGAATTGTCCATTCCAAGGAGGGCACTCATGGCATGCCAAAATGAAAAAAAAAAAAAAAAACACTGCTTTAGCATGTCGATTTGTAATTTCCCCCATCGTTGCAATTAGGCAAAATAGTGCTCAACCAATAACAAGCCTTCTTGTTTGAAAAAGTATATAAAATCTCTGTCATAGCCTACTCAACCTATTAAATGACCCAAAAAAAGTGATATTTAGAGAAATTGTTGTGCACTGGAAAATTACGAATTTTGCGCTGCAAGGAATTTTTTTTTAACGGGTCCAAGCATCAAGAGCATCCTTTTTATCCAAAAATATCTGAAATGGTGTTTCCTCGTACAGGTGGAGATGCTCCAAGCCCCGCATCAAACGATTGCTCCGCCGGCAAATCACCGGTCCGGTACAAGATTTCTTCAAACTCAACCCTACAGTTTGACGCATCAGTTGAGAGGGATATTTAGAAGGGCTACCGTGTTGCACCGCTGGAGATTCTCTAAGAATCTACGACCACTAGTTTAATTGAAGACCATTCAAAGAAATATCCTGGTCAATAAAAAATCAAAGCCAAACGTATTGTACAAGTGCACATATACCTTTCTAACATCACCTTCTGCAATATCAGGTTTTCTGTTCTCCCACCAAACCTTATGAGACAGATACATAATTCAAAGCCTACTCAATTCTCAGGAACTTCCCAAGAACTTATATACACATGGGAGTTCAACAAGTCCAAAAAGAGTCTAGACCATGAGAAAGACTGTTGTAATCGTAACTACTTCTCCAGAGGCACTTCTGAATGCAACACTACTGATTGTCACAATAGAGGTTATCCAACCTCCTTGAGTACATAGTCTTTGAAGTGAAAAAATATCTTATCTAAACTCAACCAATCACTCAAGACACTTCACTCCCTTATTTGCAAATTCTGCAAATTACTCCAAAGTTGAAGTACAGTAGTAAAATAAACTACACCCACACGCACAACCAGACTGGTTATGTGATATGCTTCACAATAAAGATAATATAGATTATCTCTACCAGCAATCACAATCCCAGGAAGACTAAATCCTTACAAATCAAGGTTTCTAAAGCCCCAACGCCACAAAATCGCTTTGGTAATTAGTTTGGGAAGCCCAGGTGATAACATTACAGAGATCATGGAGTGTACCAGTTCTCAGATACAACTCAAATTCTGTGGGATAGAACACAACGCAATTTCAGTTTCTTTTACAAAGTACTAACTCCCTCTTGACAAATTTTGGGAGCCACAATCTTCTGCATGCAAGCTCAACTTTGACAAGCCTTACTTGGAATGTCGTTCAAGCATCCGGGAGTTTCATATCACTCAAACGCCACAGATACCACGATGCCAGAGATCGATAGGGTTGCCACGACAAAGCGAGGTCCTGCATCTCAGTGGCAGACGGCTGCTGCTTCAGCTGGAACAGTCTCTGGAAGCCCCTGCGGATGCCCAAGTCGCCCACCGGAAGCACATCGGATTTGTGCAAGTGAAAGATCATGAACATGTGTGCCGACCATACGCCAATCCCCTTCACCGCTGTCAACGCCGTCACCAGCTCGTCCTCGCTCATGATCGCCAGCTTCTCATCAGACAGAAACCCCGAGGAGAATTTCTCCGCTAAGTCATGGAGGTAGGTCGCCTTCCGAGCTGAGATTCCTGCTGCTCGAAGCTCTTCCGCTGAAAGCCCGAGGATTATGGCGGGTGTCAAGCTCTCCGAACCCTAAAATGTGCTACATGAGTCAGCACAAACCCTAGCGCAGACTCCTCGACACAAACAAATGTCATTTCACGATGATTGCTTTCAGCACATGTTCAGATGGCGATATATGAAGTGCCACGATGAGCCATTTGAACTCACGCAGAATGAATTTGCATACTTGAGATTAGGATTATTGCAGGCATCAAACTCTCCTAACCCTAAAATGTGCTACATGAGTCAGCAGAAACCCTAACGCAGATTGTTCGACACAAGCAAATGTCACTTCACGATGATTGCATTCAACACATGTTCTGATAGCGTATTATGAAATGACGATGAGCCACTTGAACTCATCAAAATGAATTTGCGTATTTGAGATTAGGATTATGGCAGGCGTCAAGCTCTCTAAACCCTAACATTGTGCTACATGAGTCAGCAGACCCTAGCGCAGCAGAAACCCTAACGCAGACTCCTCGACACAAACAAAGCTGAATGGCATTCCACGATGATTGCTTTCAACACATGTTCAAATGGCGATTTATGAAGTGACGATGAGCCACTTGAACTCACTCAGAATGAATTTGCGTATTTGAGATTAGGGCAAAAAACAATTTGCAAGGAGAGAGACAGAAGAGTTTGCATGACTGACCCCGCAGAGAGTCATGAGGCGTCCATGGATCGTGCTCGCGGCCTTGCCAGCGAGCTGCTGGTACACAATGGCACGAACAAGAGCGGCAAAGCCGTCGCCCTTCTGTTCCCACACGGGAGCATCCGCGTGCGATTCAATGAGTTGCTTCAGCTTCGCATCCGCTGCCACAAGATGCTTAGTTGCCTTGGCGAGTGCTCCCGCTGCTGACAAACTGACAGACCACGACTGGACCTTCGTTGTTGTTGTAACCACCACACCCGATCCCGACTTCGAAACCTCGACTTTAGAAACGAGGTTGCTCTTCTTATCAGTTGTGGTCTTCCTTGGCTTTTTCACCACCGCAACAGTAGTGTTGTCCTCCTCGACGAGAGTCTCCCTCACTGCCTCTCGCTTTCCAGTTGGTTTGTCCGTGGTCGTCTTCTTCTTCTTCGCCTTGTACGTGATCTTGGTGTCTATCAGCTCCGGTTTTGGTTGTGATGACAGTGATGCTGTGCCAGTGTGCGATCGCAACACTCGTCCTAGCGCCGCTTCTCCACTCAACATCACTCCGGCTCCTGGTAACTTCATGGCTTCTATACTCGCCATCGCTCTCTAATGATCCTCCATTTTGATTGCAGATTTTGGAGCTCTTGAGGTTGCAACGAGAGAAGAAGAAGTGCAGGAAGGTTTAGCGCATCTGGAAGGGAGTACTGGAGTGAGCAACCATACTGTAGGTGGAGCTTCAACGTGAAGATTCAATGCAGAATATCAGGGGGGCTTGAAAAAGCTCGGAATTCCGCAGCTCTTCCCTCCGAGAAAAATATTGATTTAGAGCATCTCCAGCGTTGCACTTCAAAAATTAACACTTCAAGAGATTGAATCTTTACCAGGGTTTTTCTTAAGGATATCAACTTATGAAAGTAGCGGCAATGATTTTTGATGGTAATTCACTTAGGTGGCTATATTGGAAAATCACTTGACTAAGTATGATTTGTTCATGACAAAAGGTGGAGAGAATTTTGGCTATCAATGGTTTCGTATTACACAAGTAAGGAGGTGTAAATGAAGTGTATTGGTCACGACTTTTGAAAAATACTACAATTAAAGTGTGAGAGATGAAATATGTGATGACTTTTGAAAAATTACTACAATTAAAATGGGGGAAATTACAAATAGGGGCATGAAAACATAAAATATTACATATAGGGGTGCAGATTGAAAATAATTACAAATAGAGGCACAATTTCAAAAAAAATTGTAGATTTTTGTAAATTTTTTTGGTTTAGACATTGGTTGATTTAGACACATCACATTACATGTAAGCTAATTTCCAAATAACTTAAAGGTCTCTCCAAATCAAGCCTAAATAAAGAAATTTAGTAAAGGGGATGACAATTTTTGAAGACTTTTAAATTTTTTGGAGATTAATTAACATTTGTTGTGATGTATCTAAATCAGCCAATATTCAAACCAAATTTTTTTTACAAAAAATGACAATTTTTTTTGAAATTGTGCCCCTATTTATAATTATTTTCAAACTACGCCCCTATATGTAATATTTTACATTTTCATGCCCCTATTTGTAATTTCCTCATTAAAATGTGAAAGATGAAATATGTGGCAAATAGGACACCCATATTATTTTGGTTGGAGATTAAGTTGGCAATGCCAGTCGACCAATAAGGGAATAAGTATATGGTCCTCAATCAAGGTTTGGCTATAGGGTTGTCCATTACAAGTGAACATTGGCAAAAAAGACACTCTTTTTCACATTTGTTTCCTATAGTGATAGTGAAGCATAATTTTTCATGGTGAATTTTGGCTATTGTTAGCCAATAAAAGAAATGTTGATCTTTACTTGAAGGGCCCTCAAAATTCATGTTCTCCAACCTTGCTCTTCAAACTTACCCCATAAAGATTCCCTCTGTCCCTTTGAAAACATCCAAAAAGCTCCTTTGCAAAGGATTAATTGCGTTTTTAGTCTTTATGCTAGTAACACATGTATTCTAGGATCAATATATCATCTACCAAATGTATGCAAAATATCTAGTTTTGATGTTGTTGTTTAGGCACCCAAATTCCATGCAAAAAGTACCATAATTGTACATGTTGCCATCTCCTCATTTGGGGGAGGGGGGCTTGAAAGCTTGTTATTCCGCAGCTCTTCCCGCTGGGCCTTTATCCCAAAGAAAAATATTAATGTAGAGCATCTCCTGCATTGCACTTCAAAAATTAGCACTTCAAGAGATTGTATCTTTACTTGAAGGGCTCTCAAAATATATGTTTTCCAACCTTGTTCTTCAAACCTGCCCCATAAAATATTTCCTCTGTCCCTCTAAAAAAGTCCAAAAGGATTCCTTGCAAAGGATTAATTGTGTTTTTAGTCTTTGTGCTAGTGAGACATGCATTCTAGAATCAATATATCATCTACCAAATGTATGCAAAATCTCCAATTTTGATGTTGTCTTTTAGGCACTCATATTCCATGCAATACGTACCATATTTGTGCATGTTGTTAGCTCCTCATTATTAATGGTTCAAAAATTAGTAGCAACAATAGTACCTCACATGGCAAGGCCAAGCTTGCTAGGAGAGGAATGCTCTCTAATTGCTTAACTTGCCCCCCATGACATTATTGAACATGGCAAACACTTTCTCAGCGTTTGAAATCAACAAAGAGAGCTTTTTAGAGGTATAAGAAATGTGTCTTGTTTGGAGCTTTTTTGAGGGACAGAGGGAGTAGTTATTTGACCATTCACCAAGTGAAATATAAGATAAAACTCATCAAACTGTGTATGAATAGTGTTTTGAAGGGCCATTACTTTGACACACTTGAATGGAGTGCCATGAGAGACTTTTGAGGGGCTTAAAGTATTTATCATTCATGCTTAAAGTGTGTCAAACTTTGGTATGCTATGCTGGAGATGCTCTTAACATGGTGCTTTCAAAGCTCTTTAATTTATTTGTTTGTTGTTTTTTTCCTTTGATTAGGCAAGAGAACCCATGCTTACACATTTGTGCAACTTGCTGGACACACAAAGCTTTTTGGTTTTTGTATGAAAATATGTAATTTTGTATGAGAATGTAGTTGATTCTCTTTGTGAAACATCTCATGAAAATCGTGTTTCTCTTTAGTGTAGGACCCCCTAATACTAGGTAGGATAACCAAAAGCAAGCTTGACGGATAACCAAAAGCAACCTTAAATAAATTGAAAATAGATCCTCTTTAGGGAATGATAAAAATAAAAATAAAACAATTCTTACATAATATTTATATCTAAGGGCAAACTTCCATGCTGATCTGGAATTGGAAAATGTAAAATTGGTAAACTAGTTTGTATCATAAAATTGTTTATTTTTCTACATTTTTCAATTGCAAGGGCAACATGGAAGTTCACCCCAAGACATTGAAATTAGAACATTGATTTAGAAACAAAAATCAATGGACTTTGACCTCTTATGATTTTGGGTTAAATACTTAAATATCATTAAATTTGAGCACCTATGTATAAATTTAACGAGGGTTTTTGTTGTAGTATGAAAATCTGAACTTATTGACAAAAAATCATTTGTTTTCAAAAAATTGGCACAGTTACGGATCAACACGAACCTAACGATAAACCTGGGAATGTGCTGTAAGTTAGGTGCAAATCAATGGTGGCTGACTGAAAGCACCTGTACTTGTCGGTACTAAGGTAAAAGGCTCATAAACCGACCATTTAAGGGCTGAAACTGAATTTTGGGAGGTAGAACTTCTTGAAATATTTTTCAGTAAAATTTTCTTGGAAGAAAAGAAGAATTGGCATGTAATTCAAGTTGTTTCATATTTTTTGGAGTTTTATAGAATTAGTTATGAAAATTTGAAGTTGAAGTGGTATAGGGCTCTAAAACCGCTCACCTCCTCAAATGTATACTATTTGTACATTTTGGAAATTTATAAAAAAAAGCATGTACAACATGAGCACATTTGTGAGGGTGAGGGGTTTTAGAGCCTATACAGGTAAAAAAACGGGTTCACAATGACAAAGTGACAATGACTGCAATGACTAAACAACAACTACAAAATGACTGTAAAATGACTGTACAGTCATGGTTTAGTCATTGTCACTTAGTCATTGTGGACCCGTTTTTTTACTAGCTAGACAATTTTTGAGCCTCCTACCGTAAATTACAATGTTTCTCAAATATGATTTTATTAGCAATCTAAGCTTATCTTAAAGTGCAAAAGCATTGCTACATCTACCATTGTATCAACTCTTGAAGTAAGGTAGGTATACCCATTCCCAACCATTGTTCCCATTTTGTCCCTATGTACCCACGGTGGTAAGTCTCAAAACTGAAATGACCACCTTGGGTACATAGGGATGAAATAGGGACAATGGTTGGGAATGGGAATACTTACCTTATTCTATATCATGAATGTTGTGCCAACAATTTTATACAATGTCATGAAGGAAGAAAACTCCATAGATTAACTAGGGGAACTAGAGGTGAGGGGATGAATCACAAAAGATTTATGTGGGGGCAATTTAGTATGAAAATTTGGCATGAATTGAGCATTTGGGAACGGTTCAATCATCTAAGCCTCATGAATCTAGAAGGCAAAAGTTTGTTGTTGATGCCTCTTTTAGGAGGTCAACCCTTGAAAGAACCAACATGTTCTTTTGAGTGTTCTATCCCTTTGAGAAATTCTTGGGTCTCCATGTGAAAATGAGGTCATTTGATCCCTATCATGATTGGGTGTATTATGATGGTAAGCACCTTGCTAGTATCCAAATTTGAACTCATGACTACTTCAAACTTGTCAATTAAAAAATGTTTCCTTTTGTAACAATAGGAAATTCTAAAGAAAGATTAAGATAAATAACAACGTATGTACGTAATTGATAAAGTTTTTGAGAATATCAAATGTTGGACAATGACACTAGTAAAAAAGGGGGAAAAAACAATGACAATTAACGATTGCATTTTAGTGGTTTATGGCATGAAACTACTCACGTACAACTAGATGCAACTAGATGGGCTGCAGTTGTTCTTTAGTCGATCACAGTTGCATGCTAGTGATAGTGAAACAGTCACATTTGCCATCTACTCAAAAACAATTGCGACCTTTTCATCCATTGCTTCTTCTAAATTTTGGTAATTACCTACCTCCTCTGCCCTTCTTTCTTCTTTGTTAGAAGACATCCTTCTCTCTAATCCTAATGTCTCCATTACTGCACATCTGACACATAAATGACCAAGTGCCACTTGTCATATTTTTGGAGGTTCTGGTCATATTTAGGCAATTTCATGAAATGTGAAATTGATAATCCACAATGACACGTGTCCCTTGTAGTTGTAAAGCAGTTGTAATTTAGTTGTAAAGTAGTTGCTTTGTAGTTGCTTATATTATTTTAGTAGAAAAATGGTTCACCTATAAATTCAGCTGTACATTAGTCATTTTTTAGTTGTCATACAATTGATTTAAAGTCAAGTTCAGGACACAAGTGACTCTTCACTCTTTTTTGGTACTATAGTACACTTGCAATGTACAATAGATTGACAGTGATAGTTGCAATTTAGTTGTAACTAAGTTGACCTCACAACTTACATGCCAAGTTGCCAACTATGCAATTGCAAGACAATTGCATCTCAAGGGCTTTAGTGATTTTGTTATCATTGATCAATTGCACCGCAGTTCTCACCTAGTAGGGACAAAGTTGTATTTTAGTCGCATTCTTGTTGTAACATAGTTGTATTCTAGTTGCAATAGAGTTGCAAGCTAGTCATAAACACAACTCATTCTAATCATCATTGGGTTATAAAGCACTTGCCACAAAGTTGTAATTTAATTGCACAGTAGTGGCAAAGAAATTGTACATCACTCGTACATTAGTGATTGAATAGTATAATGCAATAGGGATTTAGTTGTACATGAATAGGGCAAAATACCTAATACAAGGGCCACTTGCAATGTAGTTGCACACTGGGCTTCTCTATTGCTACATGACTACATTATAGTACAGTTTAGGGCAATACACATTATGTGGCCAATCTTCGCATGCTTCACCTTCTAATAAGTATTGGTCTTTAGTCCTTCTAAACTGCTACAGAAATCATATCTAAACATCAAAAGTCAATGACAAGCAACCTAACTTCAATGATACATATAAGCCCTTCTAAACTTCTCTAAACACCATAAAAGGAACACCAAATCCCAATGTTAAACAACCTAACTTCAACTATAGAAATGAGCCCTTCTAAACACCTCTAAACACCCTGATATCAACATCAAAGCTCAATGGCAAGCAACTTACCTTCAATGAGGCTAAATTGGCTCTTTTGAACTCCTCAAAACACCATAAAGCAACCACAAATCTCAATGTTAACAACCAAACTTCTACTGTAGAAATCAGCCCTTCTTAATGCCTTTAATCACCCTAAATGCAACAACAAAGCTCAATGCAAAACAACCTAACTTCAACCCTAAAAAT
This sequence comes from Ulota crispa, assembly GCA_963920765.1. NCBI lineage: Eukaryota > Viridiplantae > Streptophyta > Bryopsida > Orthotrichales > Orthotrichaceae > Ulota > Ulota crispa. The sequence continues at coordinate 5,147,676 of OY987250.1, read as the reverse complement.
CAGCCCTTGAAAACACCACTAAACACCCTAATATTAACATCAAAGTTCAATGGCAAGCAACTTACCTTCAATGAGGCTAAATTGGCTCTTTTGAACTCCTATAAACACCATAGAAGCAACCACAAATTTCAATGTTAAACAACCTAACCTCTACTACAAAAATCAGCCCTTCTAAACACCTCTAAAATTCCTAATATCAACATCAAAGTTCAATAGCAAGCAACTTACCTTCAATGAAGCAAATTGGCCCTTCTAAACACCTTTAAACACCATAAAAGCAACCACAAATCTCAATGTAAACAACCTAACCTCTACTATAAATATCAGTCCTTCTTAAGGCCTCTAAACATCCTAAAAGCAACTACAAGTCTCAATGTTTAACAGTCTAACTTCTACTAAAAAAATGAGCACTTCTACACTCTTCTAAAAACCCTAATATCAATATCAAAGCTCAATGACAAGCAACTTTACTTCAATGAAGCAAATTGGCTCTTTGGAACCCCTCTACATACCCTAAATGCAACAACAAAGCTCAATGCAAAACAACCTAACTTCTAATACAAAAATCAACCCTTCTACACCCTTCTAAAAACCCTAACATCAATATCAAAGCTCAATGGCAAGCAACTTACCTTCAATGAAGCAAATTGGCCCTTCTAAACACCTTTAAACACCATAAAAGCAACCACAAATCTCAATGTTAAACAACCTAACTTCTACTATAAAAATCAGCCCTTTTTAAATTCTCTAAACACCTTAAATGCAACAACAAAGCTCAATGCAAAACAACCTAACTTCTACTACAAAAATCAGCACTTCTACACTCTTCTAAAAACCCTAATATCAACATCAAAGCTCAATGACAAGCAACTTACCTTCAATGAAGCAAATTGGCCCTTCAAAACTCCTCTAATCACCCTTAAATCAATACCAAAGCTCAATGTTTAGGATTTACTAACTTCCCTGATGCAAATCAATCTCCTCTAAGCTTTCTTACACACCACAAGTTAAAAACAAAGCTCAATACCAAGTAACCTAACCTCAATGATGCAATTCAACCTTTCACTAAGGATTTCTAAACACCATAGCTCTTGTGGACCAAGTGCAAAATGAGATATGAACTACGCCGCCTTGAAGAAGTCAAGGTTTGGGCGTTGACTAATACAACTGTAATACAACTACTAGCTAACTAAAAAATAATTGAATCACCACTCAAGAACAGTTGAAAAACAACTACCCCACTAAGATACAACTGAAGCCGTGTAGCAATGCTATAGCATTTATTGCCTAGGTATTGCATGGTGGCAACAAAAAGCGATTGAAACATCACTAAAAACAACTAAACAACAACTACATGACTCAAATACAACTGATGTTGTTTAGCACTTCAGTATTTATTTCTTAGTTAGTGCATGGCAGCAAGGACTGTGACATGAACTACATTAAAAGAAAACAAAATTGGTTACAATTCTCCACTTACAACCTGCAATGGCATGAATTTAGACGCAAACTCAACAACTCTCACATTGTTGAGTAATTTGTAAGTATGTTCTCTCCTTCTCTATTGTGCTTGTAGTTTTCAATTGCTAGATTGATTGCAAGTGTAGAGACTGAATCTAGATTCTTCATCTGATACAAACAAGAATGAGCATGCAAATTCCACCAAAAGAAGAGTACAAATACTGGAGGAACCATAAAAGAGAGAAACACCTATTCAAAATTATGTTGCTACTATTCACGCAAATTTGCATAGTAATAGGGGAAAAATAATAAAAACAAGTAAAATGTCTCAGATATCCAGAGTTCAAGAACAACTGACTTCTTGAGTTGTATAACAATCATTTTTACTATTGCCATACATTTATCAATTGTATAGTACTTGTATGTCAAATGTTATGCAGTTAGTTATATTTAACAGGTCATATTGTAGTGATGTACAAGTTATTTTATAGTCACACTACAGTTGTATTCTACATATAAAAGCCGACAATACTCTAAGTCTAAATTGAATACAAATTCAATAATTGCTGGTCCATTTCTATGTGAAAGTAGAATAGAAAAGTCTATGAGCTGCCCATTCTTAACGTGTATAGGGTACCTTTAAGAGACTAAATTAATACAGTGCACTAGAGAAATAAAAAGAGCATTGCTCTTTCACACAGAGTACTTCCACTAACATTGTTGTGTGTGCAAAAGGAGGAGGAAGTGCCTATTGAGAACTGTGAAGAAGGATCCGAGTGATCACGGTAAAGAATTCAAATTTAAGGTTTGGAGGGGACTAGGTGAATGAGACGCCTCCAACAATGATTGGGAAGAACTGTTGCAAAGACCCATTGTATTGACAGAGGTCAAAGTAGGTTGTACAAGATTCTTTTGGGAACATTGTGTATCAATGCAGCAGAATGATATTCTAAGATTTTGTTTTGTTTTGCACAAATCACAAGTTACCGCAATCATTTTTTAAACTTTGAACTATCAACTTGCATAGCACAAATAAAGTTTAACTCTTACTTATTGTCATAAATAAATTAACTGTAGTTGTCAAGTAGTTGTATCTTAAAAAAAACAACTGTACATTGAAAATGTAACTGCACGGATACGCAATAGCTAATTAGCCATTTATTCAATAGAAGTAACTAGCATGCAACTATAAAACAACTTGAACATTAAATCCACTAACAACTCAAGGCTAACTACAGTCAACTACTTCTCAACTACTTCTTAACAACAACACAATTGCAATAGTTAAATGAGTTGATAGCAAGACTATGAGGGATTGTAGCAACAGATCAAGTGAAATGAGAGAGTAAAAGAAGAGAATCATATGTTAGGACTTAAAGAAACAAATTGTGTGGAAAGAAAGAATGAGTGAGTTGTTTTTCAGTCGATACATAGTTGTACAGCTGTTGTTCCCAACCCAGAAACAACTATAAAAAAATGGCCATATTCACACAGTGAACTTTGAAAATAATATCTAAACCTGACAGTCCCCAAGGCTAGACAAGTGATCTCAATGAACAAGTGTAATGATGGAAATTCAAGAACAAAGTAAAAATAAATATGTAACAACTATAATTGTTTATCTGTTGATTTGTAATAACACCTAATCCCAGAAACAACTACATTGCAACTGCCATACAATAGCAACTACAATATGCATTCACATTAAGACCCAACCAAAAGTATTTGAACAGATTTAGCTGCCCAAAGCAAAAGAAGGGCAACCTCAAATGTTAATGGAGCTCCTAAAAAACGTAGTCGTAAGAACAACAACATTAGTTGCAATGGAGTTGTTTTTTAGTAGTACAGCAGTTGCTTAAACCATTGAAAAACAACTACAGTGGTACTTAAATGGTTACTAGAGTCCATATGAACAGAAAGCATCCATCACTAAATTGTAAATTGATGATGACAAAATTTTCTGTCCTCAGCAATCGTATAAATGTTTTTTGTAGTTGTATATACAACTACAATACAACTGGGTTGTTGTTAGGGTTCCCCCTTTGCTGCTCAACTGCTTTAGTGAGTTGCCATGTGATTTTGCAGTTGTTTTGCAGTGGTTTTACGGCTTAGTTGTACTCTAGTTGGGGAAATGCAGTTGAAAAATTCCATTTTTCTTCTAATGTGAGTGGCAAGAAGTGAGCAATGACATAACAAATGATTTGATGCCTAGCGGTGAGGAAAGGGCTCACAAGTGTAAATCATCTTTGAATTTTGCCCCTTTTTCTAATTACTTTCAATTGTGTCCTAATGAGTCATTATTATTTTTATTTTTCTTTCTTTTTGTAAATTATCCAAATAACTATTTGGAGCAAGTTAATGAATCATACAAGTTTGATGTTATTATATGTTGATTGTATTTACCTTGTGTCAAAACACTAATGAAAATTTTATGCTACTCTAGACAAAAGTGATTAACACAAATACCACATGAACATATAATTTTTGTATAGAAACAACAACATTTAAAGCTTGTGCTACACAATTGTTGGTTCAATATATTAGCTTTTATACAAAATTATCATGTCTAGATTTGCTTAATGATTTCTTAAGTGTTTCCCAAGGTCTTTAGGAGCTTGTCATTCATAATTTTGCACTTCAACCTTGCATCTAAAGACAACAAGTGGCAAATGAATGGTCAAATAAGGCTTCAATAGTTTTTTTATTTTATGAAAATGGATATTTTACATTCAAGCTATTTTTTAGAAGCATTCCTTGGATGTGTATGCATCTCTTGTTGATGAGATGCCCCTAATTGAGAAGTTGCAAAAAAATACATACAAGAAGATCCTAAGTCCATGAATGCTAAAAGTTGCATCTCTAGCGCACTTGACGATTTTTATCTCCTTGCTTCAAATCTGAAATTTTTACCACAACAACAACCTAATTTTTGAGTTTGAGCTCAAGTAATAAAATGAATTTTATTACGTCTAGATTCTATTTACAATTTGAAAGTTTCCAAAATTTGACTCCAATATTGCAATTTGAACTTTGAACCTACAACTAAAGACTACAAAGTACAAACTATTCTGTTATAGAAATACACAAAATCTTGTTTACCTAGAAATTCTTCTCATTATCATAAACACCTATAGTAAAGTTAGGAAGCTAGAAAGCTTATTTTGCTTTTGATACAAATTTTCTATAAAAACTACAATATCTTCAAATTTTCTATAAAAACTACAATATCTTCAAAATTTCACCCAAAAAAATCTGAAACTTATATGACCAAAAAGAGATACATGTGTCAACTTCTAGAAAAAATAAAAAATAAAATTGAACCTTAATTTGATTGGAAAATGGATTGCAATTTTGAAGTTTGACCATATGGTCATGGACTCCATCATTTAACCCCTCACCGCCCACGGGGACCAAACCTGCCCACTTTGCATTTTAATTTGAATTTTTTTGACTTTTCTTGAAGATTAATTTTAGTGATTGTTTTTAAAATTATTCTTATTGAAGTCTTGTTTTAGTATCAAAAATCCAATTTTGAAAATGAATGATTATGACACTAGTAGAAAATGCTCTCCAAAACAATAGAAAATCAATAGTTTCTTGTTGTTTTGGGCACTTGCACATGCTAATTGACTAATTTAACAAAATCTTGTAAAAAACTAAATACATTCTGTTGATTTGAACACCATTGTCAAAATCAACAAAAAATTTAGAATATTTCAAAATCTATTTTGGAATCTTTGAGAATATTTTTGGAATATTTTTAGAACTTTTGAGAATATTTGAGAATCTTTTCAAAAATCTAAGACTCTTTGAGAATCTTTGAGAATCTTTTCCAAGTTTCAAGGAATCTTTGCAAATCTTTAGGAATCTTTGAGAATTTTGAGGAATCTTTGATTTTTTTTTTCAAGTTTTAAGGAATCTTTTGGGAATCATTTGGGGATCTTTGAAGAATCTTTGAGAATATTTGAGAATCTTTTCAAAAAATTAAGAATCTTTGAGAATCTTTGAGATTTTTAAAGAATCTTTGAGATTTTTAAAGAATCTTTGAGAATCTTTTGCTTGTTTTTAAGAATCTTTGAGAACCTTTTGGAATCTCAAGAATCTCTTTTGGAATCTTTAATATTTTGTTTGAACTATTTAATTATGTAATTTGTTAAAAGACTTCAAAATCTTTATAAAAATAGAATCTCTTAGACTCAATTAGAGTTGTTTTAGAATCATTTTGTAAATCATTAAAATACTTTAGAATATTTATCATAAAAAACTATTAGAATAATACAGGTTGTTTTTGAAATCTTTCTATAATATTTTTGGACTACATGAAAATGTTTTGAAGTTTTGCAAAATAAAAGAAGTTTTCAAGAAAATTAGAATCTTTTAGAATTTTGAGTGTGGCTTTTTTCTTCATTTTTCCCAATTTGGTATATATGGTTTAACATTATTAGCCTGTAAAGTCTACTAAAAACATGGCCAAAACAACAAAAAATCAACAATTTTTTGTTAATTTGGACACTTTTGAACAAAACAAAACAATAAAAAATCAACAAAAGATCAACAGTTTTCTGTTGATGTGAACACTTTTGGACACAATTTCATTAATTCAACAAAATTTTAAATAAAAAGTACAACATTTGTAGTTTTAAATACTAAAATTTCTTTATGAAAAAATATAAAAGATGGCCCTCAATTCTTTCAAAAAATCATATATGTCCCTCAAAGTTTAAAAGTATCAAAAATACCCTCGGCTTTTTGCAAAAATATCAACTCTGCCTATAATATACTGGGAATTGAAAATATTAAAAATGCTCCTCAACTATTTTAAATTATCCAATAAATCCTTGAGTAGTTTGAAAAAAAATCTACCTTTGGTTTTTTGTAAAAAAGCCAATTAATCTATATTCTTAGATTTTGAAATTATTTTAAATATCTCTAGTTTTTTTGTGCCTTTTCAATCTAATTGTTTTTTAAATATTATATTAAAAATAAAAATCACTATGCAGTTGATGCATTAGTTTTTGCAATGATAAATCAATATGCAAAAACCCTACAAAGAGTTTGAACAACTTGACTATAAGATTGAGTTTGCAATTAAATTGCCTCTATTTTTAATAACTTTCATTGTCATTCTAGTAGTTACAAAAATTGTACTAAAAAAAGTGAATTATGGGAACTCGCAATAGCTTCAAAAATAACTAAGGGTATAGTTTAATTGATATTCTTACATAAATTCAAAGGTGATTTTTATATTTCAAATAACACAAGAGTGTATTTGCTATTTCAGAATAAAAGAGCATTTTTGATATTATCTCAAAATACTAGGGATAGAGTTGATACTCTGACAAAAATCAAGAGTATGTTTTATATTTTAAATCATTAAGGGGTAAATTTAATATTTTGAAACCACCAAAGAGCATTTTAATATTTCCCCTTCTTTTGTGAATCACATCTACAAAAAAATTAAAATTGTATGGAATATTTTTGGAATCTTTAAAAATGATTCAAAAATCTTCAAAATATTATAGAATCTTTTTTAAGTTTTTGGATACTTTGAAATTTTGATTGTATGATTACAACTTTTAATTCCATAACTATTCAAAATTTGATGTTTTTTGAAGCTAGCAAACTATGGAGGCTACTTTAACCTAATAAGAGTTTTGTTTTCAAAAAAAATAAAAACTAAAAAAATTTAAGGATGAAGTTGATTCTCGCTTGAAATTTTTTTTTGAGATTTATGTATTTCAATCAAAAGTTATAATCAAAAATCAAAGGGGTGGAAATAAATAATTAAAAAAAAATTCTGAACACCTTCTTTGATTTTTGCCCATAACTTATTATTACAGATTTGAAATCTAAAAAAAATTATTGGGAGTGAAAGTAGACTACATTAACCAACTTTATGTATGTTTGAGTTTTTTGAAAAAAGTCCTCTACAAGGCCGAAATAGGCTTCAAAGTCTACTGACTTTGCAAAGTAATTAAAAGTAGTCTTATGTAGTGCTCAAATATAGTTTTCATACTTTCATACACACACATGCGGTGGTGAGTGGTGTAGTGGCAAGGAACTTGTGGGAAGGGCTAGCGGTGGGAGGCTCAAGGTCTGGGGTTTGACCCCTAGCCTCGGTGCTCTGCCAGCCAGCGCCCTTTGCGTGGCGTGGCGCTGCGGTCGCAATTGGCCTCCGGCTGGCCGGCTGACATTTTTTTTTCTTTTTTGCATTGTCTTATGAAAACATAAAAATAAAATTGATGAAAATAATAAATTAACAACAAAAATCAATAGAAAAATACGCAAAAATTAATAGAATACAACAAAGAAACAACAAAAAATCAACAAACTCTTGTTGAAAAGTACCCAAATCAACTTGACCAAAGTCACAGATAAAATTAGCAAATTTGAGTTGAAATTTTGTTGATTTTATATAAAATTTTCTACTAATGTGATTTGTCTACTCAAGATTTTGTGCAAGGGTGTCCATTGCAAATCTTCACTTTCTAGTGTTGAGAGCTCTTGGAAATGAGCCTCAAGTACACTAGAACTTGGAGAAACAATCACATTAGAAACTTCATTTAAAAAGTTGCAAAGTAGATTTTAAGAAGTTGTAAATTGATTAGGGTTAAACATGTTGTACTTTACATACTCATATTTTTTTGGTATCCTCAATTTTAAATTTGAGATGTGAAAAGTTGAAAGACTTCAAATCACTTTCATAGTTTTAACACCCTCTCGATCAAATGTTATAATCTTTCAATCCATAAGTGATATTGTTGTGTTTTCTTTAATATGTGATCTTTCACATCTAGTTTGAATTTGAACGGTTACAATTTTAAAAATAATGATGCAACTTATCAAAATGTTGCCATTTTGTTCATCCATGAGCACATTCTAAGATACTAGGGAACGTCCGTAGGCGGTGAGGGGTTAAACCCTAAGAGTCCAGGCCATTTTTACCAAAATTGGGGTTTTGGGAGACCTACAACTTTTGATGCATTGTATCTCAGTCAATTGGATGATTCACAAAAAGTAACCTTTGAATAAAATAATAAAACATGTATTTAGAAAATGCCTAGCAAATTTTGGGAACAATTGACCGTGGGAGATGGGAGATTATAATATTTGATCAAACAGCATGTGATGGCAAAATCTCAAAATTTGACAAGTAGTTGCTATTTGATGATTTTTACAAAATTTTGTAGGCCCCTAATTCATCTCAATTTTGGTGCGTAGCAAGATTAGATGTGCATGCACACAATTGCAAATTATGGAAGATTGTACTTCTTTGTACGCTAAGTTTTAGGGCTTCAAATTGCTATTGCCCGGAAAACAATGACAGGCACAACTGATGAGGGTTGCCACAACAAGGGACTAAAACTTGCTTTAACCTTTGCAAGCAAACTCCTCGCTACCACAAAGCACACACAAGGAAGCTTGCAAACGCTATTGACCAGTTGCAGCCTTTAAGACATTGCTTGCCACCATGTCCTATATGGAGCTTCACCCAATCAAGGCACTTGAGACACTTGTACAACATTTGGCTTGCCTCGCCAATATTCCACTTGCATGAACCACTTGAATGCGTTCATAAATCGTAGATAGCAAGATCAAAAAATTAGATTCAATTCCTCAAACAAGCCTTTGAAATCATGTGAGGACACTTTTGGTCCTATGGGGCGTTTAAGGATTAAGGCAACATGAGAAAGATGTCAAATTTCATTTTCTTAATGAATGCCATCCTATTCATGAATACTAAAGTGAAGATCATCTCAAGTTTATAATCATATTAACAAATTACAATACCTAATTACCATAATTACTGTGATTGACTTGGATGAATGCCTAAATACTACATTTTTTTTCTTGAAAATAACTCAAAATTTATATTATTTTTTCAAGTGCCTAACCTCAATTTGGCACTTTAATAAACTATTTAGCACACAAGTACCAAAGCTTAGTATGTTTTACTTATGATTGTGCTTGTGCTTGTGTTATCTTTCTCTTAATTTTTTAACAACTGTGGTTGATTCAGGAGGTGGGCAATCCTTTGTATGACCATTTGGGGGAAATTTTAAAACTATTGAATACAGTTGTCCACTAGAGATCTGATCGTAAAGATGAAAGTATCTTGCAAGGTTTAGTATTATACATCATGAATTATGCTCACTCTTTAGTTGTTATGGCCATCTTTTTGCATTCATTGGTGAATTTTCAGCCGGTACTCTTTTAGTTTTTTCAACCCTCTAGCCACATGCCACCTCAAGTTGGCTTGATTATTGTCTTGAACTCTTTGCTTCCCAATACCCTAGACACGTCTCCTTTGGCTAATCACCAGATTCTCTTCCTACACACGAAAAAGGGGCCGGATCGACCATAAAGTGGTCAACCAGTCATTAAAGGGTTAATTTCCCATGATATTTTACACTCCCTTCCCCTCCCCCAGTAACCTCTAAAGGACCAAGGGTGTTTTTTGAGAAAAATCTCAAAAACTGCCAACTTTTAGTGCATTGCCCAAAATTGAGGATTAATTATTATTATTTTTTTCAACCATACAAAAGTGCAAAAAAAAGATAAATTAATGTGTTCAAAAAAATTCAGCTCATTTGACTGCGCATATTGTAAGATTATAATGTTTGAAGTGGAAAAAACAACTTTCTTTTCATTCCTGTAAATCAAGTTCAATAGACTTTGAGCCTTCCTAGAGTAAAATTTTTGCTCTATACAAAAATGAGGTTTTTGATCATTCATAATTATATGATGCTAGGTCAACTCATGAAAAATTTCAGAAGCAGATATGGAATCTAGCCTAATTTAAATCACCCTGCATTGCAAGGAGGTTAAATGAATTGGCAATACATTAGTCATTTATGTCATGATTTTTTGTGCACTGAGGAAATATATTTTTTGAATTTGAACAACAAAAAAGTTAGAGACAAGTATTTGGAATGTGTGAAAAAGAAATTTAGGAGCTTTGGATTTATAGATGGAAAGATAATAGGGCCTAAAGTTAGAGGAAAATATTTTTTTCTTGAAATTGCCCAAACATAGTTAATATAGTTTGACTCCCTTTAGAATGTGATGTGAGAGCTCAATTTATTTGTTTTTTTAACAATTGTACACCATTTTTTTTAGTTACATACATGCCAAATTTCAAAAGTTGATGAGAGTTTTAGCATAAGATTCACCAAAGATGCCCAAATTGCTCCGGCTGCCTAGATTCTTTTGGCCAGCATAACTTTTGAACCGGCATCAAATTGGGGAAATGATTACATTTCCAACTAAAGGATACATGCTTACACCATGTGTAACAATTTTGAGAGCATCTAATATAAATTAACTCCACATGATCCTATCCTAGTTCTCATGTGGTTGTTGAACGGACACTTGGTTTCGTAGGGGTTTAATTTCAAATTTCTTGTGATGAATAGACACCCAATGCTTGACACAATGCTTTACAATAGAGGATTTCAAATTACTTTTTTTAATAAAAGAATTTTGAGTTTCTAGTGAATGTTAAACACTTGATGGGATTCATTCATTTGCAAGTTTTTCTACATTCAATACTTTTATTGATAAATAAACTATACAATAAATGCTTCAAATCTACAATTTATAAACCATCATTTACATAACTCTTTTCTTTAGGTTAATTTTAGTGCACACACTCGAACAAAAGTGAAATATATTAAAAAATTAGTAAAAACAAAAATATTTAAAAATAAAAACATTGCATTTTTTTTGTTTGTGCGAATCAATGAACTCACAAAGAAACTAGGGATTGCAAGCTCATAAGATGTTGTTAGGACTTTAGGGTTTTAGATTTTAAACCGTACACATACACTTCTATAGTGTATGACATTTATAACCAACAACTATTGACTAAACAAAAGATACTAAAATACAACACATATATCCACAAGCTCAAAATTAATTTCACCACCAAGCATGACAAACCTTAAACTTCATCTTGGTGGAATTGATTTTTTTGATGACTTTTATTTTGACAAAGCCTTAGGCTTGTTGGTTATGTGTCATGCGCCGTAACAAACATAGAAAGGCAGCTTCTTCATGATTAACGGAACCCACGCTATACTTCAACTAACGTCAGCGTTCATCTCCAAACTCAAACTTCATCCGCCACATCCGAACTTCATCCTCCACATCCGAACTTCATCCTCCACATCCGAACTTCATCCTCCGCATCCGAGCTTCATCCTCCACATCCGAACTTCATCCTCCGCATCCGAGCTTCATCCTCCACATCCGAACTTCATCCGCCACATCCAAACTTCATCCGCCACATCCAATCTTCATCTGCCACATCCAAACTTCATCCGCCACATCCAAACTTCATCCGCCACATCCAAACTTCATCCGCCACATCCGAACTTCAGCCGCAAATTTCGAGCTTCATCCACGAAATCCGAACTTCATCCACAAAGTCCAAACTTCATCCCCAAACTCCAAACTTCATCCCCAAACTCCAAACCTCATCTCCAAACTCCAAACTTCATCCACAGAACCCAAACTTCATCCACAAAATCCCAAATTCATCTGCGGATTCTGAACCTCATCCACAACGTGATGGAATTCCCAGAGGAAAGGAACACGAATAAAATTGACTGATCTCCAAAATCCAAAGCAAAGAATTCATCGTCGCTGTCTCCGATGACGCCCGCCTCCCGACACTCGATGCTCACTTGGATTCCTTCGAGATCCGTTGCCGCAATTCCGTTTTAGCAAATCAAACGCTTTCAATTGCAACAACAGCAACAATCACAATCACAATCACAATCACAATCACAATCACAATCACAATCACAAACACAAATCACAATCACAAATCGCAAGGAACGTCGGGGGATGGCGAGGCGGAGCTGCGTGTGCGGAATCTGCGACAGCGTCAACTTACCTTCGGTGTGCACGACTTGCATCAATTACAGGTAAACAAAATTCCTAATTCCACACTTCACAAAACAATAAAATAAGTTTAAGATCAAACTTCATCATTGCCGGTGTTTTTATGATTTTTACGGTTTTGTAACGATTTGGATGTTGTGTCAGATTACTAGAGCGGTACAAATTGGTGAAGAATTTGACGCAGGAGCGCGATGTGTTGCGCCGCCGCTTAGACGAGGAACTCATTGCTAAGGTAGGTAAACGCGTGCTCGGGTTTGGTCGGGACGCATCTAGGGCTTGGAAACAGGAATTTTACTTTTTGCAGTTTTTGACGACGTTTTTTTTTAATAAAGAGTTCGAAGTGATTTTCTTTTGCTGAGAGGATCTGGTGAGTTGTAGTTGGAATTTGTATGCTAGCGCAAGGATGCTTAAATTAGGGCTCTGTTTTTTGGTTTTTTGGTTTTTTTGGAATTGTCGGTGAGTTTGGGGTTTAAAATTGTCGACGTTTGTGGTGGATTTTTGTGTTTAGCGTGTTTGGTCGGGACGCATCTAGGGCTTGGAAACAGGATTTTTACTTTTTGCAGTTTTTGACGACGTTTTTTTTTTATAAAGATTTCGATATAATTTTCTTCTTTATTGAGAAGATCTGGTAAGTTGTAGTTGGAATTTGTATGCTAGCGCAAGGATGCTTAAATTAGGGCTCTGTTTTTTGGTTTTTTGGTTTTTTTGGAATTGTCGGTGTGTTTGGGGTTTAAAATTGTCGACGTTTGTGGTGGATTTTTGTGTTTAGCGAGAGGCTGAGCTCCAGCAACACTGGCGTGTGGAGCATACCGAGCGTAAGGCGCAGCTCACAGAGCGCCTGCGGCAAAGTAAGGAGGATCTTTTGCAAGGTAATCAAGGTTTTGAGGTTTTCTTATTCTGTTTAATCGGCTTTCAATTGCAACTCCTTTTTTGTTATTATAAATTTATATAACCTGGATTTTCTGTTGGCTTTGTTTGTTCTAAAGATGTTTACGTAATAGTGTGTTCATTGATCAGAAAAAAGCAAGCATGAACAAATGCTACATCAGTATGATATTCGAGCTCAGGAATTGTCTGCAGCTTCTGCTCAGGTGATTATTATAGAAGCCCTTACGATTGTTAAGTTTCTGTAATCTTCTTTTCATCTTCTAATCTGAAAATTCTCCAAGTTTCAAGTTCTAAGATTCCTATTTTCATGATATTTACAGTTGGAGAAGAAAACAGAATTACTGGACCGGTATTATCCCGATTTGATTCGTGCGCAGTCTCTCGTCCTTGTGAGTAAATTCATTGCTACAAATACACTTTTTTCTTATATTCTTTTCTTGATTTTTTTCCTCTTCTGTAAGTTTTTATACCCTCAGCTATGTGGCATGATTCTCTTTTCTGTAGCTTTTTAAATGCCTAAGAGTGATGCATTGTGTGTATAGCCTTCTGACGTTTTTTTTTCCCTGTAATTGGCGACAGACTTCAGTGACATCTGAGTTGTTTCAGAAGCGGAGAACCATCTTCAGACAACTTTGCAAAATCTTGCCTCTTCGTCGAAGTTCTGTGAGTAGACTACTTTGGGCAATTTTTTCTTAATTTTTCCTGGAGGGACAGTGTTTAACTTTCTCTTTGTTTGCATGCATTTCTGGCTATGAATAAATATAGTACTTTCTTTTTGTCTTGGAAAGACTTAGTGGTCATTTTCGTGGGTGTAGGTCACAGTGGAAGAGCGGCAGAAGTGGGAGGGGAGCTTAAATGGCCAACGCTCTGTTCGAATTTGTGGTGCACGCCTTCCCATTGGGGATGACCCTCTGTCCACTCCACATACAGAACTTGCGGCATCCTTAGGGTAAGCCAAAATTGCTCCATGTTTAACACTACTTTGGTATATTGGTTAGAAACAACCAAACACTATTGCTTAAGCCCTGAACTTCAAGCAAGAGAAACCTGTGCTTTAGGACATGCCACTGCCTCGGAATCCCTCTCCGTTGTTTTGAACTATTTATCGTGCCAGGTGATTTGAATTGTGTTACTTTTAGAAATAGTACTCCCTCCGTTCCAAAATGATCTTCCTGTTGACCTTTATTTAGTGTCCCAAAATGATCTTCTTGTTGGAGGAGGAAGGGAGCTAGTGACACTTGCACATAGTCCAAAAGCATGGGCATGCTAACCAATCCCATGCCATCAAGTGAGTGGTCACCGGTGCTCTTCAAAAATGCCTCAAAAATTCAATTTTCAAGCACGTTGAAACCACACTTTGAAAACTAATTTGAAACTCAAAATTTCAGAACAATAGGAGGACATCAAACTCTATTCGTAGGTCAACAAAATTTGAAAAATGGTTCTTTTTGAGCTTAATCTATAACATTTTGTGTAACAGGAAGATCATTTTGGGACGGAGGGAGTATATAAAAATGCCCCTGCTTTCAGGGTATTTGAGTAATTCCAAACATAGATATTCACGCCTTTTGTTTTTTGGATGTTGAGCAGGTACCTGGTTCAACTAGTCAACATGTCAGCACGTTATTTGTCAGGGCCTCTTTTACATAGCTCCGGTTTTGCAGTAAGTCATCTAATACTCCATTTACTTGGCAGTGTGAAAAAAAATAGTGTAACACATGGTCTACGGTGTTTTCCATGCCTCTGTCTAGAGTTTCCATTGCAGGGACAGATATCATTTCAGTGAGGTTGTTTGCCGTCGTGATATTTATTCTCGATTCAGTATTAGTTCATGACGAGCAAACCAATGAAGAATGTAATTAATTTTGATATTCTCTCAATTGATGATGCAGGCCTCGTCATCACGTGTTTGGCAAAGGGCTTCGTACTTTGACTCAAAGCCAGCTTCTCGAAGGTAAACATAAGTAATAACGCTCTTTATACACCAGTCATCAATAATATTTTTGAAGTATGTTCATTTTTACTAAAAAATTGTTATTTCTTTTGGGGGTGTAGTGAGGAGTTTCCTTTGTTTCTGCCGCGCCATTGTGGACGTGGCGCCTCTGGGGACGAGGGCTTTGAGCTCAGCAAGAGCGTCGGTAGCAACTTAGGTTTTTCAAATCTGGAGAGCCCACGAATTGACACTGTCGAGAGCACAGCGAGCCTCGTCAACTATGGAACTTCCAGTGGTCCGCGAGAATCTTACCCAGATGTTCAGAAAGGCATCAAACATCTGCGCCGGAGTGTGGGATGTCTCTGTGCATATGCCTTCGGACAGCTCTCTCTTTCAGCTCCTCCGGACATGCCTATCTTCGATGCTTTCGCCGAGCTTCTCATCATCCTCTCCTCAAAAGAAATGCGATCAAGGTTAGTTTTCCTTTCTAAGTTACAAATCCTTTTGTTTCTTACAGCCCAAGTGTAGCCAAGTATCTGGGCTGTTGGTCCCGGAAATTCAATTTTTTTTTCTCTATGGAAGGATTACTTTTAGTAGGAGGTTGTAGACCACTGTAACTGACTGTAGCCAATCCAATTTCCATTCAAAGATTTTACGTTGAGTGAAATTATGTGTACACCAATTTTGAATAAGTTCAACCAAGGGTATGAACAGATACGTTATTGGTGTTATGATAGGACCTGTATCCTCTACCTGACCTTTTACAGTGTACTTTATATTTGCACCCTTGCTAGTTTCCTACAATGTCTCTCTTTCTCCTGTGGGAGTGTCAAGGGTACTGACGAACTAGTGGTGTTCTATTGAACATGTTCACTGTGTTCAGGTCTAGCCGACGTAACCATCAGCCTAACGGCAGATTTGGTCTTTCAGAAGGTCCGTTAGCTCGCATAGGAAGCGGCCTGCCGACGTTATCAGAAGGATATCGGTTCTCTCCAGAATCTCTGGTACATAATCTTCTCACTCCTGTTCTAGTTACTCCAGCTCTACCCAACCTCTCTGCTGTTGTATGTGCATTTTGCTACTCCTTCTGTCCCTCTAAAAACGTCCAAAAAGCTTCCTTGCGAAAGATTAACTGTGTTTTTAGTCTTTGTGCTAGTGACACATGCATTCTAGAATGGATATTCCATCTAGTATCAAATGTATGCAAAGTCTCCAGCTTTGATGTCGCCATTTAGGCACCCAAATTCCATGTAAAAAGTACCATATTTGTGCATGCTTGCCAGCTCCTTATTATTGATGATTTCAAGATTAGTAGCAACAATGGTACCTCATATGGGCAAGGCCAAGCTTGCTAGGAGAGGAATGCTCTCTAATCGCTTAACTTGCCCAGTGCATGATATCATTGAACATGGCAAATGCTTTCTCAGAGTTTGAAATCAGCAAAAGGGAGCTTTTTAGTGGTACAAGAAATGTGTCTGTTTGGAGCTTTTTAGAGGGATAGAGGGAGTACAATTTAACTACTGCTTTTGAAGTGAAAAGGAAGGATACACTGACATGGAAATTCGAAATTTGCAGGATCAGACAGCCAACAACACCGGGAAGGTAACCAGCTGGAATGAAGACTACGACTACAACACAGATTCCGAGCACAACGAAGCTGTTGTGCCAAACCTGTCTGATAGCACTGTGGATGGTTGGAATCTGGTGGAGCATCCAAGGCTGCCTCCTCCACCGTCTCACTCTGAGGATGTCGAGCATTGGACACGGGCTATGTTTATTGATGCTACCAAGTAATGTTGGTGATATCTTCCATTTAGAGACCCTTCTTTTTTCTCTGTACATTATCCTACCTCAGGCCTCTAATGATCGGCACGTTTGTTGTAGTTGGATTTGGGACTAGTCTAAAAAAAATTGTACATTTTTCATCGAGTTTTACAATTCATATTTCGATTGACCGACGTACTTTGTGCCGATGTGTTCAGATTTTCGATCTCTTCTGGTTTGAGATAGTTGATGACATTGTCCACTAACCAACTCCTAATCTATACTAATGTTTACTAATTTATTCACTTCATGAGCTCCTTAGCGCAGTATACTTGGATCCAACGAATTTTTTCTGTGTTTTTCATGGTCAAGCGACTTGCACCTTAGAATGCATGCAGGTAAGGGAAAAAAAGAGAGGGAAAAAATGGGTTGATTCTTTCATGTGTGCTTGTTCATTCATAACATCTACTAATAGTAGTGAATTTTCATCCAAATTTTGGCGCATTACCTCGTGTTTCTTTGAGGGGGATTTGGTGGTTTTCATCCTGTTTTTCACTCAACTTTTCAGTGTTTAGGTAACCAGTGTAAAAACGAGGTAAGATTCTGGCAAAATCGGACAAGACGGGTTGACCCCTAATGCAAGGGAGGAATTCATTGTTTGAAATGTAGGATTTCCCTATTAATGGAGATGCTCTCCGAAATTCTTCTATGTTTTTTAAACAACATTGGGGTGTAGTATTTGGATCAATTTTGAACAATTTTTTTAAGAATCGGGCTCCATTGAACTTGGAGATCAAGTACATCATTGTGTTTGAATTTGTAGTATTCTTTGGTGGGCAATACAACTTTTTTGGCTAAGTATTTGTGGTTGTTCATTTGAAAGTACTTTTTTTTTGACTTGAGGATGTGATGAGGTAGACACCATGAGAAAATAGATTTTTTATGGGGGCATGACATTAAAAAACTTAATTCCACCTAAACAGTATATCATTGAGAACAACTCTTTGCACTTGAATGAAATTAGAAGACCAATTGCATAGTTTGAGACTAGAGGCAAGGGATCAGCTGGTACAACCTTCAAGCGTAGATGGACCTGTTACTTACCGGGGCATAAATTTGACACTTTTATAAAAATTTAGAAGGACATTCTCTTCTAAATTTAGGTGTCAAAATGTTGCTTTTTAGAATTTTGTGTGTTAAAAACGTTCAAGAAGTTTGGATGTTTTAATTAATTTTCATTCATTTTTTTATGTCCTTGAATTTTAGAATTGCATAATTAAAAGACACCTTTCATATCATTGAAACAATAAAAATGACGCTTTTCATGAACTTTTGATTGTCAATAATAGATATTTAAAAAATTTATTCAAGTGTCACTAGACACTAAAAAAATCCAAATGACTCCAAAATTTGTGTCACATTTATGCTTTCTTCCTTATCATTGCTTCAATGGCAAATATGGTCCAACTTTGCTAGTAACCTCTTGTAAAGTCTCCTTAACCCTTAAGTGCCCCAGCAACAAGATCTTGTCATTGGGGCCCACAACTTTATCTCACTTTTTCTCTTAATTTGTATTGTGAAAATAGCCATGGTTGGTCCCATCAACAAAGAAGGTAGTCCTTTTTCAAATCTTGCAGTCACTTTTTTTGGATGTAATTTTCCAAGCTGTGGTGGCCATTAAACCACCATTTTCTCCTAAATTCTAAAATAACTCTAGGCGCTCCGGGGTTAAACAACCAACAATCTCTTATTCGTTCAAGTAATATAGGTACTGTAAGTCTTTACATTTTCAAATTGCTTCTTCATTTTGAAATGCATCCAAGCTTGGAATGACTCACTTTGATGTTACTGGAAAGAAGATGGAATTTCTTACAATTCAAGGAATTTGTTTAGAATACAAAATAACGGTCTACTAAAAAACTGCAATTGTAAATCAATTGCAACCACATGTTGATCAATTTTATCCATTAAGGTTAGGAGAGTGGCTTTGCTAAAGCAAAATTTACACAAGACATGACCGTATATTTGTTCAAAATTTATGCAATGAAGGTAGTCCAATATATGTCCCACATTTTTCATAATACTTCCCAATGATTTTTGGAGTTCGTTTTGCATAAAGGATTTCATAAATTTGGATCTCATATACATGGTTTAATAGCTCAAACATTGTAGATAAATTATGTTTAAAGTATGTGGGCAATATTTGACTAGTTTGAGATGCCAAACAGCAAAGGGTCACAATGAGGTTCTTCTACAATTTCATTCATATATTTTTTCATCATCTTCTTGCATTGTACTGTATGTGTCAAGGAGTTTTTGAAGTACAATGAAATGAGACATTCTATAGCCTAAAATGAGAAAATATAGTCTGACACCTTTAGTATAGTGAATTTTTTTCAATTGTTAAAGTTGATATAAGTTACATAAAAGTGTGGTGCATTGTAGTACAATCATGACAAAAGCAAAGAAATTCATCTAAACTTCTTTTGGAAAAGAAAATAATATTGAAATTATGGAAATCACAACTTACTAAAGCTTAAAAGTCTTACAAATAATCAAACCATCTCTCCATGAGGCACTATATATACTCAATTTTTTTTTATCCATGGACAAAACCAAAGTATGCACTTAAAGCCAGAAAAACTAAGTATTAAGTGTTATACAAAAGCTCACCAAACCAAATTAGGTTACATAAAAGTTTGTCTCAATCTCACCTAAAATACAGATTGCATCTACCAAGATTTGCATTAAATGATTTCATGTAACAACCAAAAACATCAACGGATGTGAAGCAACTTTAATAGATTAGTTCTAGAAAAGCTTCAAATGAAAGCACAATTAACGGACAAGCTTAACCCAAATGAAGAGTGTGTTGGGGTGGTTCTCCAATCTATATTTTCATTAGTAAGAGCAAACTTCCATGTTGGCCTTGGAAATAGAAAACCTAGAAATAGCAAACAATTTTGTATGCACTGTACACGTGGTTTCAATTCCACAGTCTCTACAGCTCAATAAAAAAAATACCCAAACTCTACAAAGAATTCCTAGATTTTGAAAAGAATGTGACTAAGCTACAATGAATCTCCATGCATAATTCTACAAGGAGAGGGAGAGAAACATTTTTTTGCTAGCAAACTTATGCCAACTGTGACAGATTTGGACCAATGCAATCATGCCCCTCCAAATATTCTCCAATGAAAGTAGGATAACTATGCGCTTCTGATTTTGAAGAAAAATGCACACAGTGGTAGTTTGATAAGCAAAGTATTTCTCAGACCTCTAAAAAAATCCAAAAGAATTCCCAATTTTGAGGTTGAAGCTGTTTGTAGGCCGGTTCCCTTTTGGACCATGAGCTTGCCCAAGTCTAAAGCACCCTTCAACTAATGTTTGCAAACCCATGGTACCCGATGTACAAGGACAAGGGGGATATCAAATGGGTATCCTACATCGGTGCATCACGTGGATATCAAATGGGTATCATGCACCTGTGCATCACGGACGGATATCATACGGGTATCTTGTAACTGTGTATCACATGGATATCAATTGGGCATCTCACATCAATGTACCAAGGGCAGATATCAAACAGGTATCATATATTGGCGCATCTCGGGCTAATATCAAATTGTTTTCATTGCTGCATCACAGGGATATCAAACAGTCATCTTGCATCGGTGCATAAAGGACATATATCAATCAGGTATAATAAATGGGTGCATCATGGGGATATAAAACGGGTATCCCACAGCTAGGTATCCGTGACGTGTATCAAATGCGTATCCTGCATCGGTGCATCATGGGGATATAAAATGGGTATCTCTTAGTTGCTGGGTATCAATGACGTGTATCATCACAAGCGTTTCCTGCACCAATGCATCAGGGGAAGGGACCTCAACCGAGACCCGGGTACTAAGTAGCGCATTTTTTTTTGTCGGCGGTTATCAGACAGCTAAAAAAAAGGAGGGACCTTGCACTAGTGGCTCAAACCTGTTAGAGTTTTTGCCAGACTAGCTCTGTATCGCTAGAAAAATATGCACTAGTACTAAGATAGGAGGCTTGTAAATGGAGCATCTAAGGGCTGAAACTGAATTTTGGGTAGGTGAAACTCCTTGAAATGATTTTTTGTAAACTTTCCTTGAAAGACAAGAAGAATCGGCATTTAACCCAAGTTATTTTATATTTTTTGAAGTTTTGTGGAATTAGTTATGAATATTTGAAGTGAAAAGGCCATAGGGTTCTATGATGGAGCACCTCCTCAAATGTACATGAGCTGTACATTATTAAAGAACTATGAAAAACAAGATGTACAAAAAGAGTACATTTGAGGAGGTGCTCCATTTTAGAACCTGCTCCGAATTTGAGCCTCCTACCTTAAAGGGACCCGAACTTGGCGGCGTGGGCCTTAGCCAAGCTCTTCACCAGCTCCTTCATATCGTGTTCCTGGCCACTATTGCAGAGCGCCTGCACTTTGTGGTACTGGGAAGGCCCCAGGTGCTGAATGAAGTCCGGGAAGTTGTACTCCTTGCTCTTGGCAGTGCAGTGGTACCGCGCTGCATCAGCTGCCAGCGCTGCCTCCTTCTGGGACCCGAACGTGCCCACCCAGACTTTGGTGCCACACACCACCAGACTCACCCGCACCTCCACGTTCCACTTCCCTTTCCGTTCTGAGACTCCACTGTACTTGAGTGCCGTGCTTGATGCCGTGGACTCTCCACCTCGCTTCCTCTTCTTCATCTTCGGACATTGCTCTCTCAATTGGCACTGCTGCCACAAACCCATGCAACTTAATAAATTAGTTCTGCAGGAATTATATCAAAATCACTGGATGTTTCTCTCTTCCTTTTTTTATTCAAGTATGTGTATAGTAGAACTCCTGTAAGCTAACATGCTTTGTAAGCTAATGTATAACACAAATCTCAATGTCACACTATACGTGAATCATAAACCAAAGCAATTAATTCGATAGTAGTAATACTCCTTGATGGTATCCCGGCACTAACCTCAAGGTAATAAATTAATAACTTACTTAAACTAATCTAATTCTTGGGGTTCCAACCATATCAATTTAAAGGAGTTTTATTGTATCATAGAGTTTAACACCACATTAGGAAAATTGGAAAACATACTCCATCTTAGTTTTACATCAATAAACATAGGCATAGATATTGCTCAAAAGTTGTAATTCTATGAAGAACACCATATTAGGTAAATTGGGAAAAACATGGGTCCCATTTTGAACTCCACCTCAAACCCAAAAAGTTACTTTAAACTAAATTCAAAGGTATCAGATTCATTTTGAGCCACTAAGATTTTTTCCCTTTCAAATTCCTCCTCTTAGGTGAGGTTACGTGTACCCAAAAAATGCCCTGCAAGCTCGGTTTGAGGTGATCACCTCAAAGTCCCAAAATGTACTCTTTTTCCCAATTTAACATATACAGTGTTTAATTCCTTGAAGCTTTTGGAGGCAATCATTGAGATTTCACTATTGTACACGCTTGTTTTTTTGTGATATGCTAATATATACATAATGGCAAAATAATGAAAGTCCCAAAATGTAATGTTTTTCCCAATTTACCTAATATGGTGTTGTAGTGCATACTACCATTGAAAACAACAGCAAAACACAAGAGGTTTTGTAGAGTCTTAGTACAAAATGGTCACGACAGTCACAAACAAACACTTACTAGTACATTCAAACTTCTGGTTGAAACATTGAGATGTGGTTTCAAAAATCACTGCAATTAATTGACACATTGTCGTTTTCTGCTAAATATGTTTGTTTGCATAGTAAATATGCACTGTTCACTATTAAAAAATGGACATTCTATGATTATGATTTATGAATATTATGAGTCATTTAGAATTATAAATAACTCACAACAATCATTAATCAAAATTATAAAATGCCCATTTTCTAATAGTGTGTAGTTACAAAGAAAGAGAGGAAGAAATTGGGGCTTACTAGAGGGAGGTACACTGGGTCACTACTAGAATGATTCTCGTTTGTGAGAACAACTTCTGATGTTTATAAGTTTAAGAAAGGAAGGAATCTGTGGTATCTGTGTAGGCATTCTCTAGTTGCAGCAAACATAGCAAGCTGGAGATTTCTAATGGCTTTATCATTGAAGGTGGACTCAAATATTAATTTCCAAACTTTTGAAAGCTCTAACTTGCGGTTTGCAATAATGAGAAAGACAGCAACCAATCAACTAGAATGACACCTGTAGAGGTTTAAACATCATATTCATTAAAAAGGGAAAAATCTTACAAATTGGGAGTTCTGACGTTTTTTTTAAGAATGCCATATTTATTGAATTGGGAATTTGTTGACTGTTTTTCAATGAAATGAGATGGACAGAAAGTCTGAAATTTTGGACAGAAGTTCATTAAGCAGGTTTCAGGTGACCTTAATTCAATTAAGGTGACTATTTTTGATTCAGGTGAAATACAAAATGATACACATGTTTTTCCCATTTTAATGAATATCGTGTTTTTATCCAAAAGCGAAAAGGCGTAATTTTTACTTACCGGTTCACGGATCTCCATATCCGCCGACTTCTGCGATTTCGTCCTTGATGCCATTCTTCCTTTCAACCGTATCGCAATGCAAATAATGCTGCTCAGCACACGAAAGCTTCTCCCTCTCCGCCCTGACCCGTCCGGAGTCCGCTCGCCGCGAGCAATCCTTCGCAAATCCGTGTAGATGGAGTAAAACGACGATGGACGCTTTACAGCAACTGGCTGAAGAATGTACGGCGACGGCGATGAAGCGCCCGTGTCCATCGTAGAACAATTGCTGTCTATCGAGTAGCCCGTCGCCATTGACATGCTTCCATGCCCATGCTCATATTGCTGCTGCGCCGACATCGTCGTTGCATCGTCGAAGCCCAGGTAACAGCTCTGATCCAAAGTTCCATGCCCATACGACTGCTGCGCCGACGTGGCCGTTGCATCGTCAGGAGTCAGATACCAGATCGGATGCATAGTTTCATGCCCATACGGCTGCTGCGTATACGTCGTCGTTGTATCGTCAAAGTCCGGGAACAAGCTCTGATCCATGGTTCCATGCCCACACGGCTGCTGAGCCGACGTGGCCGTTGCATCGTCAAAGTCCAGGAACAAGTGATCATTCGAGTATTGCTCATTCACCGGGTCGTAATAACTCGCTGACACGAGATTCGTCTCGGAGTCGAATGGGTAGGAGTAGTAAGTCTGGTCATGTGAAGTTGGCGACGTACTCACCCGTATGTCCTGAAAAGAGCATGCTAGCTCTTCGAGTCCGGGTTGGTGGTTGCCCTGAATCTCCTGACGGGCATGCAGCTCTGCAGAATAGTTCGGAATCTGGTGTTGATTCAGGTACTCAGATGTGTCCGAGGCATCGAAGTACTCAGAGTTTTGCTTGGATGTGTAGTTGGAGCCGCTGGCTTCTTGGTCATGCTGACCAGGCGTGCACAAAGTTTGTGACCATGGCGGCGTCGGCGTTGGAAACGAGGCATGGACATTCGTTGCAGCGGATGTCGCAGGTGGTGGTGCGGGCACTGGTAAGCCCAGGTGGTCCGGGTGAACGCCGCTATTCTTGTTGAACTTAAAATGTTTCAGAATCTTGAAGGAACTGGATTTACTCCATGATCGGCCTGACGGCTTCGACGTCCTGTCTGTCATCTCTGGCTCTCGAGGAGGAGGCTTAGTTTGCACGGAGATAAGCTACCTTGAGAAAGATTGAGTAGATACCTTAACTAGTGCTACAGAGACAGAGCCTTCAGGAGTGATAGCTGCTTGTTCTTCTGTCTACTCAGCGTGAATTCTGCAGTACAAGAGGGCATGCCAACTGTCAAAGATTCGTAAGAATATGAATAAGTAGTGTTGCCATCAAACCATTAAATTCTAGGGAAAATTTCATGGGTACCCCTGAAGTTTGCAATATTTACAAAGATACTCCTGCATTTTCAGAAATTATTACAAATATTCTTGGGCCAAGATTTTCAGGCGTTTGTTTTGTTGTGCATGTCACTTCCCTTCTTTCTTTGCGCACGCACGCACAAGTTGCTTCTTTTTAGTTTCATTACATTCCCTTCTTCAACATTGGTCAAGAAGGAAGTACGAGCACAACAAATAAATGCTTAAAAATTATGATACAAAGGTTTTTTGTGCAATTTCTGAAAAACCAGGGTGTCTATACAAGTATCTCTAGTTTCAGGGGTATCCATCCAATTTCCCCAAAATTTTAAGTAGGTATTTGAAACCTCTATCACAAATTTCAGGCCAAAGCTCAAACTGGGGAACGTCGGGTACAGCAATGGTGACCCGCACGGGATACATGGCAATTTACAAGCACAGTATATGACAAAGCACGTTCCATTCATTGCAACTTGCTGTGTTCCCCTGTTGTGGGATTCTGCCAGAGCGTAGAGCGGTAAAAACATTGCTCGAAACAAATGTACCCAGAGAGAAAGCTCAGGACAATATATAACACCCTGCATCTATCATAAGGCTTTATCTTGTATTTGGGGAGTCTCCGCTATTGTGACTCTTTCACGGATATGATTGAACAACCAGAGTGAAATCAATCTAACTCCCTAATCCCTCCCATATCCCACATCAGGTCGACATTACGTCTGCTTTCTGCTGCACGGAAACCACATTATTTGATAGAGTCTCCGACCGAAGTATGTACAGACAAACCCGGGAAAAGGAATCTTCAACCCGGAACTTCAGATATGGGAAATGAGCAATAGAGCATGTTGGCCACTTTTTCGAAGTGTGTCCTGCAAATCTACAGGTGCAAATACTTCACAGGTATTTGCACCAACAGGATTTGTTTGCACTAGGGAAAAGCGGCCCTTTTAATCTGGCAGGGGAAAGACCTGAAAACTGAAGGTGTAGTCCTCCGTGTTCAAAATCTAATTTTTGACGAATGCAAGTTCGTGACTCGATTAGTGAGTAACAACTGCACCAATTCTATTCATGTCCACACAATTGTGCAACACCGGCTGCTTTCCAGATTCTCGTCCTGGAAGATCAAGGAGAACCTCTTCCAGGGTAGACTCTTGACTGAAAGCTAACAGCATGCAGAAAAACGGGAATAGTGCAACCACAAACCAACAAAAAAATACCAAAAATATCAAATAAGCCCCACCTTTGAATGCCCATGACTCTTTTTTGGCGAGCAATAATAGCAAACTTTTATCCAAAGACCCTTCCTGCTTATAGTTCCATAGAGTTTCAACTTATTAAGGGGCGCTATGGTTGTTTGGTCTGTGTTACTTTATGTACTGCCCATAGTCTGTCTATAAGCCTGAAAAACGCAAGAAATAAAGTAAAATAAAAGCACTCGATCTTCACTAGCATTGTCTTACTAAATCTGAAGAAAAATCTCTATCGTTTCAGTTTGTGCAAGAGACCAGGCTAGCGCTCTCACACACGTACAGGTGTTAGTCCACTGGATTCTAACGCACAACCTCGGAGGTAGCACATGAGCAAACCCGGACTCTATGCTTACCGACAAAAACACGTAGTGTCCAAGGAACCGTAAAACTTTGAACAAGAAAAGCAGGATTCTTGCTAGAGAGAACAGTACTACCGGATTCTCAATTAAGCTTACCCCAAACTGAGCGATTGAGAAGACTATTGTTGATTGAAGCGACACGTCGATCTCACCGTCCCGGCTGCACCAAGCAAACGCCTGTTCTTCAACGATGCTAGGAAAAGCTAGACTGGAACACCACCTCTCTCCTTGACAAAATCGCCACCATGACAGCCGAGTATAGCAAACTCTCACTACCACCGATCAAAACACTGGCTTGAGAGAATTCTGTCATTTTCGCTTCTTACGTAAACACTAAATATATAAACGACTGTTTTCTGCAGACAATGCATTCCGTGTACAGACTCGTTATCTATGTGTACCATTTTTTTGGTTTTGATATAATTGGAAATGCGAGCAAACTAAGCAGAATCAAACTGTAAGCTTACAGACATCGTCTCCAAATCTCTGGTTAAAACAACAAAATGTCTGCAAGTACAACCGCCACCCAATCGTAATCAATAGCACTAAATTGAAGCTATCATAGAAACCTCCTCGCACTTCTTTGCTATTGACATGCCGCAGAGACAGCGAAAGCACACAGTGCCACGAGGGCTTTGACGGGTGATGCAAGTGCTGACGTCAGGCCAAAAGTTTGACACTTTTTTGTGCCGGGGTTTGTTATGTGTACCACACCCTTTCTTTCAAGTATTGTACCACACCCAGGGTAAATTTTAGATTTCTACCATCAAGTAGTTGAATTTGAGAATTTGGAATTCAGATTTGGATTTAGAGATCATAGTTTAATTTAGAATTATAAAAAAGGGTTGTAATTGAACAACACCCAATGAAAATGCTTAGCTTGGGGGAAAAATATTACTTTTACTTTTGTTTATAAAAAAGAAAAGTTTTTTCATTGAATGTTGTTCAATTAGAACCTTTTTATGATTCTAGACAAAACCACAATCTCTAAGTCCAAATCTGAATTCCAAATTCTCAAATTCACCTACTTGATGGTAGAAATCTAAAATTTACCCTAGGGTGTGGTACAATACTTGAAAGGGTGTGGTAGACATATCAATCCCCTTTTGTGCTGGATGACAACTAAGTTACTCCCTCTGCAAGTCATACACATTTCTTGTAAGGTACCAGCACCCATAAGTGTCAAACTCGGGACTTTGGAGTAGGAAAATCAATTGGTGAACTTCAAAAAAAATATTGTCAAGTTAGGAAGAGGAAATCCAAAATATTGGCATCAATATCAAAGTTCCAATTGCAAGCATTTGTTCACAAAGATTTTTCAAAGTCCAAAATCACTAAAATCGTATGGTTGTGTGTAAGAGATGCTAAAAAAGGTGCTTATTGATTCTTAAATAGTGACATGGGACATTCAAAATTATCATGTTAGTCACCCAAAACCACAGCTTTGTTACCCATAACCAATTAACCATCACTTTGTCACCCATAACCATCACTTTGTTACCCACAACCATTTGTTTTTGTATTTATCAGTCATTGACAATGCCAAGTGACGCTCATGGGGACATGACGGAGATGGGTGTTGCTACCTTACTACTAAAAAGCTCCCTTTTGCTAATTTTAAATGTTGAGAAAGCGTTTGCCATGTTCAATGATCTCATGGGATAAGTTAAGCAATTAGAGAGCATTCCTCTCCTAGCAAGCTTGACCTTGCCCATATAAGGTACCTTTGTTGCTACTAATCTTTAAATCATCAATAATGAGGAGTTGGCAACATGCACAAATATGGTACTTTTTCCATGGAATTTGGGTGCCCAAACAGCAATATCAAATCTAGAAATTTTGCATACATTTGGTAGATGGTATATTGATTCTAGAATGCATGTGTCACTAGCTCAAAGACTAAAAACACAATTAATCTTTTGCAAGGAAAATTTTGGGATGTCTTTAGAGGGAAATAGGGAGTAAATTTTTTTGAAAGTGTCTCTTGTGATACTTCAAAATTAATAGTAAGCGTCATTTTAACACTTTTTTTAAGGGAATTGCTAAATCCACCACCAATTTTGCTAAACCCACCACATTGCACCATGTTTGGGAATTTCATAATATAAAAAAGGCAAATTACATGTTTACCAAGTGATGATTTGATGATAATGACTAATGTACTTATTTTAGGATTATATGTACTTAAAGTTATGAAAATTAAGCCAAGTAAAAGAAAGAAAAATGGGAAGAGTGGATAAAGAAAAGAAAGAAGAAAGGGAATAATGGAGTATATTTGCCTTTATTGTTAAATGGTCATCAGTAAAAATGAAATCCACCCTACTTTTCTTTATGGAACTCCTTAACATAGTGCATTGTGGTGGATTTAACAAAATAAGTGGTGGATTTAGCAAAAGGTTTGGTGGATTTAGCAAAAAGTGTGGTGGATTTAGCAGTTCCCTAGGTTTTAAAGGTTTCCCTCAATTATGTAATCATAAGGTCATTAAGAAAAAATCAAAGAAAAATTTATGAGGAAATCTAAAATTCTAGAAAAGTACGTTTTTTGATGCTTGACAATTTTTACAAGGTGACATTTTGAAGCCCAAATTTGAGAAGGGAGTGTTTTCTGGTAGAGTTGTCAGTATTTACGCTTTAACCCTTAAACGTTGGGCTGGTCACCGTGACCAGCCCGGATATAGTACTTTATATTGTTTATTAGTGCCCAACAATTATAATATTATTTCTCAAAGTTGTAAGAGTCAATAGTGC
The DNA here is from genome assembly GCA_963920765.1 of Ulota crispa. Lineage (NCBI taxonomy): Eukaryota > Viridiplantae > Streptophyta > Bryopsida > Orthotrichales > Orthotrichaceae > Ulota > Ulota crispa. The sequence goes on along the minus strand of OY987250.1, from coordinate 5,118,469 downwards.
ATGGTGCCCTCATAAAAATTGCAAGAAGGGCAACTTGGGACCTAACACCGTGTTTCTGAATCTTATCACAATTTGAGTTACCTAAAATATGAATGCATCTAATGAGGTGATTTTTTGCCTTCCATGATAGACCATGTGTTTATGATCACTTCCAAGAAAAAATTCATATGAAAATCCACTTTTTTGTGGAACACAAAAGCTTTTTTTGGAACCTGAGGATGTTTTTTGTCCTCCTTGACATTTATGGGTTAAGTGACAAGACACTTGTGTGCTACCTTGGCATTTTCACGCTTGCAATTTGAATTTGGTTTGCAATGCTAGAAATGAAGTGAATGTGCATAACATTCAGTAGCACTCAATAGGCTTGCCCTCCCTCCAACTGAAGAGTGTGGAATATTCCACACTCATTCATCTAGCTAAATGAAAGAGTGTGAAATATTCCACATCCATTACTAGCTAAGAGGACACTTGGCTGAATTTGTCAAAAAGTTTATGAAAAAGAGGCTTAGTTTAGTGCACATACATTGATGTAGGGGCCAACCATGTCAAAAAAAATTTAAAAAGAATTTAAAAATTTAAAAAAAAAAATTTTAGTATGAAGTCCGTGGATGATACCTAAAGAGAGGGAAAGGCAGCCTCTCTTCAGGCTACTGAATGTTATGTGATTTTACGTGTGGAGCATTGTTTTTGAAGTGCCCTTTTGTGAACTTTCAAGCGGGCTTCATCACTACACCAAATGATCTCACGAGGTAAATTAGGTTGTCTTTCAATTTAGGTTGCCTTACTTTCACCGCAATTATCAGGTGCTTTTTCAACACATCGATGGTGCATGGAGGTTCGCCATTTGCAAAAACGAGATTAGGGTCTTTTAGTGTTTGTTTACTGTTGAGACTTTTGTACAAAAGTTGCCAATACTATAGAAGTAAAACTAACTATTCAATAAAGTGTGAATGTCAATGAATTGGTGTAAGATAACCTAATGAGCCTCTTTGGTGTTCCACATCATGCCAAGATTCAATCATAAATACTCCCCCACTTTATGACCAAAAATCCCTTTTATTTCCCATAGTTCCATTTTTTAGGCATAAGTGTCCAAGAGACAAGTGAAGGAAATTTGAAAGGGGTTTCATTATAGTAGAACTCCTTTACACCGATATCCTCTAAACTAACATCATCTATATTCTAATACATAACACAAATCTCAATATCAAACCATCATAAACCAAAGCAATTAATTCAATAGAAGTAATACTCCTTGGTCCTATCTCGGCACTAACCTCAAGGTCACTTCACTTACACTTTCACAAAATTAACTAATAACTTACTAAACTAATTTAGTTCTTGGAGTCCCAACCATATCAATTAGAGGAGTTCTACTGTAATCATGAAAATGCCTCAATTTGAATACACAATGAAGGTTTGCTTTGTCACAACACTCTCCGGTATGAGGGTTAAAGTAGAAGGCTCATAAACCAACCATCTCAAGGTTGAAATTGAATTTTGGGGAGGTGAAATGTCTTCAAATATTTTTTTATAAATTTTCCTTCAAAAATAAGAGAAATTTGGCATCTAATCGGAGTTATTTCATATTTTTTTGAAACTTTAAGGAATTAGTTAAGAAATTTTGAAATTGAAATGGCATAGAGCCCTAACACCGCCCACCTCCTCAAATATACATTGCTCATACATTGTTAAAATCTATAAAAAAACAACATATACAAATAAAATACATTTCAGAAAGTGGACAGTTTTAGAGCCTAAGCGCTTTCAGAACCTCCTACCTTACTCCCCAGCATGATCAAACCCAACAATTGTAAATTTGAAGTCGCTAAGGGGGAGAAAATGAGGTCAAGTCTCATTATTCCTACCTGGTCTGTAGCACACAAGTCCTATCCTAATGAAGAAGCTGAGCAAGCACGTAATTTACAAACTTCAATCACGAGATTGACTGCGCTAATAACGATATTTAGTATCACCAACAATAAATGCTAATATGAACACTATTTGGCATTTGCTAGCTAAATTTGTACCAAAGAAACTAAATTAGTATCAGAATAGGTCAATCTGCACAAATTAGTATCAAACAGTAACATTCATTGTCAACGTAAAAATGAATTGTCAACTAAATGACAATAAAAATGAGGTAAATGACACAAATAAATAATACTATAAGTACCATAATATTAGATATTATTATTAGTGTTCCCTGATGTTAACCTCACTATGCAACAAGATGGTTGGATTTGCTTCTTTCCAAATGGTGGGTGACTATGTCTACACTAAATTGTGCATTTAGGTTGCCCCACAATAATTTCTCAACATCATACACCACATTCATACTTAATGATGTTACGATAATTTTCATATACTATTATTGCAATTAACAAATTTTAACAAAAATAAAGACTTGGCAACAACAAAAATGTTGCAAAAAAAAAACTAGGGCTATTCAAATTATAAAGTATGTAACATCCTAATATTTAGAAAGTTGCTTGCATCTCCAAGTGATCAAGTGATGAGTCATGAGATAAATTTACAAGGTAAGACAACCTACTTGTTATGGCAACCTAAATGCACTATTTCATGTAGAATCCTGGCCCTTCTATTCCTTGTTTCCTAAATAGGTCGTTTTTTTTTCTTTGGTAAAGTTCTCCTTGAATTTTGTTACCTGAATAATCGTCGTCCTGTTAAAATGACCAACCGACCTCAGGTACTCAAGCAAACCAGTGAAGTGAGCATGAGTCAAGTGGTGCTGACGCGGAGAGTATTTTAATAGTATATATTCCTCAAATTAGCGACACGTATCACCCCCAAGAGTACATGCAGGATAAAGGAAAAATGGACAACATCGTCCACGTGAGTACGTTCATCCATAAAACAGCTGTTGTTACTGACTTCCGTCTGAATATTGACAAACATGAATTTCTTTAACCCCTAAATGCCCAAGCCCTCTCTGAGCTTCTTGGACTTTCCATGAAACTAAACAATCAATCAACCTCTTCATGAATTCCATCAAGTTTTTTTCAATTGTAACCGTACAAATTTACATTAAACATGCTAGAGATTACATGGAAAAAGAAAACACAACAATATCACTTGTAGTTTGAAAGATTATAATGTTTGAACATGAGGGTGTTAAAATTGTAAAAGTGACTTAAAGTCTTTCAATCCTTATTTCACATGTCAAATCCAAAAAGTTGGTCATCATAAAAACATGAGGTTTAAGGTCATTACATGCCTAACTCAAATCAATTTACAGTTTTGAAAATTTACTCCTATATTATTTTTAAATGGATTTCTAATGTGGATTTTTCTCCAAGCTCTAGTGTATTTGAGGCTCATTTTCAAGATCTTCCAACACTAAAAAACTCAAGATTGCAGTGGACACCCTTGTACAAAATCTCAAGTAGAAAAATCCTCAACTTTCATTTTCAAAATCAAATTTTTGATGTTGAAAGTAGACTTCAAAACAAACTTATGTTGAAAATAAAAAATTGAAAATAATAATTTGATGAGGTTTTATCCATCTTCAAAGTTTCCCCATGACCCAAATCAGGTCGCTTGGGCATTTAGGGGTTAACCCCTAAACGTCCATGGTGATAATGTAGCTGCCCCCATAAGCGTGAGTTTAAGCTTTTTAGCATGGTTAGGGTAGTTGGACAAGTGCAAAAATTATATCATTTGATTGGAAATAGAGAACAAAAAATATTAGTTTAGTTTGGGAAGTTATTCACATAGTCATGTGTGCGTGGGTATTTTTCAAAGTGCTAAATCATTAAAATTGCTGGAACCATGTGTAAGAGATGCTAAAAACAAGGTTCATTGGTTCTTAAATAGTGAGATGGGTACTCAAAACCGTCATACCAGTCACCCACAACCATCACTTTGTCACCCATAACCATCACTTAGTTCACTCATCAGCATTTGATTTTTTAATTATGATGTGAGTGATGCCCATGGGGACGGTCACGCTGATGGGTGCGGCTACCTTAGTAGGTGCGTTGTTGTATAATTGACATTTGCTACCAACTAGAAATTTTTATTTGGGATCCCAAATAACTCGCGAGAACAACGCTAATTTAAATTTAAACTTTTTTATTGATCTTACATGTAGTAAAGGTGTGAATCCATTCCAAATATAAGAAAAATATCTTCAGTTGTATTGTATTGGTCGCAAAGATACTTTGAAACTTTTAGGGGTTAAACCCTAAACGCCCATGAGGACGTTTTTTTTCCTTTGGCCTTGAAAAAGCATTCTATACAACAAAAAAAATCGTTTTTCATTTTTTTTTTCCAAAGTGATCATAAACACATGATCCATCATAGAAGGCAAATAACAATTTTATCAAATATACTCATATTTTTAGGTAACCCAAATTATGAGAAAATCCAAAATCATAGTGTTAGGTCCCAAGTTGCCCTTATTGCAATTTTCATGAGGTGAGCATGCACTATTGATTTTTGAAACTTTTAGAAGCAATACCATTGGTGCCCATATATCAACCAAAACAATGTTGAAGCTAGAGTGTAAACATTGTTGAAGCCCTAGTATGGGCAGGCCACGGCCATTGACCGGACGTTTAACCTTTTAGAGACCACCAAACCATATTTTGGTTTGGAAGAGTTTTTTTTTGCCTATATAGTAAAATTGCTTAACAATTTGGAAATTGATCTTGAAGAATGCTTGTGATCACAAGAATTTCGCATCCAACTCAAAAAACAATAATGGAATCAAATATGTGAGTTGTTAAATAATGGTATTAGTACATCATCACCTCAAAATATGTAATTGTATTTGGTCAAAGATGGATAAAAGCAACAACACAATACATCAAACATCCAAGAAGAATGTGGCATTTCAATTATGCAATCTTAAAAAAATTTGAATTGCTTAAGGAATACGCTTGTATTGTTCTCTATACAATAGTAGTATAATTGTAGTATTTGAAAATCCATTGAAATTGTGCTATCATTTCATTTTAAAATTTCATCATCTTACATTTAAGGCCAATTCTTGATTGCTTTCAACAATCAGATTTTCCATAACAATTATCAAATTTCTTGTAGAATTGTTTTAGGGTAGCAAAGAAAGTGGGATTTTTTACTTTTTTTTGTCCACTTAGTTACACCTTGTGGTTGCTATTTTTATCTATTTTGAGTGAAACTAATCTTATTGGAAAGGTGGGAAACCTTGCTTTCTAGAAATGTAAGGCCCTTCTCAATCAAAGCTTGCATGAAGTGCTAACACTCAAAACCACACAAGCATGAAAAACTAGAGATTTTTGCATAGCTCACTCCATCATTATAGCATTTCACCTCCAACAGTAGATCTAGCTGAAATTTTGATACATAACAATAAATAAGGTGTTGTTTAGATTTGCATGGTTGGATTGTCCAAATTGGGTCCATATTTGATTCAAATGCCCATCTAATTTTATTGCTCTAGTTTCTAATGGATTTTGTGAAAATGGGCGTGGTCTTTAAAGGGTTAGCCCTTAAAGGACACATTGTGCCATTGTGACCAGTAAAATACAAGATATTTTTCTTGTATTTGGAATAGATTCACACCTTTACTGCATTTGAGATCAACAAAGAAGTTGGAGAATAGATTGAAGCAGTTCTAATGAGCTACTTGAGATCCCAAATTAAAACTTCTTATTGGTAGCAAATACCGATTATATGACAATGTGTATACTATGCCCTATGGTCCTTAAAGGGTTAAAAGTTAAGAAGAGGATGAAAAATTGCTTCATATTGCCTTCATTTTCATCCCGATTTTTTTATTGTTGTTATTAAAATAGCTAGTGCAATGTTTGGGGAGGACCAATTAATACATAGTCAGCTGGTTGATCATAGCCATAACTAGGTTTAAATTTAGACCAAATGAAATGGTCAGGCTTTCAATATGAAAGGTCTTATCACGGTATATCACAGCGTGAATACAGGCAATATCTAATGCAATTTAGTAAAATTTTGGTTTTAAATGGGAAATGTCAAATTCTAGCCAATGTTAGCTTAAAAATCTATCCAAACACTGAGCTAGTCTTAAAAATGGGAAAGGTTGGATTTGAGCTAGTGAAGCTCCAAAGTCCATCCTAATGCTAAACCATAAAATGAACTTAAACATGGAATTTAATTTGGGCAGGTTTTAACCAAAGTTTTTTTTTTTTTTAAACCATAATTTCACTAATATGCATTGCAAATATATGTATATTTATATTGACACAACTGAATGAAAGTTCATTGCAAACAATAAAATATAAAATTTTCCAATTCAAGCCTACTATAACGCCAACAAATTTGCCAAGCAAACCTAGCACCACCCCAATAACAAAAGTCACAACTAGAGAAGCCATGCCCTTCGAAACATGAACCCTACCATGGGACCCAAACGTATCCAGCATGGTCTCCTCTCAAAGACTCACACCAAACTAAACCGGCCTTTTGGAGAAAAATAGGTGACGGTAATTACTTTAGTATATTCTTTGATTTTTTACGCCCATTTTTTTAATCTATTCAAAATCAATGTTTTAAGTGTTCACAAACTGATATCTCAAATCTCCTGTTTTAGAATGGTAGAGAGGTTAATTATCTTTAGTAGAATAGTAGATGGAATTTAGGAAAAAGCTATTCTTTCAAAATTCCAAAAACACAAGTTATTTCTTCAGCCATTTCAAACCAGGTGTTTTGGCCGGTGTGGCCTCACCATCCAACAACGTGCATTTCGTCTGTATATATTTTGTTAGGAGCTGTTTGAATGAATTACCTCTTTGGATGGTTCTCATACCCATATTATTATGGCATATTATAATTAGACTTTTTGATATAAGTTGACCGATTTTTGATCCGGCAATTGAAAATTTGAACCAATTTTCTTTTTTGCCATGTCTACCGGTTGATTTAACCGATTTTCCCTTATCATTGACTCGGTGCTACTACAAGCAGCGATTAATTTCTCTACGAAAATTCGTCTAAATCTTACCTCAAAACTTCTTACCTCAAAACTTGAGTGGCTATTGTAATACTAGAAAAAATCCCAGAAAAAATGGATGAATTTGCCAAATCCCTCCCCAAGTTTGCACTAAATTTGTCAATTTTTGGATGAAGGCTACTTATATTAGTAGATTTTCTGGATGAATGCTTGCACGTAGTTGATTCTATCAAACTCTACCCAAATTTTCCTTACCTGTTGGCATGGTGGGGTGCATGTTGCTCTACCAAGGAAAAACCAAAAATTAAACGCTGGCTGCAAGTGGTGGACAGGTGGGTTTAAGCCAGGCTATAAGCTTACTACCTTACTGATTCATCATAGCTCCTCCAGAACAACAAAACATGGTCAAGTGGACAACGTGCAAAGCCAATGCCCACATTATAAAAGTTAATTTTCTTTTGCCATCCGTATGCACATATGCATGCATACGAATAATTCAACAAAAAAAATGCATGAATGGAAGGATGGTGTGTTCCCCCCTCAGTTAAGTTCCCACAATTTTAAATGTAATGCCTCTACCAAACTTGGGAAGGTGTGGTATATGTGCCAATACTTTTTGTGATTTGTTTTGGTAAATTGTCGGTTGCTCCTACTTATGTTTGGTTCACACATGGAAAGACATTTTATTGTGAGAGCATAGAGAGGGGAGCAAGAAATATTGATGTTTATCTTGTTTAAAGAACTATGCTTATTTCCTCCATTTCTCACAAGATAAATCCCAACGGCCAAAGCAAAACTTTACTATGACGTGGAACCTTTCAAACCTTTCAAAAAATCAAACAAAACTCTGGTCCTAACTTTGATTTCCCGACCACTGAGATTGACATTAGTTTCATAGAAGGTTCACGGATGGTTGTCCGGTTCCATAGCCATGAGACATTAGAATTATTCTAAAGGTACACCAAATAGTGCATTTAGGTTGCCTTAACCCTTAAACGATTGCTCTTCGTACTGCATAGTAAATACGCTGCCTTATAACTGACATTTGCTACCAATAAAAAGTTTTGATCTGAGATCTTGACTAGCTCACTAGAACCACATTGATCTATAATCTAATTTCTTTATTGATCTCAAATATAGTAAAGGTGTGGATGCATTCCAAATACAAGAAAATACAAAATACTATATTGGCCACAAAAGGCTCCTCGGTTGTTTAAGGGTTAACAAGAAGGTTGCCTTACCTTGGAAAAGTTATTTAATGATTCACCCTTGGCTACTTGGAGCAGCATGCAACTCTCTTTATGTTATAGTAATTTTTGATCTGTGTAAAGTTCTAGCTTTCCTACTCCATGACTTTAACTCTTTTTGCTGCACCCAACCTTTGCTTGCTTCCTCCATTGTTTATTAGAGTAATTATTGACAAAATTTATTGTAGCCTTAGTAAATGTTTAAATTATATGAAATGTCAAAAAATTAGTATGGGGCAACCTAAATGCAATATATGGTGTAGTACACATAATCAATGGTGAGTGGTTTTTATCCTCTATTTCACAAAAAGAGAGAATGAACTTTTAGAATATAAGTATAAAAAAGGGAGTTTTAGTCTAATTTTAAATATGGTATCAAATTTAAACTACCACCAAAAGCTTGGTGGGTTGAGTTTGGTTCCAACTTTGCAATTGCAAAGTTAGTAAATTGGCATCTTTTTTTTGGGAACATAACCTTCACAACCCCTTTCCAATTTGTTCATTGTTTTGTACTTGGTTTAGTTATTTTAAACCAGAAACACAATATGACATTAGGTACCTAACAAGGTCCAAATTTTGGAATATCCTTGTGATTTAATTGATTATCATTGTTTAATTTATCTTCATTGTTCCATGCATCCAAACGGCATAATACTATTCATTCTCCTATCAATTTTGTGTTTTATTTCCTTATAGAGCAAGTCATTCATTACGACCCTTAAAATAGGGTAATACTTATGGAATGAATCTCAACTAACAAATGCAATTTTGCATTTCAAACTATTTAAAAATTAATTCACCATTGAAAAATACAACTGAATTTGGGTGGTTAATTGTAGGACAAATTATTCATTTCATCATAGTTGACTGACAATGCAAATAGTCAAAATTTTGACTACAAGAGGATATTTAAACACTTCTAGGTCCAAAGAGTTGGGATTTGAAACCATATTGAGGAGAGATGAACTAGAATGAGAAAGTCAAGTTAGAGTAATTGAGATCTTATTTCCTATTGACATTGTTGGTTATCTCAAATTTTTATATTAAAATGGTCATACTTTGATGAAAATGAAAAGCGGTTGCTAAGGCAAGGAATTAGTTTTCCGTTCTTAACCCCTAAGCGCCCAGACTTGAAACCAGAAAAACTTGACCTACTTGCAATCAAAGTGCCCCTTGAGGATTGAAAAATACAATCTACAAGATTGAACCATACAAATTGTTAGTAGAAAGTATCTCCATTGTGATAGGCTTGATATGGGGTGGTTTGACCAAAGGAGCAATGAGATTATATCAGTCAAACTTGCGTTGACCCAGCTTTTAGAGAGACAGTATATTGTCTGCTGGGCGCTCAAGGGTTAATTGGCTCAATTTGTAAAATAAGGGCGATGTTAAATCTAGTCTTTTGAGTGTTCAATTTTTTTTCAGAAATTTGATCTTCTATTCTCAATGTAAAGACCTTGAAAGACTCATCTTGAAATATCAACCAGAAAAGAAAGGGTCACAACATTCTTGGGTTACAATACAACCTTCATCGCGAAATGTCCCTAAAAGAGTATTTTACACCATGTTAACAAAAGCAAATAGATTCAGCAAAGCTTCAAAGATTCTTTTCTACCTACAACCAGCATTTAGTTTTTTTGGCAAACCTTTGCCAAAATCTTACCTCAAGTTGTGACTAGCTACCATAACACTTGAAAAACTAGTTCAAGAAAACTAGGTAAAAAGGGATGAAATTGCCAAATTCTTCTCCAAGCAAACACCAAGTTTGCTATAATTTGGATGAAAGCTACCAATATTGATATATTTTAGGATGAAAGTGCACACGTTGTTGATTTTATCCATTTCTATCCAATCTTTCCTTTACATGCTTGCATTGTTGGATGGGTGTCATGTGACAAACAAAAAAACAGAATTTAAAGGCTGCCTACAACATATGTAAATTGAAGAAAGGAAAATTTCATGAATACCTCTAAAGTTTGCCATACTTACATAGATACTTTTTGTTTTTCAGAAATTGCACAAATATCCTTGGATCATAATTTTCAAGCATTTGTTGTAATGTGCATGCTACTTCTTTCTCCCTTGTGCACACATTGTTTTTTTTATAAATTGTACTCCTTGCTTTAACATTGGTCATGAATGAAGTAGTGTGCACAACAATACAAATCAAACCCCTGAAAATTATGGTCAAAGGATATTTGTGCAATTTCTAAGAAATCAAGGATATCTATGTAAATATAACAAACTCCAAGGGTATCCATAAATTTTCCCTTAAAAGAATGTGAAATCCAAGATTTTAGCACATTTTTATCCACTTGAGAGCATCTCCACCAGTCTAGTTTCTATCAAAGTTTTTCATATGTTTTGGCCGGCCCTCAAGACCCTTGATCTCCACCCATGCTCTTCAAAAAGGTGGCCTTGCACTCTAGCACGCTCCATAAATAATCAATTGACCACTAATCAAGAAAAGTAGAGGATAAAGTCCACTAAACTTAAGATTAATACTAATGAATAGTGGCTTGAAGGGCCCTGCTAGATATGGACAATATGTCTTGAGAGGGTTTTGAGAGGGGCCTCAACACTTTTCATCCACTTTGAGCTTGTTTGAGCCAATGTATAGGGAGCCAAAATACAATAGAAAGTCAGCCAAATGAAATGTGCAAAAAGCGGATTGAAATCTAAATCAACTGGCTAAAAACCAAATTTTTGAAAAATTTATAATTATAGTGTAAGTATATAGAGACAGTGTGCGGAGAGTTTTTGAGCTTTTTTGGCAAAAAGCCTACATTTCTCATTTTCATTTGGTTTTTTTAGTACATGTACGGCTATTTCTTGTATATTTACACTATAATTAGAATTTTTTCAAAAAATTTTGTCCATTTTTAGCCAATTTATTTAGTTTTCAATTGGTTTTTTCCACATTTCATTTGGCTGACTTTTTATTGTTTTTTGGCTCTCCCCATACATTGTATAGAGAATAGCCAATGCATTTATTGAAAAAAGGGGAAATTACAAATAGGGGCATGAAAATGTAAAATATTACAAATAGGGGCGCAGTTTCAAAATAATTACAAATAAAGGCACAATTTCAAAAAAATTGTAGTTTTTTGGAATTTTTTTAGTTTGGACATTGGTTGATTTAGACACATCACATTAAATGTTGGCTCATTTCCAAAAACTTAAAGGACTCTCCAAATCAAGCCTAAATAAAGAAAGTTTAGTAAAAATAATGGCAATTTTTGAAGATTTTTAAGTTTTTTGGAAATTAGCTAACATTTGATGTGATGTATCTAAATCAACCAATGTCCAAACCAAAAAAAAAAAAAATTACAATTTTTTTGAAATCATGCCCCTATTTGTAATTATTTTGAAACTGCACCCCTATTTGTAATATTTTACGTTTTCATGCCCCTATTTGTAATTTCCCCTTGAAAAAACCATATGAAAATGAGAAATGTAGGCTTTTTGCCAAAGAAGCTCAAAATCTCCTCGCTCAAACTTTGAGCCACTAGTGGAGAGTAGGGTTTAATAAGTTGGCAAAAATTTGTCTAAATCTTACCTCAAAAGTGCATTGGCAACCTTCACACTTAGAAAAAACTAGATGAAATTGCTAGATCCTTCGAAGAACAAAACCGCAATTCGTCAAATTTTGGATGAAAGTAGCTTATAATACCAGTTGTTTGGATGAACTTTAGTGTATCATTCATTTGTTCCAGTTTTAGCCAAATTTTCCTTACCTACTAGCAGTTTGGGGTGCGGGTCGCTCTACCTTGACAAAATCAAAAATTAACCCCTAAAGGACCGGACTCCCTTTTTTAGAACATAGCAATTTTGGGCAGGTACTTGTGATTGGAGCTTTTCATATTTTAGACTAAAATTTTAATGGAATGTGGGGACAAGGTTTATCTTTCATGTGCACTAAATTTCATGACATTTGAAATTATGAGTAAAAAGTTATGGCCTAATATGTTGTTTTTTATGTTTGTCGGGTAGTTTGAGCAAAAGTTTAAAAATTACTTTTTTCAAAAACAAAATTTTTAAATTGGTTTAGGAGATTTATGTGAATGTAGGAAGCTTTGAATCATTCCGTTTGGATCAATGAGATGAAAGTTATGAGGATTTTTTGTTTGCGGACAGTTATGGATTCTCTGTACTCCAAAATAAGCTTTGAAGTCCTTTATTTTACTCAATTTTCAATATTTTGGAAAAAAAAAAACCAAAAGATGAAAATTGTTTATGACAACATTATGACCATTTGGATTGGCAATTTTCATTTCCATAATTAAATTCTGAACAATTTAGTGTTTTAAATCATTCTCTACTTCTTTTTACTTACTAATTTTTTTCCATATGTTATACAATTCCAAATGATTTGAAACTTTTTTGACATGTACTTTATTTACGCAGAAAAAGGAATTTAGAGAAGCACCACCCACATGACCTTTTTCCCTTAGGAGTTTCACCTTTTGAAGGGTAGCTGCCCGATTTTTCATAAGATGTTTTTGAATATTCAAACCATTCTAACTCCCAATCCACGTGATAAAAAACTCTAATTTTTTTTCCACATCTTCTAAAACCGTTCTTTTACAAAATCCTACAGTCACATATGCATAAAAATGTATTTATTTTCAAATTTTAGTTGATGCTCTAAAAATGGCAGTTTTGAAGAGTTTTTGGTGAAATTTTTGCTTGGTCCTGTAGGGGTTAACCCCTGAGCGACCAGAGTAGAATCAGCCTTCCAAGAGGGTCGACAAGGTTCTTTCGATGAAAGTGGGCGCGTGATCTGAAAAAGGGGATCCAGAGGAAGTCACCGTTGAAAGTAGTTTAGGGGTTGATGGTGGAGCAATTAGACTAAGTCAAACACATTTCTTCCGGATGGTTCATGAGGTTATATTGGTCAAAGTATCTTTGACCCTGAGTGTTTTGCCATGTTTTTGGGTGTTTTGGGCATTCGGTATGGAAGTTTGACATGGAGAAAACCGTATTCCAGACCGGAATTTATGGGAAGGGTCCCGCTTACAAAACATGTGCTAGATTCCAAATTTCCAGCTTCAGTACACAAATTTCCAATACAGAAACCTGCCTCGAATGGGAATGATCTGGACGTTTGAGGAAGCAGGGACCGGGAGTACTAGGGTGCGTTCACTGACACGATGGCTTTGGCTGGCCTGTAGGCTGATGTACGAGCTACCACATCCGATTTCCCGCGCGGAATATGAAATCAACGGACCTTGAATCGGTGAACCCAAGTCGTCCCGGTCGCTTACCCTAGCAACATGCCACAAAAACTCGCAAAGGTCACTCATTCTGTAGAATTATCAGACGTACAACTACTTCCTCATCCGGGAGCCCCACTCCACCTTATCAGAGGGCCGACTCACTCCAGCTTAGTACCTCTAAATATCTGGTATATGAAAATCTGAACCTGGGAACCCCTATTTTGTAACTACGAGCGACGGGATCCCGGCTGTGAGGCGCTCAGGGGGCGCGCAGAGTTATTTTAACCCCTGAGCGCCCCAGCCAAAATCAGAGTTTTCAACCAGAAATGGAGCAGGGTCGGTTGCTGGATACGTAGCTTATGGAATAAAGAAATCCAAATGAACTGACCGTACCATTCCATTGTTCATGGATGCGGGAATCGTCAGATCAAATCTTGTGGGACTTGACCGTATGGATCTTTTTTTTTATAAGGGGGGTTTGGGCCTTTGAGGTGGCAGATCTAATTACTGGCATGGCTTTTGTGGCTGAATTTCTTTTGGGTGCTTCCTGACAGGGTCTGCTGTGGCCATGTCAAATTTGAAGTGAAGCTGACAATTCAAACAATAGCTATAATTCCTCTATCTTTGGGAGGTCTGGGCGCCTCAGTACATGGCATTGCCGGTGGTCCAGGCAAACATAAACCAGCAATAACCCCAGAAGACTGCTTTTCAATGTACCTAGGATTGTATAAATTGGTAGCCAGAACGTGTGGGGTGGAAGGACCATAATCCCCCACTCCCCCTAATTACCACCATGTACCTGAACCCCGCTGTACAATTTCCGGGTACGTACCATCAAGATCCAGACCAGAATTAGCTAAAACAGATACCTGAGCGACCAGAATTTGGTCGCTGGGGCACTCAGGGTTAAGATTTAGGAGGAAATGGGGGTTTAATGGCCACCACAGCTTGGAAAATTATATTCAAAAAAATTGATCGCAGGATTTGAAGAAGGATTACCTTCTTTGCTGATGGGATCAACCATGACTGTTTTTACCGTACAAATTAAGAGAAAAAGTGAGATACAATTTGTAGGCCCATGGACAGTATACTGTCGACTAAGCGCTCAGGGGTTAAACCTTGGTGGAGAGTGCCTTGAGCTAATTATGGAAATTCCATTTATAGTGACAAACAAAACTGAGTACTATTTTCAAGAACTAAACTTCAAAATACAATTACAAACAATCTACATAACATTCTTTGGAGCTATAAATTGTGTTCATAAGCAAATAGAGTTGTGAACATGTATGCAAAACCATAAATCAAATTAAAAACTATATAATTTCTTACAACCTATAATTTACAACTATATACAAGTACTCAATATTGTTCAACTTACTTCTTGAACTTCAATAATCCATCCAATAGCCTTTAGCAATCAATATAGCAGCAATTCTTCACGGCATGCTTTCATACAATGCCAAGCAATCTTCTTGACTAAAACCTAAGAAAACTATACACACATGCTCCTACAATTCTTCAATTCCTCTTGGAAGCGTAGAATACTTATTCAATTGCTGTTTCAAAAGAGTCCAAAAATGCTCTATGGGATTCAAATCTGAAGATTGAGCAGGCCATTGGAGAGGCTCAAATGGTTGCGATTTAAGCCATCCTTGCACCAACTTGCTTGTGTGTTTTGGATCATTATCCTACTGAAACAATAAATTGCTTAGATCCATACTATAATGCCGAATTGTAAATCACAAAAAGTTTTTTAAAATAAATTTGTACTTATGCTGATCCATGATACCTTCAATCCTCTACCAAGCTCCAGGTCCAAATGTTATCATACAACCCCAAATCATGACATGCCCGCCACCGTGTTTCACTGTTTGACAAACATGCTACGGTTGAACATGTTCTCCATCTCTAATCCAACACCAGGATCTACCATCTGAATTGAACATATTTATCTTTGTCTCATCACTGAAAGTAACTCATTTTCAATCATGAATTATCCAATTTGCATATCTTTGCAAATCTCAAACATGCTAAAACGTATCTTCATGCCAAAAAAGGTTTCTTCTGTTGCACCCGTGCAACCAAACCTTCTCCTCTCAAAGCGCGTCTCACGGTAATGTCAGACACAACTTTACCTTTCTTGTTTCAAAATTGTTTTGTTGTCTTTGACACAGTTCCAAGACAACTTTCAGAGAATAGGGTTGCGCAACGTCACCTCTCTCTCGCATTAAGATGCTTTGGATGTCCTCCTTTCTGTTTCTCCATCTCTCCAGCAATCTCCTTTTGCAATTGAGCCATCCACAATTGACTCATACCAACTGAAACAGCTACTTTCCCTGTCGACAGATTGCTTTGAAGTTGAGACAAAACAATGTTTCTCTTCATCTCAATTACGGGAGCCATACTCAAACAATAGCCTCACGATCCTCACAAAGCCCACAGACATAGAGTTGCAACACACCAACAACCTCTCCAAAACAAGCGCAAACACTCATGGAAACAAATTTTGAAGTGCAACAAACGACTTTAAACAATATTGAGTACTAAAACCCTAGGTGATTCAAACCCTTCATTCTAAAGCACTTTATCACTTTTCCACTTTTTATTTTCACACACATGAGCGGAACAAGTTATTTTCACACTTCTATTATGCACTTTAACCATTCATGTTATCAAGTGCCACATAACTCTAGTTAAGGTTGAGTTCTATGTTTGAGTACTCGGTTTTGTTCGTCACTGTAGGATCATTTACCGGCACGGCACGTCGTGGAATTACGGCGCAAAGTCCCATATCCATTCAACAGACTAGACTCTACACGTGGCGCCTTACCAGTGGCCCACTTGTAGAAGACAAAAGCGACGATCGGGGCCGTGACCCGCACGGCCGCACCCTTCCTCGCTCGCCCAGTCGCCCCCGTCCTCGCCTCAATCTCCGGCGTCGCACCGTCAATGCCGACCGCGCGAAACCTGCAGTCTTGGATCGTGGGCCCGCATTAATGTTACCCAGTCCTGCCACGATTGTTGCAAACTGCCTACTTTTGCAAACCCGATCAGTTCCTGTGTTCACCTTTCCCAGTCTTCCTTTCTAAACTTCGATCATGGCGTGTCTCCAACGCCTTGCTCTTGTGCCAGGAATTGTTGAATCAAATGGGTGTGGGAGAATTAGATGATCATCACGATCGGACAAGGTCACAAGGGGTGAGAATTTTGAGCGGTGCTTGAGGTGAGGTTTTAGTAGCAGTGGTTGAAATGGGACCGAGAGGACTCGTGGTTGGGGTGGTGCTTGTGTGTGCGCTGTTGTGTTTGCCCGGGTTTTCGCAGCAACGGAGCGTGGGCTCGAGCTTGCAAGGATTTAGCGATGGAGTCGGGGACGTTGAATTGGATGCGTTCAAATTGGGTGTGCGAACGTCGTCGTCGTCGTCGTCGTCGCAGGTTGGATTTCGTGCTGTTGATCGTCGCTGGAGGTCTGCGAAAGATGGAGACGATCGGGTTGCTGTAACGCCCTCGGGTCCTGACGACCCTCCTTCTCAGGATGAGCCTCCTCCATCGCCACCTCCACCATCGCCATCGCCGCCTCCACCGTCGCCATCGCCACCTCCACCTTCACCATCGCCACCTCCTCCATCGCCATCGCCACCTCCTCCTTCACCATCGCCACCTCCTCCATCGCCATCGCCACCTCCTCCTTCACCATCTCCTCCTCCACCATCGCCATCGCCACCTCCTCCTTCACCATCCCCTCCTCCACCATCGCCGCCTCCACCATCGCCGCCTCCTCCTTCTTCTCCTCCTCCACCATCGCCGCCTCCACCATCGCCTCCTCCTCCTTCTTCTCCTCCGCCTCCATCGCCGCCTCCACCTTCACCATCGCCCCCTCCTCCATCGCCCCCGCCTCCATCGCCACCACCTCCATCGCCACCACCTCCGTCGCCACCACCTCCGTCGCCACCTCCGCCACCCCCACCGCTTGCGCCACTGAGCTTGTTGAAGATCTCGAATGGAGCCAGACTGTGTCCGCCATTCCATCCAGACGTGTACGTCTATCACACCAACGTTGGAGAGTATGTGCGCAAAGTTCGTGTCACCGCCTCAGTACCTTCGGATATCACGGTATGTCTCCATGCCATTTCACCCATTTCCAGTCTTTTCTTTTGATTATTCAAGATAGATTGTTAATCAATTGCCTGGCTACAACAGGATTACGAGCTCAGGTTGAATTCAACAAAGCTGATTAGCGGAGAAGCAAGTCCTCCCATACCTGTTGGTGCAAACGGAGAGACGGTGAACTTCATCGTTACCGTGTCAGCCCCTGGATACTCTCCCAACTCCTACTTCCTCTCTGTGCACCGACGTAAGTCTCTCTGCCCTTTCTAAGGTGGAAGCACCCATATCCGATAACTTAAGCGATTCTGCACACAAAGAGTTTGAGGCAAAAAAATATTTTTCCCATGTTGGAAGATAAGAAATATTGGGATTGCAAATTTTTCATAATTTTATTTGCAAAATTGAAATTATTGTGAATTTTGGGAATCAAAAAGTGTTCCACACCCATTGCCAATGTCTAGATGTATGCAATTTAGATACTACCCAAACTACTCTTAGCTCATTATTTCCTATCTCACTTTGGGACATGTGGCATGTTTTAAATAGCTCCAACCTTGAAAAAGTCAGAAAAACACATTCCAAAGCACCTGTCCCTGCTCATGGTGGAAATAGCATACCCTACTGGTTGGGAATGGGGCGTTGATGGGAATGGGGCGTTGATGGGAATGGGGCGTTGATGGGAATGGGGCGTTGATGGGAATGGGGCGTTGATGGGAATGGGGCGTTGATGGGAATGGGGCGTTGATGGGAATGGGGCATTGTTGGCAATGGGTGCTTCAGCCGTATACCTCCCTGGAAAAACAAGTTTGGATACAAGAGCTAGATTTGGAGCTTTTCAGGCAAACTAAGTGACGAAGATTTCAGAAAAGAGATCTTTCATTTTTGCAGGTTTTTTTTTTGTTGTAATTCCATCTTGATATGAACTGATTCAAGGCCTTACTCTGTTCATGAACCACCCATTCAACTATCAAACTATTCACATACTAGTACACAAAATTAGCTTTTTAAGGACATTATACTTTCATCTGTTTTATGTAGCTATTATAAGTTAGTAAGCGTTTGAAATATTTTCATCCGTTTTGTACACCCAATTACCAGGCTAATCATATTGAAAAATAGTCTTAAATCCGTTGTGTATACCCGATTATCAAACTAATCATATTGAAAAATAGTATTAAGCATACTTGATAGATACTTTCATCTGTTTCATACTGCTCGCCCCAATACAAGCTTTTGAATACCCTCATCCGTTTTATATAGCTCATATAGTCGGTGTTTGAAATCAATTGTTGTTCACATTACGGACGCTGGCACTCGTAAGAATTTCCCTCACTTTATGTATGGCACTTTAAGGGGTGAAGATTAAAAAAAATTAGGGAATGCTATACCTTGAGCGGGGATCTGTGATCCTGGATTTTCTTTTTCTTTGTCAGAATACTAAATTTCACTGATAGGACCTTATATTTGTACATTTTAAACTTCCATTTCTTGAAAAACTTGCTGTTCTTTTAGATTTTCATTGATTCTAAGCTCAAAATTGGTTAGCGCTCACATAATCTTGTCTCATGGCTCATGACTCACCGTTTTATGCTCACAAAATAGCATTGTCCAAAAAAATTCCTCATTGTAACGTAGGAACACCCATAAGCATCAGTGTCCCCATAAGCGTCAAGAAATTTTGAAAAAATTGTGGAAGTGAATAGATGTAATTACAAGGAAGTACAACATATGAACATGAAATCTCAAAAGTGGTTATGGGTGCAATGACAATTTGCTCTTTAAAAATTCACAATTTATTCTCACAGTATCCAAATAATACATTTGAAAGTGCAAACTTATTTTTTTTCTGTTCCTAGAGGATCCTATAATTGGCTAGATATTTATTAGTAGTCATCATATTCAATACCCTTAGTTTGACGTTTATGGGTGCTCCTACCTTATAGTTGAAGTTTTAGATTTGTCATGAATGGTCAAATGCCAGGGATCTCTCAACAGGAGATTAAGGTTTGTGCCTTCCTTTTCACGTGACCAATTTGCATGATGTTTGTTTGTAACGAATATTTGTGGGTGCAGGTGAGAAGTCATGTATTTGGTGGAAGGTATTGAAATGGGCGGTGATGGCGGTGCTTGGGATTCTGTTACTTGTGGGAATCATCTTTTGCTGCTACCATGTGTTGCCCCTTGGTAGACGGCAACCCGGTTATGAACCTGTGAATCCGGATCCTGCTACTCTTGTGGATCCTGAGGACACAAGCGTTGAGAGTGAGCCTTTGATATAGTTTTCACAAATACTGACTAGTATAAGTTTTGAATGAACATTGCGATACTGTATATATACAAAATACAGAGTCTCCATTTCATGGTGGAGGCTCTGCCTAGTTGTAGAACTGGCATTCAGGAATGGGTTACGGAGATGAATTTGGCAACTGCAAAGTATTTTGGCGTTTGCAATTGTGATGCTTCTTGGTTGCTTTTTCTCTTGGCTTTGATTCCTATTACTTTTCTTGTTCGTTAGAAAGGTGAATGCGGGGTTTTTTGTGTAGGGTAAGGGCCTCGTGCAAGGGCATTCTCATGTTTAATCCCTAAAGGACCAGTCTCTCTTTTTTAGAAACATAGCAATTTTGGGCAGGTATCTGTGGTTGGAGCTTTTCATATTTTAGGCTGAAACTCTAATGGAATGTGGGGACAAGGTTTATCTTTTAGATGCACTAAATTTCATGACATTTGGAGTTATGAGTAAAAAGTTATGGCCTAATATGTTGTTTTTTACATTTGTCAGGCAGCATGGGCAGAATTTTTAAAATCACTTTTTTCAAAAGCAAATTTTTTAAATTTGATTTAGGATATTTATGTGAATGTAGGAAGCTTTGAATCATTCCATTTGGATCAACAAGATGAAAGTTATGAGGATTTTTTCTTTGCAGGCAATTTTGGATTCACTACTCTAAAATAAACTCTAAAGTCCTTTATTTTACTCAATTTTCAACATTTTGGAATAACAAAATAAACCAAAGGATGTAGATTGTTTATTACAACATCATGACCTTTGGGATTGGCAATTTTCATTTCCAAAATTAAATTCTTAACAATTTTGTGTTTTGATCATTCTCTACTTCTTTTTACTCACTAATTTTTTTCCATATGTTATACAATTCCAAATGATTTGAAACTTTTTTGACATGTACTTTACTTAAGCAAAAAAAGGAATTTAGAGAAGCACCACCCACATAACCTTTTTCCCTTAGGAATTTCACCTTCTCAAGAGTAGCTGCCCAGTTTTTCATAAGACAGTTTTGAATATTCAAACCATTCTATCTTCCAATCTATGCCATGGAAAACTCTGACATTTTTCCCACACCTTCTAAAACAATTCTTCTAAAAGATCCTATGGTTACATATGCATAAAAATGTTTTTGTTTTCAAATTTGGTTGATGCTCTAAAAATGGCAGTTTTGGAGAGTTTTTGGTGAAAACTTTGCTTGGACCTTTAGGGGTTAAGCGGGCATAGTTCAAGTAACTAGTGGCACAAATGAGAGATTGCATGTATGAAGCTTTTAGCTTGCATAAACATTGTTTGAAGAAAGTATTGCCGTGTGTCCCTTTTGTTATCAGGAGTGATGATATGCAACGTGACACCATTTTGCAATTTTTGTCTTTACTTTCACAAGCATAAGTGTAACTGAAAATGCAAAGGATTTTGTTCAAGCAACGTTTAAATTTTTTTAAAGAACAAAAATGAAGGGCTTTCCATTGTGTAGCAGTAGAGGAAGTTGTGTTCACAGGTTGAGAGGTTTACTGTAGTTAAGGTACAAGGATATGTATTTTGCTTCATTTCAAGGATTTTCAGATACCCTAATATCCTTACTAAGCGTTTTGTGTTACTTTGAGTTTCACATACAGTGTTGTCATGCTTAGAAGGCCATACCTAACTATTTTCTGACAAATTATAAAGGTGCTTACAATGTGAAACTTCTTATGAAAAGTAGTAATTATTCTATAAAAGATAGTTTTGGTAAAGAATTTACAACTATAAAATGTTCTCTAAAGGAACCAACAATGTGTTGACTAGGTAGATGATGAAGAGCAATGTTTGTTTGGAGATGGTTGTGAAAAAGGATTTATAAGTTAAGCGTAGTTCTAGAAACCATGCTACTAGGTTGTCACGTAACTTCTTAAACTTGCCTAGTTACCTTGTAATACTTGACAACTACGAAATTTATGAAGTCTTATCCAAATCATTTTGTGAACCGCAAGAGGAAACGCTCTAGTTTATTTCTTAATGCAAATTGAATTGTAAACTTGCCCTTCTATAGTAGCTCATGAAAACGCACAATTACATAGAAATTCTCCACAAGCAATACCAGCAATAATTATTTTTTGTACAACTACAGTCCCAAAGTCACAAATATCATGGTGTTAATTGACATACCCTTGAAAAGAGACTTTCCGAATGTTGAATCTGCAACGTAAGAGTCGCATATTGCAATTATGGATTGTGAAAGTTTCGGAGGTTAGATTTTGTGTTTCCTAATCAATGTCAATTTTTTTTTACTTGGTGAATATAATTTGCAAAATGACCACATGGCGTTATTATGAGAATAACAGATGTGAAGTGTAGATAAGTTACAAAGCTCCTTCCAATTTGAGACAAACGTAGAAGTATGTGAAAACAAAAGTTATCCATTAAGAAACACAATCAATGTATCTGCACAAAAACGACCATACGCATTCTTTATATTGTGCAATGTTCAACTACAACTAGCAAAAACAAACCATTGCCTAATAGTGTGGCACTTCTATGAGCACTAACTAAGAACATCATATGAGGTGAATTAGGAAAAATGGAGGGACCATTTTGTACTCCATCTTAATTTTACATACAATAAATGTAGGCATAGCTATAGTTCAAAGTTGTAATTATTTGAAATTCTTGTAGACTATCAATGGAACCTCACTATTGTACAAGAAATTGCACGCTTGCTTTTTTGGAATATGCTAAATTGTACACAATGACAAAAATACTGAAATTCCTAGAATGTATTGTTTTTCCCAATTTATCTGATAGTTTACTTAAAGTAAACATCATCTTAGATATGAACTTTGATGTTGTATATAGCTAAATATAAACACTTGAGGGTCCACAAGTATGAATTCAGTTTTTACATTATTGGAAACATATGCAAAACATTGGGAGATCTTTTGATGTTTGGTTAATACCATAGGAGATATTTTGATGCTTTTCCAATACATAGAGATGTTTAGGTGTCTTGTCAAAATAGAGAAAGACTCCCAATAATTTACATAGTCCAAAATTAAATTAAATGTATAGGAAATTCAAGATTCCATTGAATAACTTAAATTCAAAGAACCCAAAGTTGGAACTTGGCAATTCACACCATGTTTCAAGTTTTACATACCAACTTACTACATAAAGCTTAAATGGCATTGTTTTTTGAAAGTTATTGTAGCAAGAAGGTAGAACTTTGCTCTAGTATTGGGACACTAGATTTTCTTTACCCAATTTTGAACCCAAGTCCCACTAATTTTGCATAAATTTTTCCAAGCTCTCTTTGATATTTTTTTTGCCCTTTATAACACAACAAAACTAGGGTCGCACATTGAAGTGG
The DNA here is from genome assembly GCA_963920765.1 of Ulota crispa. Classification (NCBI taxonomy): domain Eukaryota; kingdom Viridiplantae; phylum Streptophyta; class Bryopsida; order Orthotrichales; family Orthotrichaceae; genus Ulota; species Ulota crispa. The sequence goes on along the minus strand of OY987250.1, from coordinate 5,095,341 downwards.
GACTTGCACATCTAGGACATGAAGTATAGTGTGAACCACCCATGACACAAACCTCTATGTTGGTTGAGGATTGAAAAACCCAAAACTAACAATATGCAAATCTATATTGTAAAATTGTTCAATGTTTGCAATTTCTTTTAAGAGAATTGATATATGTACCACCCTTTTTCAAATGTTCTACCACACCTACTATATAAGGTCAATATTTACAATATTAATTAGGTGTGGAATACAAGAAAAACATCACTAATTTGAAAATATAACTTGACATAGAAGTCAAAACTTTAATTTGGTTTTATCCCACTTGTAGTATCAATTGTAAAAGTATAAATTAAACTAAGAAAAATTTATATTTTATAATTGACACTATGAGCAAGATCCAGAGCTAAAAACAAAACTAAAATTACAACTTCTATGTCAAGTTGTATTTTCAAATAAATGATATAAAATAGTTAAAAATGAGTGCTACATATATCAATTCCCATTTTTTAATTCTATGTCAACATGAAAGTTTGCCCTTCCTCCCTTTTTTTTAACCTACTTTGAGCCTGTAATTTGAGCCCATGGGGGGAGAGATTTGGAGTAACGCTAGAGGTTGTTGAACCCCATAACTACTCCACCCTCGGACTTGCCGGAAGCATGTCATGCAGCTTGGTGCTCAAGTAAGGTAGGCGCACCCATAAGCATGGAAATAAGGGTTTTGGAGTAGATAAAACAATTGACTAATTTTGAAAAAAATGCTGTAAGGTAGAAAATGGAAACCAAAAATATTGGCATTAATTTCAAGGTTTCAATTGCAAACATTTGTTCACAAAGATTTTTCAAAGTCCAAAATCATTGAAATTGTAAGAATCATGTGTAAGAGATGCTAAAAACAAGGCTTGTTGATTCTTAAATAGTGAGATGGGTACTCAAAACCTTCATGGAGTCACCTACAACCATCATTTTGTCACCCATAAATATCACTTAAGGACCCATAACCACCATGACTTTGTCAGTGACGCCCATGGGGACGTCACGCCCATGGGTGCGGCTACCTTAACCCCTAAAGGACCATTGTTCCTTCGGGGGACAAATGGGATTTCAAGAAGGTACCTACAGCTTCAATTTTTGTCTTAATTTTTTTAAACTTTTTAGGAAGATAGAAAAAGATATTAGTTTTTGGGGAATATTAGTTTTATTCCAATTGATGCCAAGGAGCAAAAGTTATGCCCAAATAAGTGCAAATTTGGGGACTAGGGGCAGCAAAAAAAATTCTTATAAAAACTTTTTTAAAAAAATTTATTTATTTTTCTTATAGATTATATCTTTGTCTACATCTGAAGCTTTGATTCATTCCATTTGGACTAGTTATGAGAAAGTTATGGACAATCTTATTTTTTGGGCAACTCAAGCATCTTCTTGAAAAAATAAATTGTAAATTTCATTTTTGAATGCAAGTCTAACATTTTTTCAAAAAAAAATATTGGAGAGGGTGAAGTTTGCTTTCTAGAACAATCTCACCATTGGGATTATTGTGTTTCAAATCCATTGCAAGGTTGTTAACAATTTAAGTTTTTGTTCAATCTCATACCTTCTTCTACCTAATGTTTTTTTAAAGAATGAAAATTAAGTATTTTTTTTTTTTTTAAATTCTCAAGATTCCCAACTCAACTTCCCACCATGCAAAAATAGAATTCCAAACTCTATGGTGCAAAAATTTTAAGTTAAAAATGTTCAAAGATAAAAAATGTAGTCAAGCCAAGTGCAAAAAAAGTTCTTTTTTACATTTTAAATGCATATATCTTCCAATCTGTAGGGTCAAAGTTATTGAGTTTTGTATGACACATTCTTATAGTAGTTTAGCACAAGATCCTATGGTCAAATATGCAAAATGCTTAATTTTTCAAACTTTTTTACTCTTTGCCATAGAGGTGACAATTTTGAGTGTCTTTTGACAAAATAAAGGCCACGATCCTTTAGGGGTTAAAGAAAATAAATATCAAGCGGTGGATTGGAAGAATTTAGCTTCATTGACAATCTCAAGAAAGAAAATTGAAAAAAAAAAACCAAATCTCTGATTCCACCGCATAATCTTAGAGATTTTAGCGGTCAACCTCCGTTGAATATTTTGGAAAGCTGTCAAATTTGAGGTTTCTGTGCTTTCGGGATCTGTTCTGGTCGGCATTTAGGTTTCAGAGGTTGGTTTTTGGAGAGGATTTCGGGTACAATGGAATAAGTGTCTCCCCAAATTTTCAGCTACGGGCGCCCTTCACATCGCTTGCAACAAAACATGAATGAGCGGAAGGGAAGGGGTGCTGCAGCAGGCGCACTGGTAGTAGTTCCACGCTCAAATCCTCTGACCTAGCCCCCTCAAGAACAGGAAAGAACACGGGGCACCTCGAATGTGGCTCGAAACCGTGGCCAACGGCATGCCACCGGCCTGCCCCGGTCGACAATGAACAACAAAGTCAGCCTAAACAAAGAGATGCCCCCACTTGAACTGTCGAAGTCGACGTACTTCAGCTCCCCATCAAGTAAAAATAATCAAGTCTGCTCAGTACCCCACCCCTCCATAATTGTACCAAATATATCGCCAGTACAACCCCATCCACAACCTCCAGCCTTCATTTTCTGATTACTAGGGACAGGAATATGTCGCCTGGGCGCTTAGGGGTTAAGCCAAGTTCTGGTGGTGCAGGTGTTGGAACCAAAAAGTTCTCATTCCAAACTTCCCTTTTACCACTTGAGTAGGGTCCAGGAAATATTTGAGTTCTTTTGGTTTGTTTTCTTCGATTCCCTAATTGAACTAATTGATAGAACCAGTTTAGCAAGGAACTATTTTGGTTATTTTCTCTACTTCATATAGTGAAATTTTTAAAAATAGATTTTTGTCCTATTTTTCAGCCAATGTTTATAAATTGAAAAAGGTTTTTTCTCATTTAACCCTGAAAGGACGGGCCTACAACCATGGATTTTTCATGGAATTGCAATCATCTTCTACAAGTTGTTTTGGCAATGCAATCAACATCAATATTCAATATTATAATTTTAGTAGAAGAAGGTATGTGCATACTACATGTACAAAAAATGTTCATAAATTTTGGTAAAAATTTGAAATTATTGTAAATTTTTGAAGCAATTGCTAAAGAAACTCATATAAATTACAAAATGTATTGAATTGTGCCAATTTTTGTATTGTGGATGTGAATCATGACGAAGATCATCATGATGGAATTTTTCTTCCCATGTTGGTTAAATTAGAAAAAGTAACCATTCCATGGTAATAGGTACTCAATTTGTGACAGTAATAACATTTTCAAAACTTAAATTTTTTCAAAATCTTAAAGTACAAGGAGAAACTAGATTTGGTAAACTTTCTATACCTTGTTATGTTCAAACTAAAAACACATCATTTTAATAACTTAAATTGAGTTTTGGTAAAAAGATCCTCAGAATTCAAAATACACTACATGGTGGTGCATCTTTACTACTCAATTGGCAAGTGGGACCCTTTTGTGAACATTGTGCATGCAAAAACTATCAATCTACATGCTCTAGAATTGCACTATTCATATCCCAACGGAATCTTAGATGAAACAGAGTGTTATTCCACTCTTAGAGCACTTTTTAGTCATCTAGAAGCCACAAAATGGCTCCTGCAACATTTAAGGGTTAAACATGCTAACTTTGAACTAACCATTAGTTCTTCCTAGACCTTGCTCTGGAGCTTGTAATCACATAGTGCTAGACCTGACCTCAAGCTAATATTAAGAATTTCAACAACAAAACTATACTATTTCATGAAAATGAGATCCTATAATTTTGATTTTGAGGAAAATCGAGTACACGTTTTCTAAATATTACTCCCTTTGTCCCAGAATGATCTTTTTGTTGGCCTTTTTTTAGTGTCCCAAAATGATCTTCTTGTTGGAGGAGGAAGGGAGCTAGCAACACTTGTACATAGTTCAAAAGCATGGGCATGCTAACCAATCCCATGTCATCAAGTGAGTGGCCACCGGTGCTCTTCAAAAGTGCCTCAAAATTTCAATTTTCAAGCACTTTGAAACCACACTTTGAAAACTAATTTGAAACTTGAAATTTCAAAACAATAGGAAGACATCAAACTCTATTCATAAATCATTTTTTTTTTTGAAAAACGGTTCTTTTTGAGCTTAATCTATAACATTTTGTGTAACAAGAACATCATTTTGGGATGGAGGGAGTATGTTATATCTTTCATAGATAATTTAGAGAAGTGAGAAAACAAAATATCTGCAAAGAAATGGGATTTCTTATATAATAAGTAGGGAAAGTTTGATGGATATCCCAAAAGTTTGCAATAATTGTATAGAAACCCCTAGTTTTTTAGAATTGCACAAATACACTTGGACAATAGTTTTAGGCATTTATTTGTTGTGCTTGTCACTTCCTTCATGACCAATGTTGAAGAAGGGAGTGCAATGGAACAAAAAGGAAGCAGCATGTGCACAAAGACAGAAGGAAGTAGCATGCACAACAAAACAAGTGCCTAAACACTATGGTTCAAGTGTATTTGTGTAATTTTTGAAAAAAACAAGGGTATCTATACAAACAAGTTTAGGTACCCGATGTACCAATGGAAGCAATAACTTGATTCAAAGTAAAGTCTCAATGTAAACCACTAGCTTTACACATGTACCCTTCTCTTCCCTATTGGTCATTTGCTAAAAGGACTCAATGTAAACCACTTTTTGCATATATCCCTTTCCTTTGTTGATCTTTTGTGAAAAAAACTCAATGTAAACAACTTTATGCATGTACCCCTATCTCATGTGGTGTTAATACTAAATATGACAAATCATTAGAAGTTACACCACAATACTTTCTCAACCCCTCACGGCCCATGGTATGTTTGAGTATCTCAGAATTTGCTTGAAAGTGAACAAAATGCCGGCATTTTTATCAATCTTATCAATTTTCTCTGAAGCACAATTGTACAAATTCAAAGTAGACATATTATAGATCACATAGGAAAAGAAATCACAACAATATCACTCATGGATTGAAAGATTATAATGTTTGATCAAGAGGGTGTTAAAACTGTGAAAGTGATTTGAAGTCTTTCAATCCTCTTTTTGCATCTCAAACCTAAAACTAAGGATATCAAAAAAATATAAGTATGTGAAGTATAACATGCATAACCCCACTCAACCTACGGCTTCTCAAAATCTATTGTATGATTTTTTTAATTGAATTTTTAATGTGATTTTTTCTCCAAGTTCTAGTATACGTGAGGCTCATTTCCAAGAGCCTTCAACACTAGAAAGTGAAGATTTACAATGGACACCCTTGCACAAAATCTTGAATAGACAAATCACTTTAATTCCTTTTCAAAATCAGACTCCTAATGCTGAGACTAGACTTCAATAAGAATTTTAAAATAAAAATAATCACTAAAAAAATCTTGAAAAAAGGTCTTGCATCTCTAAATAAAATTTAGAGGGGCCCAATTTGGGCCCCTTGGGCGGTGAGTGGTTAACCAATTAGGTTGAGTTGCTTCATTGGCCTTTAACAATAGGTCAATGGAAATTTCACCACAACACTCTCTTAGCCAATCATAGTGAGCGGCTCATAAGGTATACAAAGGTTGTATTTTTGGTTGTATTCTTCTATATATAGCAAAGGTTGTATTATATTATGCCAATTCAATTATTATGATAATAGAAGATAAGATATCACAAACTTCAAGGATATCCATCAAATTTTTCCTAAATATGATCAAAAATTTGTTGACTCTATTTTTCATGGGAATTTTCAGTTTTATCAAACTTGAAAATTTAATCTCCATTCCTAACAAAAAGTAAAACAATTATTTGTGTCAATATTATTAAATATGCCAAGGGGATCTACACCAAATTGTGCATTTAGGTTGCCCCATACTAATTTCTTGACATTTCACACTATTTAACCTTGTAAAGACCACACCCATTTTCACAAAGTCCACTACAAACAGAGGCTATAAGCTTAGATGTGCAATTGAATTAAATATGGACTCAATTTGAAAAATCCAATTGTACAAATGCAAAAGAAATCTTGTTTGTTGTACCTATAATATATCAAAATTTTAGCTAAATCTATCATTGGAGGTGAAATATTATAATGATTAAGGTATGCGGAAAATCTCTTGTTTTTCATGCTTGTGTGGTTTTGAAAATTAACACTTCATGCAAGCTTTGATTGAGAATAACCTTACATTTCTAGAAAGCAAGGTTCGCACCTTTCCAAGAAGACTAGTTTCACACAAAATAGACAAAAATAGCAATCACAAGGTGTAGCCAAGTAGACAAAAAGGATCAAAAATCATGTTTTCTTTGTTACCCTAAAATGGTTCTACAAGAAATTGGATAATTGTTACGAAAAATCCAATTGGTGAAAACAATCAAAAGTTGGCTTGAAATGTAGGATGACAAATTTTAAACATAAAATGACAACATCACTTCAGCATATCTCCAAATACTACAACTATTTTGCTTCCGTATAAGAAAATAGTACAAGCGTATTTCTTAGGCAATTCAAAGTTTTTTAGAATTGTGCAATTGCCAAAATTTGACATTCTTCTTGCATATTTGATATATTGTATTGTTGCTTTGATCTATCTTTGACAAAAAAAATGGATACGTATTTTGAAGCCATGATGTATAAATACCATCATTTATCAACTCAAGTACCCAATTCCATTGTTCTTTTTGTAGATGGATGCAAAATTCTTATGGTCACATGCATTCTTCAAGATCAAATCCCAAATTATTGAATGATTTCAATGTATAGGCCAAAAACCACTCTGCACGACCAAAATATGGTCGCGTGGTCCTTAAAGAGTTAAATATTTACTGTTGCTACAATAAATTTTAGTAATAATTATTATGATAAGTAACTTTTAAAGGTCTTGGCTATAACAACATAGCTCCAAAAAGACAAAATAGCCGTGTTCATATCATAAACCATATGAAATCCTAATATTTAAAGAGTTACATAAGCTTCCAAGTGGCCAAGCCATGAGTCAAGAGGTAACTTTCTACGGTAAGGCAATCTAAGATAGTCGGCTCTAAAGTGTTTGGTCATTTAACCCCTAAAGAACCATTGTTCCTACAAGGGACAAATGGGATTTTGGGCAGGTACCTATGGCCTCAATTTTTTTCTTAATTTTTTGAGACATTTTTTGAAGATAGAAAACACATTAGTTTATGGGGAATACAATTTTTATTCCAATTGATGCTAGGGAGCAAAAGTTATGCCCAAATAAGTGCAAATTTGGGGACTCTGGGCAGCAAAAACAATTCTTATAAAAACCTAAATTTTTTTTTCTTATAGATTATATCTTTGTCTACTTTGAAGCTTTGAGTCATTCCATTTGGACTAGTTATGAGAAAGTTATGGACAATCTTGTTTTTTGGGCAATTCAAGCATCTTCTTGAAAAATAATTTGTAAACTTCATTTTTGAATGCAAGTTTAACATTTTTTCAAAAAAAAATTGTTGGAGAGGGTGAAGTTTGCTTTCTAGAACAATCTCACCATTAGGATTATTGTGTTTTAATTCCATTGAAGGGTTATTAGCAATTTAAGTTTTTGTTCAATCTCATACCTTCTTCTACCTAATGTTTTTTTAAAGCATGAAAATTAATTATTTTTTGTTTTAATTTTTTTTCCAAGATTCCCAACTCAACTTCCCACCATGCAAAAATAGAATTCCAAACTCTATGGTGCAAAAATTTTAAGTTAAAAATGTTCAAAGTCAATTAATCTAGTTAGGCAAGGTGCAAAAAAAGTTGTTTTTTACATTTTAAACGCAAATATCTTCCAATCTGTGTGGTCAAAGGTCTTGAGTTTTATATGACACATTTTTGTTGTAGTCTAGTATAAGATCCTATAGTTAGATATGCAAATGACCAATTTTCAAACTTTTTACTCTTTGCCATAGAGGTGGCAATTTTGAGTGTCTTTTGACAAAATAAAGGGCATGGTCTTTTAGGGATTAAACTGCCCATGTAGACAATAGAGAAATGAATATGAGGTGGTTTTTAAATTTTTCTCTTACAATCATTGAATGCTTGGAAGAAAAGTTGTTTTTAATTGCAAAGAGTCAATCATTCTTCTTGCTTCTCCAAATCTCTTAACAACTTGCAAGTGAACAGTTCTTGAAAGGTCTAGGGTCATAAATAGGGACCTATGATACATGCCCTTTGAAAATTCATAAGTAATACAAAAATGCTTCAAAATATGAAATAACTTGTTTTAGATTCCAAATCTATTTCTCTCATTTGAAAAACAAACTAAAAATCCTCCCATCTATTGAAAACCATGAAAAAGGAGAATAAGCTCTTAGATTATTGGATTTTGAGCCAACTACTTTAAATGCACTAAGGTAGGAGCATCCATAAGCGTCAGTTTAAGGGGTTTGAATATGATCAGTATTAATAAACAAATAGTAAATTATATGATCCTATTAAGAACATGAAAATAATAAATTTGCACTTTTGAATGTATTATTTGAATATTATGAGAATAAATTGTGAATTTTCAAAGAGAAAACTACTATTGCACCTATAATCAACATTAAAGTTTCATATTCACATATTGTACATACTTGTAATTATATCTACTCATTTCTACATATTTTCCAAGATTCAAAAGTGACAATTATGAAGACACAAACACTTATGAATGTTTGTACCAATATACGATGAATATCGGTGTTGGATTGAGAGGAGTGCGCCTTGGGAACACGCAGGGTGACTTGCTGCAATTGTGAGTCGCTGACTAAAATTGTCGGCGGTCTTGATTTTTACTCTTCAAATCTTCAGTCTTCAGTCTTCTGTTGACATATCTTGTGGCTAATTCTAGAAGCATAAGGGTCAAAGTAGGGATAAGAGTTCACTAAATACAGGACAAATAAATCGGGACAGCAGACACGAGCTACCGTTCGTATAACAAGATTTTAAAATCAAATTTACGATCTGCTGACCAAAATCCAAATCGTGGAAACAAAGCAAGTCTCAACCATGTGAATGATCAATCTCATTTTGTCACTACAACAATAAATGAAGTTAAATTTGACTTAACCCAAATTGCCCGCAACAAGGTTTATAAAATAGAATGAAAATGAATTGACAAACGAGCCTCCAAAACCGGCTAAAAATAACAAAGCCACATCCCACACATATATAAAAAAATTAACCCAAAACATTTCTCTTGAAGTCTTCATATTTTCAGATCTTCAGGTCTTCATGTCTTCAAGTCTTCATGTCTTCAAGTCTTCATGTCTTCAAGTCTTCATGTTTTCAAATCTTTATATTTTACTAAAAACAATGAAAAAAATTACAAATAACAAGTTCTAGAAAGGTTGCGACTTTCTATCTAGTGCCACAGATGGCTCAAAAATCCAAATGTAAAATATAATAGCAATTTGGAAAACTCTTTTAATCTTCTAACATCCTTTCAAATTTCAACTCAATCTAAGCTACTGTCTAAAAGTTATGCGGGTTCAAAATAGAGACTTTTCTTCCTCCTTGCAAACTAAACACTGCCTCTATAAACTTCTATAATTTTTATTCTACACATTAAACGTAAAAACGTAATATCAATTTGAAAAGATGATACCATTGGCTACAATTTATAAAAAATTTCTTTTAAAATAAAACCCTATTTGAAAATTCTAGTCAATTAAAGTGTGAATCTTATTTATTTAGAGAGCATCCAAACCCCCAAATTTTACACACTATAACTTTTTCAAAAAAATTCCAAATAGAATTATTAAAGACAATTTGAAAAGCTATGATAACAAACTATTACTTCTAAAATTTTAAATTTTTTTTTATACTATCCAAAAGTTGTAGCTCCTCAAAGTTTCAGTTCTCTCGCAACAAAAAGACAGCCACCTCTAATCCTTCACATCTCCATAATTTTTTCTTCCAAACTCTAAATCATGGGTTTAAGGACTTTTTAAAAAGCTAAGATTAAGATAGATACTCCCTTCAAATTTTTTTGCAAATTGATATACAAATCATAAGCTATGGTTTGTTAAAGTCTCAGTTTTTTTTCATAGTTTGACTTTTTAACTCTAGAATTCAAACACTCATAACTTTTGCATTACAATTTTAAATCAAACTTACAAACCTATTTTGGAAAAGTAATTACATAGGAAACAATTTTTTCAAATTTCAATTTAAAAATCATGTATACACAGAAAGTTCTCACACCTCAGTGTTTTGTAATTTCTTCTCTATTCCAACCAACATTCATATACTAATTTCCAACAAATTAAGGAATCTCTCCTCTTTAATTTTGACCCTATCTAGGTAGGAAGGTGGGGCACATTAATCCATGCTCCTCTCCATCATAATCCCACTATAGATGTCAAACCGCTTCTTCTTTCAACTTTTTCTATTTACTTTTAAATCTTTAGTATTTTTATTCAAACAAAGACAAAATATATGAGCCTTCCAAAACATCTAAATAAACATATAAAATGGATTAAATTACAAAATAAACACCACCGTAAAGTGGCTACGTGCCATTGCAAATATATAATAGCGTTAAACGCTTATCTTTAGTTGCAAATTGTAGACTTGCTTAGCTGGGGAAGTAATTGTCTTTGGCTGCTTGCCGATCCGGGTTTGAACCCCATTGGACTCGTCGAATGATGATGGCGGTCCACGGCTTGACAGTTAGCGAGGTAGGAAATTGGCCTAGCTAACCCGCTACCTATTCCTTTGAATTGTGCAAGTGACAAGATAGCGCAGCGCATTAGAATCTATGGCCGCTGCGTTGTCACTAAATCGTGATTCTCATTACAATCACCCCTTTTGCCTTGATTGTTGATTTGTTGAAATGAACACAAACATAAATAAATAATGAATATCTACATGATGGAGGGATCTCCATTAGGACACTGGCATTTAGTTACAAGCTAGTTGGTTGATATTGAGAATTGTCGAATTGAATTCAAAAGTTTAGCAAAAATACTGACCATTTAAATGAAAAAAAAGAAAATATTCTTTATTTTTTATAGCCAGAAGTATACTCTAAACAACCGGTTGGCCCAAGAGAATGTCAGATAAAATAAGCACATCCATCAGCGACCACCTCCCAATACTGCACTCTAATTTTTGACTGTTCTCCATCCATTGTTGAATCTAAAGTGGAGCACTAAATGCCACTTGCACAAGCAAATCCTGTCACATGTCAATTGCTAAGTTGCTTTGAAACGGTTGGGATTGGGACCATCTTGTGCATTTATAGGAACACACTCATGCACTTCCAAGGGTAGTTTAGAGTTACCTATAGGATTCTTTGAGTTGCAACTTTGCCATTTTATATAAAACATTCTACAATGCTTTTTTCCACAAAAATTACGTTCCTTGATAGCTTGTTGAAAGGCTAACCCTACAAAATTTTTTCCGGAATTTTCCAAGACCTTGAGGTGCCCCAAAACCTTAAGTGGTCGGGTATGGGTGTGCCTACCTTATTAGTAAGCTCAAAAAACTTCCCGGACTGTGGTTCCTACCTTATTTGGTGAGCAGAATGGCATCAATTTGAGTGGACCACACAGGTTCCACCAATTGAGCCGACGTTTCGGTACCATTATTTCCACAGGAGCCTCTTCACTTGTAGTCGTCCCTTCCACGACTACCCTTTCGTCTTGCCGAACCTCCCACGCCCGCGAGTTTTTAACACCTGCCAATCCACCATGCCTACCTGGCCATCAGCTCACCGAAATGTTGCAATCGCGCTGTTTTCTTGACGTGAACATCCGGTGATGGCGAACATACATTACAATTCATCCTAGTTAGTCCAGTTCTTCAAATAGACTTGCTCCGTAAGCAATGGCGCAGACGCGGTCACCTACACTGAATACTGCATTTACACCAAATAGTGCATTTAGGTTGCCCCATACTAATTTCTTGACATTTCACACTATTCAAATACTTATCGTAGTTTTTATCCATAATTATTGTGATAAGTAGTTTTTATCCATAATTGTTGTGATAAATAAATTCAAAAGATTTGATAACTATCACAAAGTTATAGAAATACAAACTAACAACATCCAAGTTGTAGCCCAAGTGAAATTTTAATATATGAAGAGTTACATGCACTTTCAAGTGCGCAAGTGGTGGGTCACGAGGTAACTTTCCAAGGTAAGGCAACTTAATTGTTGAGGCAACCTAAATGCACTATTTGGTAATGTAGGTTGTCTTGACAATTAGGTTGCCTTACCTTGAAAATTACCTCATGACTCATCACTTGGTCACTTGGAGGTGCATGCAACTCTCTAAAAACTTGGATTTCACATGATTTATGACTTGGAAGTCACTAGTTTATTACTCTGGAACTTTGTTATTGTTGCTAAACCTTTTTAAAATTGTTTGTTGCAATAATCATTGATTTTACTGTAGCAGCGCTGTAAATATTTATATAGTATAGATGTCGAGAAAATAGTGTGGGGCAACCTAAACGCATTATTCAGTGTAGGGCTTGGACACTAAGGCCAAAAGCGAGGGGACGCCGGGTTGACTCTCACCGTGCCGAAGCCGATGGCGCTCGCACTCCCGCTCTGTACATAAAAACTTAAGCTTACTGTAGTGTAGTGTAGAGTGCGCGACACGACAAGGTGCTTCGGATTTCTTATATTCCACGCAAAAAACAGAAGTCGATTGGAAGTTTTCTGTTGTTGTGGCGGACTACAGGGCACTGGTAACAGCGCTTGCTGTGTCGTCCTTCTCGAGGTCTCACGGTTTTCGGATTGCATCTCTCTTCAGGTATTGCGTGTACGTATGTGTGCTCGTTTGTGCTTGCTGTGAAGTTCACTTAGTCTAGGACCTCGCCCCTGTGATCTGACGTGCTGTGAAAGACAAGCAGGCTTCGATTTACTTTGATCGTGTTTCGAATTTTGCTCAATTGACACCGCTCTGTTTCTGTTTCTTTCTTTCTCGGTGCTTGGTTTGTTGTGTATTGTTTTTTGTTGTTGTGAATTTGGTGTTCGAGGAGACGTTTGGTTATTTTGGTGTAGTTGTTGCTCTTCCTGGTTGTGGGTTGTGTCTCTGACCTTGCTCTTGATTTTATATTGAAGAATTTTGGTGATTGTTTTTTTTTTTTTTTTTTTGCTGTTTTCGACGTGGGGCTTGGGGCTTGTTTGCTCTCTTTGGTGCTTTGAATTTTTTTTAGAGCAGTTGCTGCGTTAGTTTACTTATTGTCCAAAGGCATTTTGTGGTGATTGTGTCTCCAGCCTTGCTCCGGATTGTATATTGAAGAATTTTGAGGAGGAGGGAGGATGAGGAGGGAAGGTCAATTGGGTGGCAAGCCGAGCAATCATAGCAAGAAGACGGGGAAATGCAGAGCTGTGGGTTGCGAGCAATGTCACGAATCGTGGCCTTTGAATAAATCACGAGGCAAGGGTAAGGGGAGGGTCAAGAGGCTTGTGTCTGACATTCCAAGCACTCACCTCATATCAGATTGGCGGGTTAGCAAGCCACCGTCTCTCAAAATGGCGCAAAAATGGGATCTTGACACAGACGATGAGGAGGAAGTCGAACCTAACGATGGTTATGAGCCTGAGGGATGGGCGCTTTCAATCTCTTTGTTGCTTGATACGGCCTTGCAGCATAAGGTATGTACACCCAAAAGCGTCAAACTAAGGGTTTTGAACATGATGAGTATCAATAAACAGCTAGCAAATTATAGGATCCTATTAGGAACAGAAAAATAATGAGTTTGCACTTTCGAATGTATTATTTGGATACGTTGTGAATTTTTAAAGAGCAAACTGCCATTGCACCCATAACCACTTTTAAGATTTCATGTTCACATGTTGTACATCCTTGTCATTACATCTATTCACTTCCACAGATTCTTCAAGATTTCGGAGGTGACGGTTATGGGGACAGTGGTGCTTATGGGTGTACATACCTTATCCAAGAGTCCATGGACGCTGTATGTCAAAAGGCTGAAGAAGCTGATGCTAGCCAGCAAGGTCTTGAGGATGTCGATGACAACAACACTACCGATGTGGACATGCTGGACTTCGATATGTTGAAGAACGAGTTTGAGGTTTTTAAGTGTGAAATTGAAGCCAGAGGTTCGCTTGCAAGAGTGGCCAAGAGTGCAGACAGTTGGTTCGGCATCGAGCTCTCTGACGCGGATGAGAGTGATCTCGACAATTGGGAGGATGATTGGTCCCTGGTAGGGGATGAAGTTGTCGTTTGAATTACTCTACGTGGTAGCGTTCTGGAGACGATCTGCCCTTCCATCCAACGTGGAAGCTCTTCTCGTCAATCTGCCCACAGGTCGCATGCTTCATCTACACCTGTTTTTCGCTATACTTGCAATTTGGTACAATGTTTATGGTCGCAGGCTGTCTATGGAGGTGCTGTATATATTTGTGCAAATCGATTGGAAGCATTTGTGAATGGACCAGCACCAAGGTGTTGTGTCTTGTAATTTGCATTTGTATAAATGTAAACTAGTTACGACTTGTGTCCCATGGACACGTTGCAAGTCGATTGGAAGCATTTGTGAATGGACCAGCACCAAGGTGTTGTGTCTTGTAATTTGCATTTGTATAAATGTAAACTAGTTATGACTTGTATCCCTTGGACACATTTGGCCTGCGAAGGGCTTGTTGTGCGTGGAAGCCTGAGTTTGGGTGGTTCTCTTAGAACAAAAGTTGTACATGTGTTTACAGAGTTTGTTTGTGTGTGTGCTTGGTATGTTTTCATTGCCAACGCGATCCATAACAAAATAAATTCGAGTCTTATAACCAAAACTCTCTTTATTATCACACTCAATAACCTCTGTACTATCAAAAATTTAAGAGTGCAGAGGTTTCAATGTTCTTGTGTTTGGCTTCAATATTTGTGGATCTGCTCTTGGCTTTTGTCTAGAAACAGCTACTTTGTGTAGAAAAAATCGTGAGCTTTCAGTCGGCATTGCCGAAAGGGGGGGCATTGCATTAAACCTGTTTTCTCAGTTGAGTCAGCGCAAATGTCAATGAAACTTGAATTTCACTCTTTTTCGTTATTTTCATGTTCTCATCTTCAGTCTCTTTTCTTTTTTCTTTTTTTTTCTAGTTTTGCATCGGATCTGATCAGGTTGCTTTAGAGAGTTCTTTGTACTCTTGATTCTCGTTGAGAGTATTTTCAATGCGATTCTCTTCTGCACTTCGCCAGGAAAAGATATAAAAGTGTTTTTTTATAAGATTTTAGATTCCGAGTTGCCTGTGCGTCTCGCTCTGTCGAGTGATGTACACCATCTTTTGAGTGTTCAGGTTTTTGAGTGAAATCTTGAAAACCGCAAAGAATTACACCAAGAAACCTTTAGTATTCTGCAAGTTTTGTGGTTTCGGGTCTCTTATAAGAATATTGTTAAGTCTGATTACCGGAATATTGAGGCAGCTGGAAGTAGGAACACCATGGGACTTTGGTAGTTAGAAGACCGACCGAAAATTTATACATCATTAGCATAGCATCAAATGCCCCAGTCTCCAACTGATTCCTCGTGTAGATGTTTGTTTATTGTGACTGGCAGTCACATGTCAAAACTAGTGAAAAAAACTCGAGTGAATGTTGCCAATCATTATGTGACTATGGATTAAAATCTGTACAAAACCTTGCTTGTATCCGTATTTCCAAATTTTGCCTATTGGATTTGAGATTATGCTGTGGGATCCCATGCATATTTTCCTGAAGTGGCTGCAAAATTTAACTTGGTAGTATCACCACTTTCTTCTTGTTCTTGCCTTACGTGAGTCTTATGCTAAGTGGATTGGGTTATTTTCCAACGTTCGTTTGCATTTAAAAGATGGAAAGAGTAATATATCTTTAGACTATTTCACATTTTGCATGTATCACCTGTATGATTTCATTTTATAAATTTTAGACTTAGTCTCTAAATTCTTGTTGACTGTGTACCTCTCGTGAAGGTTTGCAGGACCGAGTTACAGATTGAGAGTATGGTCTCAAAGCTGTCTGTAGAAAATGAGATCTCCAGGCGAAGGTGAACTTTCTGTGACAAAAGTCCCAATCACTTCGCAAAATGAGCTTAAAATTTTAAGTTTGCCAGTTGTTTGTTTGAATACCTACAGAACATCTAGGAAAAACATCATGAAGCTGCGATTTCTGAAGACAAACATCACAGTGCTAAATCAATTCCATCTTGAAATCAGAACTCACTCAGCCTCAACCAAAATGGCAACGAAAGATTTGGAATCCAGAAGGTTCTTACTTAACCCTTAAAGGACCATAGGGCATAGTATATACATTGCCATATAATTGGCATTTGTTACAAAAAAGAAGTTTTAATTTGGGATTTCAAGTAGCTCACTAGAACGGCTTTGATCTATTCTCCAACTTCTCTGTTGATCTCAAATGTAGTAAAAGTATGAATCTAGTCCAAGTACAAGAAAAACGCCTTGTATTCTATTGGTCGCAGTAGCACGCTGTGTCCTTTAGGGGTTAGTATCCTCCCTTGAGATTGTTCACCACATTGCAAGGGATGGGTGTCACTATTTCTAGAATGTACATTAAAAAAAAATCAAGTGAGGTTGCAAGTATTCGCAAGTAACTGATCCTAGCATATACTCCCTCTGTCCCTCTAAAGACATCCAAAAACCTTCCTTGCAAAAGATTAACAATGTTTTTAGTCTTTGTGCTTGTGACACATGCATTCTAGAATCCATATACCATCTACCAAATGCATGCAAAATCTCCAATATTGATGTCACTATCTAGGCACGCAAATTCCATGCAAAAAGTATCATATTTATGCATAGTTTGTGAATGCTACCAGCTCCTCGTTATCTTAGTTTTTGTGCTTGTGACACATGCATTCTAGAATCAATATACCATCTACCAAATGTATGCAAAATCTCCAACTTTGATGTCGTCATTTGGGCAACCAAATTCCATGCAAAAAGAACCATGTTTGTGTAAGTTGTCAACTCCTCATTATTGATGACTTAAAGATTAGTACATTATTGATGACTTAAAGATTAGTACATTATTAATGATTTAAAAATTAGTAGCAACAATGGTACCTCATATGGGCAAGACCTAACTTACTAGAAGAGGAATGCTCCCTAATTGCTTAACTTACACCCATGAGATCCCATGAGATCATTGAACATGACAAATGCTTTCTCAATGTTTGAAATCAACAAAAGGGAGCTTGTTAGTGGTTCAAAAAATGTGCCTAATTTGGACGGTTTTAGAGGGACTAAGGGAGTAACAATTAAGTCTATAGATCCTGTCAAATCTTTCATGTATCCAGGCCCTGAATTCTGAAAAACTACTACAAACAAAGTTGAATGGAAAACAGCAAAATAATAGGTCAAATAGGCTTTGAAAAACTTCGCAAATGACCGTATGAATTGCTGCAAAGAAAACATGATAAAACCTTAGAGAAGATTCCTGCATCTAACCCCAAAGAACGTCAACATTCTTTCATCAAGTATAGCAGCTCGACGCCAAACTGAATGAGGAGGATAATTTCACATTCCGAAATAGGCAATATTGAGCGCCATTACTGTAATATGTTTGGAATATGTTCCAGGTTTCTTACGGAATTGATACATGCACACCCGGGGTTTGTTAGATGTACTGTACATTGGGGGTAAATTTTAGATAGTTACCATGAACAAGTTGAATTTGAAAAATTTGAATTCACATTTGGATTTGAAGATTTTGATTTAGTCTAGAACCACAAAGGAGGATATGATTGAACAACATCTAATGGAAAAGTTTAGTATTTTTTACAAATTAAGATAAAAGTAAAAGATTTGCACCTTAGCTAAGCTCTTTCAATGGGCATTGTTCAATCATATTCTCATGTGTAGTTCTAAACTAAATCAAGGTCTCTAAAACAAAACGTGAATTCAAATTTTTCAAATTCAACTTGTTGATGATAAATGCCTAAAACTTACCCCCTTGAGTGTGCATATAACAAACCCTAGGTGCATATATATCAATTCACCAAAAAAAATTGGGAAAATTTGGTGAATACACATGAAGTTTGTGATATTTGTATAGATGCTCCTAGTTGTCTAGACATTGCACAAACACCCTTGGACCATAAGTTTTAGGTGTCTGTTTTGTTGTGCATCCCACTTCCTTTCCCCTTTGTGTGCACATTAGTATAGGAAAGAAACAACATCTATGTAAAGGGAGAAGGAATTGGGGTCTGCAACAAAACAAACACTTGAAAATTATGATCTAAGGGTGCTTGTGCAATTCTTGGGAAACCAAGAGCATCTATACAAATATCACAAACTTCAAGGATATCCCTCAAATTTTCTCAATTTTTTAGAAAAGTTGAAAAATTATATAAGTGAATATTGTTCAGTCTTTGAACAACAAGATACAATTGAGAGCTTAGGATATGTTTACTCTAAGGCCCAATTCAGACTAGGACGTCTTGAGCCACAAAACCAAAGCCCTTCTCTAGTGTTTGATCTGGTGGAGTTTGGGGGGGAAATTGCCATGTCATTGTGGATTTGTCCATCTAGTGATTGCTTTCACATGAGGCACTGGACGTTTGGTGGAGTAGCACTTTCATTCCTTCTATTTTTAGTTGACTTGATTTTGTCTTTACCTCACATGAAGTGAGAAGTGTTTTGTACAAATGACAAGATTTGAGGTCACCTCCCAAGGTGACCGTAAATCTTGTCCACCACAAGTGAGCTCCTCTCCAATTTTGGAGGGAAAAGGTGATGCCGACATGGACTCATCTTCTAGTGGACGTCCCTCTGGTGTGAATGCCATACTAGACAAAACCCTGGGATTGACCAATGAGATTGCTTACAGCTTTGTCCAGTAGCTGTGGACATCTTGGTCTGAACAGGGCCTTTAGTGCATGTTAAGAGTGATAGTAGCAAAGGAAAATTAAGTGCAATAAGACACACCTTTAGACTGCATTTATATTGCTAATACTCCTCCTAACACCAAGTGCGCACATATCTTGTGACATGATACAAGTAGTAGTCACATACCCTTGTGACCATGACCACCACTCTCAAATAGTGTTTTTTTTTGGGCAATTTAAGGCCCAATTGCCTCAAAGAAAAAAAGTGAGCTTCAAACCTATAAAAAAGGGGGATTTTTTTCAAAAATTGCTAGATTGCAATAATGAAAATTGTATTTGCAGTATAGGCTTCCATAAAATTCATGCAAATTGAAAATTGATGCCATCGTTTAAAAATTATTTGAGGTGTTGCCTAATCCAATTTCATACAATAATTTAAGTAATGCCAATAATTATTTGGGTATTTTCAAAAAAATGTCAATAAATATTTTTTGCCTATAAAAAAAATCCCATGATGCTGCAAAAATTCATGCATCGGGCCACCTTCAACTCCAATAAAAATTAGCAAACCATTTTCAAAAAATGCCACACAAGCATTTGTCGGAAAACCAAAAAAAAACCCTGCTCTCAAACGCACGGAGCAAGATGGTCCCATGCCCGTGACGTCTCCTGTGACCATGACCACCACACGTACCCCTGTGACCGTGACCACCACACGTACCCCTGTGACCGTGACCACCACACGTACCCCTGTGACCGTGACCACCGCACGTACCCCTGTGACCGTGACCACCGCACGTACCCCTGTGGCCGTGACCACCGCACGTACCCCTGTGACCGTGACCACCGCACGTACCCCTGTGACCGTGACCACCGCACGTACCCCTGTGACCGTGACCACCGCACGTACCCCTGTGACCGTGACCACCGCACGTACCCCTGTGACCGTGACCACCGCACGTACCCCTGTGACCGTGACCACCGCACGTACCCCTGTGACCGTGACCACCGCACGTACCCCTGTGACCGTGACCACCGCACGTACCCCTGTGACCGTGACCACCGCACGTACCCCTGTGACCGTGACCACCGCACGTACCCCTGTGACCGTGACCACCGCACGTACCCCTGTGACCGTGACCACCGCACGTACCCCTGTGACCGTGACCACCACTCTCAAACGCTCGGAGCGAGAGATGGTCCCGTGACGTCCCGTGACAAAGGCGAGCTGCAGCTCCTCTGGCAAGCTTTTGCAGACCGCGAGGACGACCACGGCACTAAGCTTACCTTACAATGCGTGCCTGCCATCGCATTGTCTATTGTCGCAATGATTCCCCTTGGAGCTGCCACTCAGTCGAGGACGGAGGTGACGTTCTTCTGCTCCGTGGATGGATGCTTTGTCATCAACAAAATTCAACCTCTGCCATGCCAACCTAGCTATTTGGTAGGTGAGCCGTTGCGCACGCATGTATCAACGCCGTTACCGCATGCTAACTTACCAAGGACATGAGGTCTCCTCGCTCCACAACCAAGCACGCTATTGTCACTGCTAGCAATAAGTGTTACAGCTCTATTCTACCGTCCAATTCTTAGGCCGGGACGCAATTGGCAGTCTCTTCAGGAAGAGGCAAGGGTACGTAATTCTGTGCCTAATTTTTCGTCAATATTGAAAGTCGATGGTCGCTGATTGCTGCTATTTAAAAAAGGATTCACACAATTTCTTTTTTCTTGACTACATTTTGCTTGCGATAGGTTGTGGCAGGGAGAATATGCTAGCGATACAGATTTATATTCTACCGTCCTATTGTTAGCTAGGTCGAGACGCACTTGGCAGTCTCTTCAGGAAGAGCATTTACTTCGACATAAAAATCTTCATGTGTGCGCGCTTGGCAAGGGTGTACGTAATTTCTGTGCCTAACTTGTCGTCATTGCTGCTATTTTCAAAAGGATTCACACAATTTCTATATTCTTGATTGTATTTTCTTGCGATAGGTCGTGGCGGGGAGAAAATATATTGGTGCATTCTGGTGCTGCGAGATGGTGTCTAGTCTTCAGGTTTTTTAGTTAATTTGTGAATTAAGTTAGTAATGTGTGGCTTTGGTCTTTAGTTTGTTTATTCGAAGTGAGAGGTTTCATGTTCCGGGATCGAACTTCGCTTGGAACAGAACATCCGGGGCAGGAAGCAGTCTGTGAGAGGATTTAACGTTTGTGGACTAAAAGGGATAGCAATGCAGGATTGGATTTTCGTGCTTTCCGAGAATATATAGTTTTGATTTGGATTTGTTAATGCAGGAATGCAAGTGCCGAGGGCATAGCGTAAAGCAAGGACGCGAATGGAAGAGACTAGATTAAGGAAGTGATTGTAGCAAGGTAGAGTAGGAATTTTGAATAGAAGGCCGGTAGCAGGGGACTGAGTGGTTGGAAGGATATAAGTTCAAGATGATTTCGTCTCTTGCAAAAGGCGTTCTGATTGCGGCAGTGCTGGCATGGTTCTTTGCATCGGATCCCCTGGAACTGTCTTCTTTATCCGGCATTGAGGACTTTCATGCTCAATATGTGGCACCACCACCGTTCAACGTGCTTGCTAACATCACTCGTGACGCAGAGAGCAAATTGCAGGCATCAGAAATCATCGGGACGGGGGAAATCTTTGGACCTGAAAGCATTGCGTTTGATGTTCATGGCAAGGGCCCGTACACAGGACTCAGCGATGGGCGGATAGTGCGCTATGACGGACCAGAGCTAGGTTGGACTACTTTCGCTACTACCAGCACGAAACGGTAAGTAAACTTTCTAGTCTGAGGTCTTTAAGATTCGAGATCTGAATTCTTCAACAATCCGTTATTGCGTGGGAAAATTTCATGGATACCCCTGAAGTTTGCAATATTTTCATAGATACCCCTGCTTTTTCAGAAATTTCACAAATACCCTTGGACCAAAAGTTTCAAGCGTTTTTTTTTTGTTGTGCATGCCACTTCGCACGCATAACAAGAAAGAAGTAGTGTGCGCACACAAAGGGAGAAGGAAGTGACATGCATATAACAAAACAAACGCCTAAATTTTTTGGTCCAAGGGTATTTGTGATATTTCTAAAAAAACAACAGGTGTATCTACGAAAATATTGCAAATTTCAGGGATATCCATGAAATTTTCCCTTATTGCGTTGGGATGTCAGATTGAAGAGTGATGTACGTATCCTGCTCTTTTGGATGTCGAAAAACGTATATGCGTAAAGATGCCGAGATATTTATTTTTGGAGGGTCCTCGAAAGTATCGAATCATGTAAATATGAAAAGGGAGAATGGAAAAAGTTAAAACGATTCTGACTGTCTTCAACTTTGTCGTATTGTCGCCGTTGTACAATTCGATGTTAACTAGTTCGTCCTTCATAATTGTGACTTTGGTATTATTCCGCAAACATGCTTCATTTGACATGATTATGTGCATTCAGGTCAGCCATATGTAAATACAATCACACACCGGAACCACGACTGGATCTCGAGCATATTTGTGGTCGCCCATTGGGACTGCGGTTTGAGAAGAGGACGGGAGAGCTGTACATTGCTGATCCTTACTTTGGAATCTTAAAAGTTGGTCCAGAAGGGGGGTTGGCTGAGCCTGTGGTGACAGGGCTTCACGGAGACCCGTTTAAGTTTTGTAACGATCTTGATTTCGATGAAGATGGAAATCTTTACTTCACAGTTAGTAGCACCAAATACCAACGCAGGTAAGATCTTCCTAGTTTGCTTTGGGTTACCATTTTCTAAGCCTGTAGAGTTGCTGCTATCCACCCGAACCATTTACCCTTGTTTAATATTCACCAATGTTGTCAGTGCAGGCAGTTCTTTCTGTCGAGACTTGAACTTGAGAATACGGGCAGATTTTTGAGATACAATCCAATCAGCAAGGAGACGACGGTCTTGATACAGGGATTACGATTTCCCAACGGTGTGGCAGTGAGCAAGGATGGCACCTTTGTGGTAATTGCGGAATCCAACATGGCAAGGTTAGACTTCTTATATGGCTTTGATTACAGTCTTATGACATTCATATCCTCTGAAGTTGTACATTTTGGACAAAAAATTATGTCATCAGATATTGTTGTGCTGTATCAAAGGTTGATTGATTTTGTAGTTTTACGACCCACGGATTGCCATTGCCTGATTGGCAGGTTATTGAGGTATTGGCTTCAAGGAACCAAAGCTAATACATGGGAAGTATGGTTGAATCTTCCTGGAGTTCCTGACAACGTACGGCGGAATGAGAATGGGGATTTCTGGGTGGCGTTCCATGGCAAACGTACATTGATTGAGATGTACACTGGAGCGGTTCCATGGCTCCGTCACTTCGTTGCCAAACTGCCTATTCCGTCAGGACAAGTGTATGCAATGTTTGCACCTAAACCCCACGCTCTGATTATTCGTTATAGCTCTGAAGGTCAGTTGCTTGAAGTCCTTGAAGATCAGCCAGGAAAAGTGGTCAAGGTAGCAAGCGAGGTAGAAGAACATGACGGAAAGCTGTACATAGGTACCGTTTTATATCCCCAACTAGCTGTCTACACCCTGCCGTCGTGAGTTTAAATCTTCAAATACATCAGTGTGCAATTTTTCTAGCTTTTGAACGCCAACTTTCAATCCAAAGGATAGTGAAGACAAAAAATTTCCAAACGGCTCCACGTCACAGATCTTGGAGACGCATTACCTGGGGTATGATGTCCCTAGGGTCCGTGCGTGCGCTGTAGAAGAACTTGTAGACTAGTGATTACTTAGATGTCCTCTTATGTTTCTGGATTTTTTACATCTACCAAGCTTCTTGGTAAAAAGTCGAAATATATCAGTCTACAGTATATTTAGACATTTAATATGAAATTTTGGTTCATATGATCCATACTGTTTTAAAAGAAATCTGCATGGAGATCATTGAGCAGTCACACACCCTAATTTGGCATATGATAACGTGTCGTACCATGCACGCTCTTGGTAGGTGTGATGAAGCTCCAGGCCATGCTTCTGGGCAAACTGTGATGTAGTTAGCTCTTTTGAAATTATGGTGGGCGATCGCCATCCATCTTCTCTGGCAAATTAAATTCTCGAGGATGAGGGGGAAAGTCTTGTTTCTCAGTTTCCTGGCAAAACGATATCGTGATTTGGCATTTTCGGGTGAGATAATTGTTTAATTTCATAGCTGTCCTGCATGCCGGTCTCATTGGTTTGTTCCTTATTATGGTCTAGATCATGTTCCTCCTTCCCTTCTCATTGATTATTCGGGAGCTTTTGCGGCCGCTCCGGTATTCGTTATCTCCTCTGCCGTGTTTTTTCTGTTCATGCATCTTCCCATTCAATTGTCAGCACTTGCAATGCCATTTTTTTGAATCCAGTCGAAACCTTGAGTAGGCAACCGTTGCTGAAAACGCTTGTGTCATGAGCATAATGTTTGGCACAGGACGTTCGTGACAGAATTTAGGAAGAGAGCTGGTGAATCCAGGCGAATCCCACGGACAACACCCCCATGTGCGACATTAATGCGATGACAAAGCAATAATATTGCGTCCCAAAGTGCTGATCGTCCCTGCCAGTTAAGCCAACCCATCCCCATCATTTCATGCGTACATTTCAAGCCCATACTCTTAATCACAATAAGGAACTAAGTTAAGCCAAAAGGGACTCCTCCTAAACCATCAAAAATTATATAAAATCAGATTCAGTTACGGGGCGATTTCCCCAAACGTTCCTAATTTTTAGGCCAACATTTGTGGCCGATTCTCAGTGGTGTAAAATTTGAAGGCCCACAAATACTTTCAAGGCAAGACACTAGTAATCTCCATACTTAAGTGGACCCTTCAGGAGGTTGACATAAATGAAACCCCTTATGGTTTACACAAATTTGAGACCAACAAGTTGGATAAAATCAAGGAATTAGAAACCAACAACTGCAATCTCCCAACGTGAATTTCAGTCAAATCATAGATATTTCAGTAAAACTAAAGTGTTGATTGGTATTGTTTGGCAATGCAGAATTTTCGTGGTCCTTGACAAAATCCAACAAGGATATATTGCGGTTTAGGGTTCAGTTTGTGCTCCGTTTGAAGCTGTTTGGCGATCCCATTGGGTCCGTGCAACAGGTTTAGAATACTTTGATTTGATCGAAATTCACGTTTCCCACTGATAACGCAATCTGCTACCCCTAATGTTCTATATAAAGGAAACAATGTCTGAATTGACATGTCCTAATTGACTAAATTTGTCCTAGTTGTCCTAGTTGACTAAATGTGTCCAAATTGACACAAAGTTGTTCTAATTGACAGAAAGTATCCAGATTGACACGTCCTAATTGACAAAAAATGACCGAATTGACAGTGTTCCCTTGTAGTGCTATTTCTACAGAAAGGAGGCGACAAATACCTGAAACGAGAACTGCAGCTTTCTGTCCCAATAAAGCGCAAACACAGGAGGCCGCTGTTTGCCAACACACAAGACGCAGGCTCCAGGATGAAGGTACCCGGGAGCATGAGGCAACACAGCAACGTACTTCTCCGGTAACCTACAAGAAAACAGTGTCCAAATTGACACGTCCGAATTGACAAAAAAACGTCTGAATTGACACGTCTGAATCTACAGAAAATGACCAAATTGACAGCGTTCTCTTGTAGGTACCTCTCCTTGGGCGGTGTAGCAGCGATGTAGAACGGATTCACGTCCCACTGAGAGCTGGGGTGCTCCGAGCTGGAGTTCATGTGAAGCATCCATTGTGGATGCTCCAGCAACGCACAGAACAGGTACAGCATTAGGTGAGGGTCAGAGGGCATCATCTCAGAGCTATTCCACAATTTCCTGCTCCACACCTCCGTTCCAAGTCCTGACCAATCGAACTGTTTTGCACACGTCCCGTCTGCTAACTCTGCCAACAGACAATCACAGAGTGAAACCTCTTCTTCTATTATCCCATAGCACCCAAACTAAACAAGCTAATACCCCTTCTGTCCCTCTAAAAAGCTCTAAATCGGGCACAATTCCTGTACCGCTAAAAAGCTCCATTGTGCTAATTTCAAACGCTGAGGAAGCGTTTGCCATGTTCAATGATCTTGTGGGGGCAAGTTAAGCAATCAGGGAGCATTCCTCTCCTAGCAAGCTTGCCCTTGCCCATATGAGGTACCATGGTTTTTACTAATCTTTAAATCATCAATAGTGAGGAGCCAGCAGCATTCACAAACTCTGCACAAATATGGTACTTTTTGCATGGAATTTGGGTGCCCAAACGGCGGCGCCAAAGCTGGAGATTTTGCGTACACTTGGTAAATGAATTCTTGATTTGTGAATGCATGTGTCATTAGCACAAAGACTAAAAGTACAGTTAATCCCTCATAGGGAAACTTTTTGGAGGTTTTAGAGAGACAGAGGGAGTAGTTGATTAGAATAAACTTCCTATACTTATTTCTAGATGCAAAGACGTAGGACGTGGTTTCTGTTTACTATTCATACATTTAACCCATGCCTTCACAAGTTCAGGAGCATGATTGCATTTCGTACCCTCCTAATCCATAACAGCTTTGAATAATGCATGATCAGTTATTTCTGTGTATTGCTTGAACAACAGACCAACTATTCATGCGATTGAAGACATGCTGGGATTAAGCAAACTGACCTCGAACTCGGTGCACCGAGTAGTCAGTACGCATACTGCTGAGAGGAAGAAGGCCCTTTCCCCAGTCGCCTTTCATGAGGGCCCTCAGTTTCTGGTGTTCTGTGACGGCGTTCAAGCACTCCTGAATGACCGGGTTCTCCGCCTTCTCTTGAGTCATGCACTGGAGACCGAAGAGGGATGCTTGAGGAGCTGCAAGGGCGGAAACAACCAACAGATAGGTCTCAGCTCAACGAGATTGGTTTACGCTACAAGAAACATGAGTGAGACCCCTATCACACAGCATCATGATATATATATTTTTTAATACTCCCTCTGTCTCAAAATAAGTGGTCCATTGGAAACTCATGTTTTTTTGTTCCAATCGCACTGATCATATTGTAAGATACGTTATTCATAAGGATCCAAAGTTTATACCACCGCAAATGATGATGAACATTGTATGTGTTCATTGCAATCAACTTAAAAAATTGGGCCTAATAGGCCTCTACATAATCTACCGTACTCAAAACTACTGAGAAAGATACAAAGTTTCTAATGAGCCACTTATATTGGGATTGAGGGAGTCATTATTTTTATATTTGTATTTGTGATTGACTTACTGGGACGCATGTCGCGGGCTTGCAAGAGGGCAGCCTTGAGCTGGTGCATCAATGCGTCTTCGTCAAGAGCAAGGGAACTAAGCCACTCGTCTGCAACCATGCCTTCTGTTGAAGGAGGCGCACTCCGTTCTGTGTTGTACTCGTGAGGGCTCCCTATGTGGCCCACGTTGATTGCAATGCCTAGCCTTGCTGCTCCCGCCATTACCTGCACCAAAAGCCAACTAATTTGTAAGTGCACAAGCTTATTAAAATAGCAGATACTTGCTTGTAGTAACTTTCAAGCATATTTCCACAATTCAAATATGTAAAACGTATGTCTTTTCATTGATATAATTTGTTAACTTCCTTGTAGCTTAGTAGATGGTTTACTTCAACTCTTAAAGATACCGAAGTGGCCACTTTTGACACCTCAGGGGTGAATTACCTTCTCAAGAATACATGTGTTTGAGTCCTACTGATACTTCTATAGATGAATTGATTGATTGAAGAATCAATGCTCATTAAAATATAATATATTTGAAAATAGTCAGTGTGCAAGCAAAAAGATGACTTTGTTAAACAACTCCATGATAAAGACACAGAAGGGCAATGAGATTAAAGTTGTACTAGGACTTCTATTTTAGAGATAATTGGGTGGCAAAACACCAAGAGTAGAAGAGGAGTGTCATGGGGTCCAAATGATTCGTTAATCAGTCCATTTATCTACAGAAAGATCATTAAGGCCCATGACAATAGACTACCCACAATAGACTGCTTTGTTTTGCAACATGGAACACTATTGAATGCTAATTGCAAATTTATAAAGGTTAAGGGTAATTAGAGTAACTGCATTGGGTTGGAATACAGGAGCAAGACGGAAATCCCTGAAATCTATGACTCGTACGGAGTTCAAGAGCAGTCACCTGCCAGTGGCTGGTGTCAAGCTTGAGAACAAGTGGTTTGAGCAGAACGGAAGAGAACCATTGTCGCAAGGAGTCTCGTCCGTGTTCGATATTCTCCCGAAGGCCCAACAACCTTAATCCATGGTGAAACTGTTCAAGTGACATGGGACTCGGCAGTTCACCTTCTCCAAATTTCGGCGGAGATACTCCTTTCGGAATAACTGGAAACATTCGAGTGGGCGGGATGCCACTGCCTGAGTGCGACATCAGAGTGGAATTCAGGGTAGAGTTAGCTGAAAGCCCGCTCATCCCTCCCTCGGTCGGAGGCAGAAATGCTGTTGCAGTTCGTGCTAGAGATGCTAAAATATGCTTGTCCACATCAGCCAGGAACTTTGCAAGGCTCTCTTCGTTTTTGATCACTTCTCTTCTTCCATGTGCTCTCACTCTCGACCAAGGTGAGGCTGAAACCCCCGAAGACAGAGCAACATGCGGTGTCATGGGATAAGACGATACCTGACATCATCATGGAAAAATACTGAATCAGCACCGGCTCAGATGTTGTATGAATCCTACATCTCCCCCCAGTTCTTTACTTTCAAAACTAGAATGTTGGAGCATTGATGAATATTGAATGACAATGTGATGTTTGACGATGTGTCTTCTTCTTCCATTGACGTTTTGTCCATTACCTGCACACTAAACGGGCCTCTCGGAGAAATGCCTGCTACGGTTGGAGGACAAAGAGATGGCCCAGTACCTAGACAGGGACCAGTGAATGGCTCTCAATATTTACTGAGTTCAAGTGGTAGTTATTATCGCTCACTGAAAGAAAGAGGAATTAGGGTTTACTGACCTGCACTTCTGCTGTGACTCCATGTGCGAGCTCCATTGTTGCATCCCTCATTCGGTACTCCAGGATGTACCGGCGCCCAAAACGAGACAGCAGAAGCACCAGCTGCTGAGGCGTGGTGGAGGCATGAGTGTATCAGCTCTGGAGTGCTCCGGAGTTCAGAATCACAGCGTTTCCGCTTGCGTGATGACAGTCCCAGAAGCACTCGCTGGTGAAAGGTGCAAGAGGAAGAAGACGCAACGGCATTTGCACATACTCGCTTTGATGAGCTTTTCATGAGAAGCTTTTGAGTTGCGTCGTTTCTGGATGTGAGTACGTGAGCCAAGTTTCGGAACGTGAAGGCTTTCCAGAGTGCGGTTGTGCAGTGCACAACAAGAATCGTCGCCATCCACTGTGCTGCTCGAACCATCACAACTGAAACAATCCGCAGGCACATGGAAACTTGAGAAATCAACATGGTAAATTGCAAATGTATGATGAATTGAAGAAGATTCTGAGAGCGTAGCTATCTTATCTTACCAGCTATGGCCGGAGGAATGCCGACGACGACAAGTGCAGGAACCGACCATTTCATCCTACAAACGTGAGTACTTTGGAGGATTAGGGTTTCAACGGGCAGCGAAACAGAGTTAGGGTTTGAAGATTTACGAAGAGAACGAGGGTTACCGAAACGTCAAGCCACAGACGCACGACGACAGGAAACAGATCACAGCAATGGCGGTCAGTTCTTTTTTCGAGGGTCTCATGGCGAGCGCAGAGAACGTCGCCGCAAAGCATGCGCTCTCGTACACGTCGAAGTGACGAGCGTGACGAGACAACGAGATTGGTATCAATCCAACCATGCTTGCAAGCGGAACCCTCGACGTGATCAAACCTCCATCACGGTCATGGAAACACGCACTCGTCTCACTGAGAGGAACGATCTTTTCATAAAGTGCAGCATCTCCCGAACTCGAACACAAGCACAAGCCTCGCTTCGATCAAAAGAATCTCGACCGGTCCCCCGTCTCAATTAGGTTTTGATCCACCTGGAAAGCATCTGCAGATTCCTTATCCTCGTTGTCCATTTGCTGCTTCGTCAATGATCCCCTTCACACTGGCACTACCTCTGCGTCTTGCTACCGTCTCTCAACTTACTAAACGTTGCCCTAATTTCTATTGCGGACTGTCAGAGATAGTATACATAGCAATTTCATCACCTGCTCGTCTTTACCTTCATTTCCAAATCTGTTGTAGTTTTTGCAGAGATTTGGTGGAGTGAGATCCTGCTCATCGTCTCGCGGATTCTACGCTCGAGTTGCGCCGAGGATCATCGTGTTTGTGAATATTGTAGAGTAAAACTTCGTCTTCCTCTTCTTCTTCTTCGTCTTCTTCCTCTTCCTCTTCGTCTTCTTCTTCGTCTTCTTCTTCGTCTTCTTCTTCGTCTTCTTCTTCTTCTTTTCGTTTTTGTTACGTCTTGTACGCAACGATGGCCAGTTTTGTGGTATCTGCCTCTGTGCCAGCAGCCGGTACAGTTACGCACGCACTGTACAACTGCGGAAGCTCTCGAACTGGCCACATTCTGCCAGTGGCATCTAGGGTTTGGAGATCGAGGCTGACGACGACTCTGCATAGGAAGGCCGTGACACCGCGATGCTGTGCTACGTTACCAGAATCGGACCAACCCTACTTGAAGGACTTGCGAGTTCCCGAGGCGTGGGCTCGGCCCTCTGTTGCAGCTCAGGTCTGTGATTCTCACAACAATTTAGTGAGCTTTGGGACATTTCTTTTGCCAAAACTCGGTACGGAATGTTTTTGCATATGCGGTTGCGTTTGTGATCTCTTTAGTTAGTTAGGGTTTTGCAAACACGACAACTTAGCATACAATCTTTGCTGGAATTGGAGCTCTCTCTACCTTGGGATTTTCAAACACCTTGGTTCAATAATGATCCAAGGAGCAATTAGGGTTTCCCAACGGGAACGAGTTCTTCCGTTATTTTTTACTCCCTCCGTCCCAAAATGATCTTCTTGTTACACAAAACGTTATAGATTAATCTTAAAAGAACCATTTTTCAAAAAAATGATCTATGAATAGAGTTTGATGTCCTCCTATTGTTCTGAAATTTTGAGTTTCAAATTAGTTTTCAAAGTGTGGTTTCAAAGTGCTTGAAAATTGAAATTTTGAGGCACTTTTGAAGAAGAGCACCGGTGGCCACTCACTTTATGGATGACATGGGATTGGTTAGCATGTCCATGCTTTTGGACTATGTGCACGTGATGCAAGCTTCCTTCCTCCTTCAACAAGATCATTTTGGGACAGAGCGAGTAGTAATCTCTTTGAATTTGAGTGTTTTTTCACTCAAGAATGTTACGGTTGTGTGTTGTTGCTGTTGCAGGAAGCAGAGTGGCTGCGAGGAGCGCTGCATCAGTGGCTGGACGACGAGTACTGCCCGGAGCCAGCAAACGTGGAGATCAGCCAGCGGTGCTCCAAAGTGTACTACTACTGCTTGATGGAGCAGCAAGTGGACGTCGGCGACATCTTGATGCAAATGGTGCGTGACTTGGAGACGTTCTCCTTCAAAGAAAGCTTCCATGGAGCCTTCAGTTCCGCCAACGCCGCCATCGCCCTCATCACCAAGCGCATGGACGAGACGCAGCAGAAAAGCAGCTGAGTTTTTTTTGGTTTGCTTTTCTTTTTGCTCCCCCATGTCTGACTGTATAAAATGTATAGCTGTAGAGAGTGCCAGAGGAATTCATGGTTGTGATAGGCGTGCAAAACACTCACCATTCCCCCCGTTTGAAATGCAAAATTTCTATATTCTTCAACTGGATTTTTCATCTCCTCTTTTCCACTATGGCTTCCACCTCCACATGCCTCGTGTTGTTTTCTGGCCATTCCCCTAGTTTGAAATGCAAAACTTCTATATTCCTTCAACTGGATTTTTCATCTCCTCTTTTCCACTATGGCTTCCGCCTCCACATGCCTCGTGTTGTTTTTTGTGATGGATACCGACATCTCAGATGTAGAATCTAGGGCAAATTTCATGGATACCCCTGAAGTTTGCAATATTTACATAGATACCCCTGCTTTTTCAGAAATTACACAAATACCCTTGGACCATAATTCTTAGGCTTTTATTTGTTGTGCTCGTACTTCCTTTATGACCAATGTTGAAGAAGGGAATGTAATGAAACAAAAATGAAGCATTGTGCGCACGAAGGAAGAACAGGAAGTGGCATGCACAACAAAAACAAATGCCTAAAAATTATGGTCCAAGGTATTTGTGTAATTTCTGGAAAAAGCAGGGGTATCTATGTAAATATTGCAAACTTCAAGGGTATCCATGAAATTTTTCCTAGAATCTACTGGAAAGCTTCAGAAAGTCTTTTGAGTTGTTCTCGGGTTTGTGACATGATCGTGCCCCTTCTTTCACAATTGACGTCTACCGCCAATATGCTTTAAAACTTGTGGTTTGGCTCGGTAACGTATTCGTAGAGCCTTTGTTGAGTCTTCGGAGTGGTGGGGATGTTATTTCTGTGACAAAGTCTGTACCTTTTTGTTTCGAGAAGTTGGAAGGATATTTATGGCCCTTTTGAACTACTTATGGGAGGAACTGATTTCAGTAGTGATCTAGTTTTGGTATGCAAAAAAATTGATGTTGGAAAAACAATCAACCTGTAACAAAGAAGTCTGTATGTGAATATGGTAAGGGAGAAACTTGCATGAGCTAGAAAGGTGAAGTGACAAGGGCGTCATCATAATCGTGCAATTTGCTACTAATGGCATTCCACCAATAGCTAAGGGTGGGGTATAATTTAGAGCTTTTTTTTGGGCATTTTTTTCGATTTGGACGAATGGAGGCAAATTATTCAAATATTGCCCAGTGAAATGTAGACAACATAAGGGTTACTGTTCCAAAAGTAAATAAAGCATTGCTGGGATTAGTATAAGATTATTGTAGGATATAGGGATTATTGTAGGATTATAAGGATTACTACAGGATTAATAATAAAAGGTAGGATGGAGCTGCTTGTAGATTGGCAGTGTGAGACAAAGTTGACACTTCTGTGTAAGAAAGATGCAGATGAGCTTTGGTTGACGAATGGTGTTTTTGAAGGAAGTAATATTGGTATACTGTATATTGATTATTAAAATGTAAACCAGTTAAACTACTGATCTTGCATTGATTTTGTGTTAGTTTTACAATATTTGACAGCAAAATTTGAGTAACCATAACTCATAACTCTTGGGAATTGAATTCCAATATTTTACACAATTAACAATTGATGTATGACTGGATTATAAGAAGTCAAACACAATTAATCTAACCCAAGTAATAAAAATGCCTAAGCTTCAATTAGGCTTGTAAACAACTAAACTATTTTTTTGCTGAAAAGAGGCCTTGTTGACTTGTGGTTGGTTATAAATTCTTGAAAAGGAGAAAAAAATATACATGAATGCGTTGAATTAACTCTAAGACACATAAGGCTATTTAATGGTAGAGCAAATGCGCCATCTAAGCACATGCAACGAGGATAGTTCGAAGCATCACATACACTTGATCCGTGTGATTGCCATAATTGAAGTTATATCTTTAATCAATCATTGGTTTTTTTTTAATTTTTACAGTTTCAATTACTTTATGTTAACCGATTTTGTTTTTCCTTTAAACCCTTCGGTTAAATTCTCAACTTTGTTTGGACATTGTCAAAATATTCTATATTTTGGATTTTCCTAAGAGGAACTTTGAGCCTTGTTGAGTGATGTTATGCACTCCACCATAAGTCTAATTGATCGTCTTTTTTCAATTAAGTTATATTGATAGAATGCATTTCTAAAAAAAACATTAATAAATATCTTATTCCAATCATTCTAAAAAAAATCAAAAATCAAAATAAAAAGCCAAGCTAGAAAGCAAAGAAAAATCATAAGTTTTGTTCACGTGTGATCCATGAAAATCGCATAAGGAGATCGTTCAGTAGGAAGCCAATTCCTGCTTGGAATATTTGGTTCTAAGAATGTGCCCTATACTACTAGAATTGGAATAACTCCCCAATCAACGTGCCTCTGCACGGTCCAGATTTGTCGTCACAAGCCCACAATCAGTTAAGTATGGCATGTAAGCAATGTTGAGGACAGAATGGGAACACGTGCCATATCAATCTATCCACAAAACTCTATTCTACAGCTTCCGCCTTGGCAGTGTGTCGATGTCCGCTGTCTCTGCGAGCTTAAACCCTAAATGCCCAGATTCTGGTTTCCGAAAAATTTCAAGAAACTTGGAAACCTTGTTGAAGGCAAATATTTTAATTTTTTTTAGGTTTTTTCTTGGAAAAGTTGCATGATGAAGTTAGTTTTATTGTTCAAAATCAATTTCCTCTATATCTTTTTTCAATTGTTTTTGGTGGAGGCTTAACTGCAAGCATACATTTTGTGTCATGAATAGTGTCATGAAAAGTGTTATGAATAATGTAGTTAATAGTGTAGTGAATAGTGTCACAAAAGCCTATGAGCACTTGCTACATTGAAAAGACATGCATCAAGTTGAGAAAAAGGTGAAGATTTCCTTTGGGCACTCCCTTAGGTAATAAGGATTTTTTTACTAAAATTGTGACATTTAACAAAATCTAAAAGTGCTTTTGGACTAATTTCAATTGGACGATCTTTGTTATAGAGATTGGGATTCATTCACAACACCAAATAGTGCATTTAGGCTGCCCCACACTAATTCTCATATCTTACTCTTCTACTACTATGAAAATGATTTCCATCACTAATTACTGTAATTTTTTAATTTTAAAGGGCCTTGCAACCACTACAAAGCTGCCAAAAAATAAATTAACAACGTTTAAGTTGAAAACCATGTGAAATCCAAGCATGGTCAACATATAGTATGGGGCAACCTAAATGCACTATTTGGTGTAGTGAATTTTCTTTCATTCAAATTGATTTTAGGTCAATAATTGAAGCTTTTTTTTTGGTATTAGGTGTTTGCACTTTGACACTTGCATTGCAAGCTCATTTGTGAAATTGTGGTCATGGATTTGAAAGCAAGGACATTAGTTCTCAAGTAACAACAATAAACACTAAAGCATTCTAAATGGCTCCTTCCTGATTTTGTATCCAAAAGTTGCCAATTTGCATTAAAAATTTTGGGCAACTCCAAAAAAAGCAAAAAATTCCATACTCATCCTCATTCAATCACAGATATCTTAAAATCCGCATGACCATTTTGGATATTTTTGGGTAGTGCCACCTAGAAACAAGGAAATTCAAGATTTTACGGTTACAATTTTGTTTTGATGTTTGATAATGGTCTTACAAGGACAATTCAAAAACTTCAAAACTGCCTTCCAAAACGAGAAAAACACCCTTGGGCATTTAGGAGAATTCGCACAGCTGCTCAAAGGCCAGCACGGTTGCAATAGAGAAGGCCTTTTCAAGGGTTCAATCTGGTGGCAATGGGTGTTTGGCAAGTGACACAAATCATAATTCTGGCACTTGCATAGAACTAAATAAATAAGACTAAGTTAGTTGTGTACTTCAAACAATCTAGCGGTAATTTTTAGTGGGATTTTTTGGCAAGCAAAAGGCTTGCCTTCATCTTTCTCAGATCACTTCTTTTCCTTCAAATGGGTAATAGGGGTGAAAATTCTCAAAATTTCACTTAGAGGAAAATATTGGAGTTTAGATGTACGTCACAATAGGCCAAATTTGGAAATTTTGAATTCAAATTTGGATTCAAGGACCTTCAAGTGGTTCATCAAATTGGGTGAAATTGAACAACACCAAAATAAGGATTAACTTCTTAGACTTGTTCTTGTTAAGTAAGAAAAAAAATAGAGCTTTTCCTCCTTAGATCCACGTAAAGGGAAAGAGGGGATTTAGGGAAAGATGGAGGCAGGCCATAACTCAGGGCAGTGTTTTTCTTTTGGGCAATTTAAGGTCCAATTGCCTCAAAGCTTCAAGCATATAGAAAAAAAAGAGGGATTTTTTTTCAAAAAATGCCATATTGCAATAATGAAAATTACATAGCAATCTAGGCTTTCATAAAATTCTTGTCAAATTGAAAATTGATGTCATCACTTTAAAATTATTTGAGGTATTGTCTAATCCAATTCCATGTAATAATTAAGTAATGCCAATGGTTATTTGGATGTTTTCTTAAAATGTCAATGAATAATTTTTGCTTACAAAATTAACCCCATGATCTTGCAAAAATTCATGCATAGGGGCCACCTTCAACTCCAACCAAAAATAGGATGGAGCCTGCAAGTTACAAACCATTTTCAATGAATGCCACACAAGCATTGGTCAGAAAACCAAAAAAACCGTGATTCAAGGGGAGGCAAGAGAGTTCGATGCATGATGTCACTATGCCGTTTGTGACAAGGTTTTTTTTTTGTTTTCTCACCAATGCTTGTGTGGCATTTTTTGAAAATGATTTGTAACTTGCGAGCTCCATCGCTATTTTGGTTGGAGTTGAAGGTGGCCCCTATGTATGGATTTTTGTAGCATCATGGGATTTTTTTGTAAGCTAAAAGTATTGATTAGATTTTTTTGAAAGTATCCAAATAATCATTGGCATTACTTGATTATTTCATGAAATTGGATTAGGCAACACCTCAAACAAGTTTAAAATGGTGGCATCAATTTTCAATTTGATGATAATTTTATGAAAACCTTGGCTGCAATGCAATTTTCATTAATGCAATCTGGCATTTTTTGAGTTTTTTCCCTTTTTTTTTCTGTAGGCTTGAAGCTCACCTTTTATTTTTTTGAGGCAATTGGGCCTTAAAATTGCCCAAAAAAAAAACACTGGTTCGTGATGCTTGCCAGAACGATTTCAAAACCAGACACGTTGACAGACAGCCATTGACCATCGTTCGTGTCCGATTCACGTTTTCAACTCTACAATTTAGCATTTTATTAACTTATTTGTTATTGTTATCAATCTGACATTCTGACATCATTCCTCACAACAGTTTTGGGAAAATCAATGGTGAAACTTTTGCGGATCACCGCTTTCTCACCATTATCCATCTTTGATTGATTCGAGTTCTCTTCTCCAGTGAGGTTGCGGTGATCCTCCTCATCCACTCCAGATTCTTTAATTGTGCTTCCGAAATCGGTGACGTTGTAGTAGAGACGGACTTACTTACTTACTCCCCGCGAGCCGGAATCAACAAAATTTGACCTAACATTGTCCATCCTGTCCTGGTGCAATTCGCTTTGACAAATCCGGTATACTACTACTACCAATTGAATTGTAGTTTGCTATATTGTGCTTTAGGCTTATTTCTTAGTGAGAATTGAGCAAGGGAAGCTGGTGTGGAAGGGTGTGGTTAGGGTTTGGAAGGGCTTAGAAGGTGTGGTTAGGGTTTGTAGCTTTTGGATTGACCTGCATTTTGTGCTGCATTTTATGAGGAATTGATTAGAAATTGGTGATGTTGTAGTAGAGACGGATTTGCCTACTCCACGTGAGTCGGAATCAACAAAATTTGACCTAAAATTGTCCATCCTGGTGCAATTCGCTTTGACAAATCCGGTATAACTTACTACTACTACCAGTTGAATTGTAGTTTGCTATAGTGTTATTAAGCTAAATTTTTAGTAAGAATTGAGCAAGGGAAGCTGGTGTGGAAGGGTGTGGTTAGGGTGTGGTTAGGGTTTGGAAGGTGTGGTAAGGTGGAAGCACCCATTGCCACCACCGCCCCCATTTCCAACTACTAGGGTGTGCTAATTCCACCATGAGCAAGGATAGGTGCTTAAGAATGCGTTGTTTTGTCTTTTTCAATATTGGGACTACTTAAGTCATGCTACATGTTCTAAAGTGAGGTAGGAAGTAATGAGCTGAAAATAGTTTGGCTAGTATCGGAATTGCATACATCTAGACATTGGCAATGTGTGTGGAACACTTTTTGACTCCCAAAATTCACAGTAATTTCAGTTTTGCAAATAAAATTATGAAAAATTTGCAATCCCAATATTTCTTATCTTCCTACGCGGGGAAATAATTTTTTGCCTCATACTCTTTGTAGTTTTCTGCAGAATCGCTTAAGTTATCGCATATGGGTGCTTCCACCTTAGGGTTTGTGACTTTTGGATTGTCCTGCATTTTATGAGGAATGGATTTAAAATCGGTGACGTTGTAGTAGAGACGGATTTGCTTACTCCCCGCGAGTCGGAATCAACAAAATTTGACCTAAAATTGTCCATCCTGGTGCAATTTGCTTTGACAAATCCGGTATAACTTACTACTACTACTACCAGTTGAATTGTAGTTTGCTATTGTGTTATTAAGCT
This sequence comes from Ulota crispa, assembly GCA_963920765.1. Classification (NCBI taxonomy): domain Eukaryota; kingdom Viridiplantae; phylum Streptophyta; class Bryopsida; order Orthotrichales; family Orthotrichaceae; genus Ulota; species Ulota crispa. The sequence goes on along the minus strand of OY987250.1, from coordinate 5,057,270 downwards.
AATAATTTGTTTAGTGAGAATTGAGCAACAGAAGCTGGTGTGGAAGAGTGTGGTTAGGGTTTGGAAGGTGAGAGTTAGGGTTTGTGACTTTTGGATTGTCCTGCATTTTGTGAGGAACCGATTGGATGTGCAGAAGTGGTGATGGCGGCGAGCACCATGAGGGCGTTAGTGTGCCGCAAACTCGGCGATCCGACGCTGCCCCTGTCGGACTCCGCCTCGCCGATCTACGTCGACGAGCAGCGTCCCAAGCCGAAGCTGTCGTCGTCGTCTAATTCGGTGTTGGTGAAGATCGTAGCGTCGAGTGTGAACTTCGCAACGGGCTTGCAGATCGAGGGCAAGTACCAGGAGAAGCCTGTGTTGCCGTACGTCCCGGGGGAGGATTTCTCCGGCACCGTGCTGGCCGTTGGCGATGGCGTGACGAAGGTGAAAGCAGGGGATGCCGTGTGCGGGGTGGCGGGGGGCGGTGCTTACGCCGAGGAGCTTCTCGTTGATGCGTCCAGTGTGTAAGTGTTCTAAACCCTAATCTGCTCCACAGCCAAACGATAATGATGAAACATTATGGACTAAGGTAGGAGGGTCTAATTCGGAGCAGGCTCTAAAATGGAGCACCATCTCAAATGTACTCTGTTTGTACATGTTGTTTTTCATAGCCCTTCAACAATATACATGAGATGTGCATTGGAGGAGGTGCTCCCTTTTAGAGTCTTATGCCCTTTACACTTCAAAATTTCATAATTAATTCCATGAAGTTCCAAAAAATATGAAACAACTTGGGTTAGATGTCAATTCCTCTTATCTTTGAAGGAAAATTTAGTGAAAATCATTTCAAGAAGTTTCACCTCCCCAAAATTCAATTTCAGCCCTTAGATGCTCCATTTATGAGCCTCCTACCTTGACAAGAGGAAGGAATTGGCATCTAACCCAAGCTGTTTCATATTTTTTGGAGTTTTGTGGAACTAGTTATGAATTTTTGAAGTTGAAGTGGCATAGGGCTCTAAAACTGTCCACGTCCTCAAATGTACTCTGCTTGTACACTGCTGAAGTCTATGAAAAACATGTACCAACTAGTACATTTGGGAAGGTGGACGGTTTTAGAGCTTGAGCAGAATTTGAGCATCCTACCTTAGGTAATGGTCACCATGTGAGCCAATCATACCACTACCACTAAAATCACAGCGACTTTTTGTAATATCACATCTCTAGTCTGTAGATGTAATTTGACTTTTTGTAATATCACATCTCTAGTCTGTAGATGTAATTTGAAGACTGAAATTTTTACTTTGCATTCTATCTAACATATGAAAATCTTAATAAAATTCTAATTGTGAATGTGTAGCATAGCAAGCGCCAACCTCTAGTATGGTTCCCCTAGTATGGTTTGTACTCTTGAGTTGCACATCAATGAGAGGTAGCCGCATAATTACAAGCCAATATGGTTTGTAATTGACCAACTCTTGAGTTGCACAGCAATGAGAGGTGTAGCAGCAGAATTATAGACCAATATGGTTTGGACAACCCTATTGTGAGCGTAAAATGGTGAACCATGAGAGAGGTGAGCCAAGATTTCTGTGAGCGGGAATCAATTTTGAGCTCAAAATCAGTGGAAAAGCTTATAAAATGGCAAGCTTTTCAAGATATGAAAGTTTAAAATGCACAATTATAGGGTAGGGCCCTATGTACACGATTATAGGTGAAACTTGGTATTCTGACAAGTTCATTGTTCACGGATTCCCGCTCAGGGTATAGCATTCCCTAAATTGGTCAAAAGCATGGTCATTACTTATTGTTTGCAATTGGCTAACAACAAGAATTGAGACATAGGGCAACCTATCATGCCAATTTAGACAAAGAAATGACTATATGTGAGCACAATCATGCTTAACAATTATTGAATTTGTTGAGTTTGTTGAATTTCATTTGTCTCCCTCACGTGCCATTTTTGAATGGATGGTGGAGATTGAGCAAGCTGTCAATTGAGGGAAGATATGTGGCGAGATAAGATTTTGGACGCACGTTTTTATAGTAGATTATTGTTGCTAATTGAGGGTGGAGATTTTTTCTTGCACCTTTGTTTTTATTTCAGGTTTGTTTTCACAAACTCTTGTCATGGAGATTGGCGCTTTTGCAATGCCCTTTTTCCAAATAAAATTAATTATGCCATGAGCACAAAGATTATGAATATTAGTTTCTAGTTACCATGTGGTTTTTCATTAACAACCCCATCATGATGATGTACCTCACAAAGAATATCACTTATGGTTGATAATGTGGTTGATTGAAGCCAATCCAAACAAGCGCCGTTTTTGAAACTTGTGCTGTTGGCTGTTACAAAATTTGAGTGCCTTTGCATTTGTACTTGGTCTCGTAGCTTTGTCTAGTCCCTTTGGCCCTTGAATTACCACTTAGTTTAAATTGAGCTTAATATTCTTTTAACAGGTTATATGGAGACTTGCTTTTTATCTGACTTTTTTGTTTGATTTCTCCACCAATGCTCTTCACTGATTCTAATGGTGTAAAGAATTCGGTCTTGTTGAAACACATTTTCCAAAGTAAGATCAGTCGAATTGGTCATGTAAAAATCATGGATCCTTGGTCCTTCAACTCTTCGGGTTTTCATATTTATTAGCAGTTTTGCGTAGGACCTTTTCCCAGTATTATTTATTTTTCTCGCCAATACATGTAATGTGTAGGTACAAGGTGCCAAACGGATGCGATCTATTGCAAGCTGGAGGTCTCCCAATAGCATTTGGTACATCTCATGTAGGACTGGTCCATCGTGCCAATCTGAAAGCAGGCCAGGTATTGTTTTCCATACTATACATTATGTTTAATAGTGCTACCAACCACGTAGCGCTAAACCCTAAACCCTAAAACCGGGGTTCGAAGGTGCATTGGAAGTTCACTAACTACATTATGCGATAACTAACAAGGAGTTGGGTTTTGAAGTTTGCTAACTTTGTGCTACTTGACAAGTAGCAGTGGATTGAGCAATTCAAACCATTGGTATAAGCACTATTAGTTAATTGAGGAGTTAGCTTACCGGAAAGGAATGTGAATCATTGCAGGTTAGTTAGAGTTGGCACCAATTTGCTACACCAGACATCGTGAGCAGTGCATGCCTTTGTTAATCGTATTGCAGTTAGGGCATCTGCACCCTTGGCTCTTCAAGTTTGACTGGCCAAAAGTTTACACCTATTTTTGAAAAGTCATAATTTTTTTGTCCCCACCCTTGCTCACCAAATATGCCTCATAAATAGTCAATTCATAATTACCAAGTGGAATCTAGGATAAACCTCACTAAACTTGGAATGAATAGTAAATTTAAGGGCCATTGGTTCTCACACTAGAGTTGAGTGACATGAGCATATATTGTGGGGCTTGGAGCACTTATCATCCAGGCACGTGTCAAACCCTTAGTGCGTAAGGGTGCAGATGCCCTTAGCTAGAATTGTATTTAGTTTCTGAAAGTAGGGGCTACAGGAGTCAGTGGGACTTGCTTGTACGACATGAGACCCGACCTAGCAAAATACTTGGGACTCCTTTTAAAGTCCTTAGCATACCCTTTTTTTGATAAAATGCACATGTATTGAGCAGGTACTTCTCGTGCTGGGTGCTGCTGGGGGAGTGGGTTCGTCTGCTGTGCAGATTGGCAAGCTCTTGGGTGCAGTTGTCATTGGTGTGGCCAGGTTAATATAGGCTTTCATCTCTACTTTATTCTCCCATAAACAGTGTGGTTCATCACTCTTTGGAATCTCTTGTTTTTACGAGCATCAAATATTTGCATAGATTTTCATTGAGCACTGGTTAGTATTCTTATTGTAAACTTAACTCCTAATTCGCAAGATGCCCATTGAATTACAGCATTTAGAAAGGTTTAAGGAAGGTAACAAACATACAAATAGAATGAAGAAATTGTAATTGTACGTTTTTGGACGATGTTTGAAAAGTCACTATACCAAATAGTGCATTTAGGTTGCCCTTCACTAATTTATCGACATTTCACACTATGTAAATACCTACTGCTGTTACAGTAATTTTCAGCAATAATTGTTGCAATAAGCAACTTTTAAATGCCTTGACAACAACAAATAGTTGCGGTAGACAAATTAGCGATGTCCATGTCATAAACCATGTGAAATCCTAATATTTAAATAGTTACATATGCCTCTTGGTGGTCAAAGCATGAGTCATGAGGTAACTTTCCATGATAAGGCAACCTAATTGATAAGTCAACCTAAATGCACTATTGGTGTACAATTTCCGAAGTAGACTTCTTTTTCTGGACGTGGGAGCTTAGGGTTTAAGGTTTGACTAACCCATGGACAACGGAACAGGGGCCAGGAGAAGGCGGAGTTGCTGAAAACACTCGGAGCTGATCTTGTTGTGGATCCCAGTGATGGTGGGCTGATCAAAACCGTGAAAGCATTCTTGACCTCCCGGAAGCTCAGAGGCGTCGATGTTCTGTATGATCCAGTTGGTGGCAAGCTTTTCAAAGACAGCATGAAGCTCTTGAGCTGGGGTGCCCAAATCCTGATCATAGGATTTACAAGTGGAGAAATTCCCAGCATCCCTGCTAACATTTTACTCGTCAAGGTATGTACTAAGCTAATGTAAAGAGCCTTTGCTGCATGTGTTTATTAGGGAAATTTCATGGATGCCCCTGAAGTTTGCAATATTTACATAGATACCCCTGCTACCCTTGGACCAAAATTTTCAGGCGTTTGTTTTGTTGTGCATGCCACCTCTCTTCTTCCTTTGTGTGCAAGTTGCTTCTTTTTTGTTTCATTACATTCCCTTCTTCAACATTGGACAGTGTTCCTTAAACTGGCTAACTTTTGCAGGATTGCTAACAAAATTCTCATGCAGCTAAAAAAAATGTGAACTTCCCAGTGTTAAATTTGAAAAATTTAGCTGTTTAGCAGTGTTTTTAGCTACTTGTGCTACAAGTGAAAATTATATTTGGGATCACCGCATTGGTCATGAAAAAAGTACAAGCACAACAATTAAATGCCTAACAATTATGGTCCAAGGGTATTTGTGCAATTTCTGAAAAAGCAGGGGTATCTGTGTAAATATTGCAAACTTCAGGGGTATCCATGAAATTTTCCGATTTTATTGTGCTTGCAACTAAAGTGAGAGTCTTATATTTTTACTAAGAGTCAAAGTTTGTCGTTATCTTTGCAGAATTTGACGGTTCATGGCTTGTATTGGGGAAGTTACAGTAAATTCCAGCCTCAAGTAATACAAGACTCTATGCAAACATTGCTTGAGATGTTGACAAATGGCAGTTTGCACGTTCATATTTCTCACAAATTCCCGCTTTCTGAGGTATAACTTTATCTACAACGTGTACTTCTGTTGGGTTTTTTCCTGTGACTTAAAATAATAGTTTCTTTCGGTAAGTTTTAGATTTATTTCTGGTGTTTTTATCCCTTTTCTTAAAGTGCACATTGTTAAACATGTGTTGCTGCTATTGTACTCTGCAAACTTATTGCTATTTTTGGTCTAGAAAACTGGTTCATGTGTTGTGGTTCTAACTGTTTTACATGAAAATCCCATTATTCCTCGAGCTCAATTAACATTGATTATGTTACCTTTCTGTGCAGGCGAATAAAGCTTTTGCAGTGTTGAGGCAACGTGAAGTGAAGGGGAAAGTGATGATTCTGCCTGGGTCCAGTTCAGAAAACCCTAAGTCAAAGCTGTAGGAAATATGTAGATTCCCAAATTGTCAATAGTCCCTTGTTAAATTCCGAAAACTTTGTTGATGCTCATGACTCAGCCTCCTGATGCAGTTTTCTCTGGAGTAGAGTTTTAAAACGTAGTTCGGGACCAACCTCTACGCTTACTGGCCTTGTACAGCCCATACCTCTGTAATATCACCTTCTCTGGTAGCCATATCCTTTGTTTTGTTACTCAACCCCGAGGGAAAAAACTCACCAGGTTCAAATGTCACTCAGTACTCATTTCAATGTGTAGCCAATAAGGAGGAATAAGAAAAGATGCACAAATCATTTCATAAGGCTCAAAAGGGCAGTTGACAGTGGGCCAATTTTATTAGCAGAAAGTATTAGTACTTGCATCTCAAGGCTAGGAACTTATAATCGGATGACATGTGCCAACAGGAAAAACGAATTCGAGATTTAAATTATGTTGCGTGGAGGAAGAATAAGCTTATTTGCTATATTATTCTCAGCTGCACCTGCAGATTACTGCTACAATCCTTATTTTGAGTAGAAAGAATATAACGATGATGATAATGTGAATGCCACGCAGTCTCTGATCTCGCTTCTAAAATCTAAAATCTAAAGCCATGGAGCTCTACTGCACCACCTTGATAGAATGCTTGAACTTCTTCTCAATGACAAGGAAACGTTAACCTGGCTGAGACGCCTCTTCAACTTTGAAGAAGGTATAGGACAAGATTATCGAATTGATACCGTCCATTTTGGGGTCGGTTGCGAACTCCGGATCGATGAAGAAAAACACCTGCACCATGCCACAGGGACTATTCAAAAACCGAACATGCAACGTGGATTGATTAAAACACTTTTGCTGTCACAAGGTTTTTTGCAAAATTAGATTGTTTCGAGAACATTTAGACATCAAAACAAGAAATTTTCCCAGTGACCACACAACGATTTTTCTGTAAGTAGGTCTCCATATGATCGTTGTAACCAGAAGATGACCCCATGAACCGTAAAAACAATTCTTTTTGTGATGTAATTTGAATAAGTATAATTTACCAAAACCCTATTTTGTTCACTCGTAGTCACAAAGCTCATCAACCATGACTTACTGGCATGTCAATTTTTTCACCAGGAAGAAGTCGCTGCTCTTCAAAACAAAAGCACTGGATTTTGTTGAAGTAGAGTCCCGCCTGGATCCATGACAAGTTTCAGCCAAAATCTTTGGTTCGATTGCGTATCAACTAGCTCATTACTGAAAAAAATATTAACAGACTCATGCAAAGCCGGCTTATTAACAGAATGTGAATGTAATTTAAGAGGAGCAATGATCAAGTAGGCCAACAGATTTATATCAATGTTGAAATTAACTATACCAAATGGGCACGCACGTAAAGCAAGTAATAATGTACTCTTCACCTCCGATCAATGCAGACAAAATCTTGCTCCGTGCAGACACAAAAGGAGAGATAAGATTTGAGAAGCAACATCAGTACAAGAGGAATTCCAAACCAAATCAGGTCTCTGACCTTCATGGGAGTCACATTGTAAGTAGAGACACCAGTGATGGGAGTTGAGCTTGTATTCTCAGCAGTATAGAATGCAAGGGTGCTCTGTCCTGGTCTCAACCGAATCTGAAATGTACATCACAGTAAGTGATTAGTAGCTTCTTGACCATAAACCTGATAAAACCCGCATTATGCACTGATCATAATTTTAGACTATTAACGAACTTAGAATGGTGGATTATAATGGAAGGATAAGCCTTTGAGCTAATCATGTTTGTTTCTTGAGAATGACTAAACTTCAAGCAAACTCATCCTAAGATAAATCATAATATTTAATGTGCCTCCTACAATCTACATAACTCCGCAAACCAATTTTCTCGGCCCAGCAGCTCTTTTCATTCAATCAGTCAAAAAACTTCCAAAACAAATTTAACATCACGGCAAATTGCAAATGAACACCAAGGAGTAAGAGCGTCAACATACCTCACGTTGGCAAGGAGTGAACTTCCAAGGCATACCATCTGCAACATCTGCATTGAACTGTACCACCAACTCCCTTCCACACATCACAAACAGGCAAGGTTAGCATGTAGGGATTCAACAGTCTTCCCTCATCAGATAATAGTCATTTCTTAATACTGCTATTAATTTCAGATTAAAATTCGAAGAAATCAAAAAGTACATCCATGCACAAACAGAATCCATTCACAACATGTACTGTACAACCAAGGAAAATAACACCTCTACTCTTGTTACAAGAGTTACATTAACTTCTTCATATAGGTTCTGTCCAAACTCTCCTGATATTCCAAAGAGCAGAATAACCTCACCTACTTTCTGCAGCAGACTCTTCAGTCTGGTGGCGGGCGATTTTCTCTTCTACAGTCTGCACGAGAGACATCTAGTCACTTCATCTGGTACATCCTCGTATTGCAACGCAGCACGCCTATTAAGAAGATAGTAGCTTTGTTGATGTTTATGATACAAAGGCAATTGGTGTTTATATTTATGAAAAAAATTCATGGATACCCCTGAAGTTTGCAATATTTTCATAGATACCCCTGCTTTTTTTCAGAAATATCACAAATACCCTTGGACCAAAAAATTTAGGGGTTTGTTTTGTTGTGCATGTCACTTGCTAGAGAAGTGGCATGCATAACAAAACAAACGCCTAAAATTGTTTGGTCCAAAAGTATTTATGATATTTCTGAAAAAGCAGGGGTATCTATGAAAATATTGCAAACTTTAGGGGTATCCATGAAATTTTATTAGGGCCATGAAAACGTAAAATATTACAAATAGGGGCGTAATTTCAAAATAATTACAAATAGGAGAACGATTTCAAAAAAAATTGTAAATTTTTGTAAATTTTTTTGGATTGGAAATTATTTGATTTAGACACATCACATTAAATGTTAGCTAATTTTCAAAAAGCTTAAAAGTCTCTCCAAATCAAGTCTAAATAAAGAAGTTTTAGTAAAAGGGATGGCAAATTTTGAAGACATTTATATTTTTGGCAGTTAGCTAACATTTAACGTGATGTACTTAAATCAACCAATGTCCAAACCAAAAAAAATCACAAAAATTTACAACCTTTTTTGAAATTGTGCCCCTATTTGTAATTATTTGGAAACTACGCCCCTATTTGTAATATTTTACGTTTCATGCCCTTATTTGTAATTTCCCCCTCATATTTACGTTTTAAAAAGTTTCGAGGAAGGAGTAATGAGATAACTGCAGTATCACTCACCTCCCTTCTTTGCACAGTGCCGCCATAGCCTGTAGCTTGACAGAATTTGCGATAAAGAGGAACGGCAGCGTAGGTGGCACCCACCATGGCTGTCACCATCGCCACCAGATACATTAGCATTGCTTCTGACTTCTTCTTCCCAGCATTTTGACTCTCCCATGTCAGCTTGGCTCTGCGGAAGCTTTCCTTGGCTGCAACTTCAGCTTGGCTGCTAAACTCACGTGTATTACTGTCTAAAACACTCCAGCCAGGCTTTGACTGAAATTCTAACCTTTGCAGAGAAGTTCTGTTCAACCTGGGCTTGTTTAGTGAATTCCATATACAGCGCCTTGAGTCAATTCTATTTGCTATTGAAGGAGAGGAGGGTAAGGTTTCCAAATGAGTAGTTATAACTTCACGGGCGTACAATTTTGACCTGGAAAACAGAAACAAAACCTTCAATACCAAGGCTTTCCAACGTAGATCGAAAGAACAAAAGCCATCCTTATCACCATGTAGTGTGCACAATGCAAGCAAACATGAAACAATTTGATGTTGCAAATAAGCACTATGGATGACCCATCTTGAATAGATTTGAAGAACCCCAACATGAAGCACTACAACCAAGTGGTTTCAATTTAGAAGGCATGATGTTTTTCATGTTTACAAACAAGGATAAAAATAACAACTTGTTCCTTATGTTGGAGTTGGTCAATTATGTCTTCTTATGTGGTTCTAAACGATATCAAGGTACACGTTTCAATTGCACATTCAAAACCCTAGTTCTCATAATTCTAAACACTTCAAGAGTAGAAAAAGCGCTTCAGACAGAGGATTTGCACAGAACTAGCTACTGCAGTTACCTTGCAACGAAAGTTGAAGAGAAAACATGCAATGACGTTGTGAAAGAAACCAAGTAACAAATTCAATTGCACATTAGAGAAACCCTAATTTCCACAATTCGAAACATTGAAAGAGTAGATAAAACAGCATTTCATGCGGTTACAGTAAAACGAAAGAGGGGAGGAGTGAGGAAGAAATACACAACGGTTTTTTTGAAAGCCTTCTTTAACACCACGCATCCAATTCAATTGCACACTGGAAAAACCCTAATCTTCTAAAATTCTGAAGATTGGAGGGGTGTCGAAAAGCGCAGATTCTCACAGAAGTAGCTGCTGTTGTAGTGAAATATGTACGGGAGGAAGAAGAGAGAACATACAATGACTTTGTGAAAGAAACCAGGTAACAATTTCAATTGTACACTGGAGAAGCCCTAATTTCCACAATTCGAAACGTTGAAAGAATAGATAAAACAGCATTTCATACGGTTACAGTAAAATAAAAGAGGGGAGGAGTGAGGAAGAAACACACAACGGTTTTTTGAAAGCCTTCTTTAACACCACGCAACCAATTCAATTGCACACAAGACAAACCCTAATTTTCTAAAAAGTTCTGAAGATTGGAGGTGTCGAAAAGCGCAGATTTCTCACAGAAGTAAGTTTAGCTGCTGTTGTAGTGGAATATGAACGGGAGAAAGAAGAGAACATACGAAAAAATTGTGAAACTGAGGTCCGTCGATAAAGTGCTCGTCCCCGTAGACAAGCCCGAACGATGCCATGCTTCCTGTAATTGCTGAGCGCAGCGCCACCGAGGCAGCATCCACAATTGTGCCCTGACCATTCCTCGACGCAAGTCGTGAGAAGATAGCTGATGTTTTTTTGGAGAAAAGCTTCGAGCACTACTCTCTCGCACGGGATTCTGCTACAGATATGACGGAGTCGTGCGTCTGCACGAACAGAGCTTTTAGGGTTTAAGGTAGACGACCCATACCCGACCCTTAACCCCTGAGCACCCAGGCCATATTCACTCAAATCCATACCCTTGTGTACTTAGGGGCAGTTCACACTACGTCCCACATGTCAAGTCCCACTGAAATTTGATGAAATTTGATGAAATCTGGGAATCTGATTGGCAAAAAGGTAAAAGATGGGATTTTGCGTTTCAAACTATATCCCAAGTCCCACATCCCACTTGCTTACTTGAAGCCTACATGGCAGCACTTTTCCAAGTTTTGGCGCCAAAAAAAGTGGGACTTCACTCCAAGGAGTTTAGCATTTTGGAAAACCCATCTTTTAACCCAAGTCCCATCTTTCCCCATCTTCTCTAGCCCAAAAAGATGGGATTTTGCACTCTCGTGGGACTTCATCAGATGGGATGTGGGACGTAGTCTGAAATGCCCCTTAGTCCAATAAAAGTAGGGACCAACTAGGTGGACACTTCCCAATTGCTACACGGACACCCCCCATAGTCAAATCTATTAAATTTGAGATTATTATTACTCTAAAATATGAAATCAACCAAAGCAATACTTTAGCGCACATTTGCTTCTACAAGCATTGCAAACACACAACAAATTTGCCTCATTTGTGACATGGTTAGGAGTTAAACCAATTGCTCCCTTCATTTATTGGTTTGACTCTTGACCATGTCACAAATGAGGCGGATTTGTTGTATGTTTGCAATGCTTGTAAACTCAAATGTATGCTAAACTATTGCTTTGATTTTATTTCAAATTTAAGCATAATAGTAATCTCAAATTTAATAAATTTGGCTATGGGGGGTGTCCGCGTAGCAATTGGGGGGTGTCCACCTAGTCGGTCCCTAAAAGTATTACCTAAGTAGAGTCAAATAGATTGAATTTTTTTGAGTGGTAGTAGATACATGCCTAAAGGTACATGAAAAAGTACAAGTCCTTTGACTTTACCATTAAGAAGAGGTTAAGAGTCAAACATGGACATTTTTCAAAACTGAGCACCCCATTTTGAAGTCCTGAGGCGCTCAAGGGTTAACCCTTAAAGGACTGAACTACTATAATACATACTACAGTATGTATGTTGATGTATAAGGTAAGAGGTTCTAATTGCGATTAGCTCTAAGAACATCTGACATTTTACAAGAAATATCTATTATTGTCATTAATGAGTTAAGTAGGCTTAGCATATTGCTAAGCTTACCTAACTCAGCCTACCTAACTCATCAATGACAGTCAAAGATAATTCTTGTAAAATGTCAGATGTTCCTAAAGTTGATCGCAATTATAGCCTAATTGAAATTAGAACCTCTTACCTTAACTAGCGTTTGTTACCAATAAAGAGTTTTAATTTGGGATCTTGACTACCTCACTAGAATAGCATTGAACTATATTCTAACTTCTTTGTTGATCTCAATTGTAACAAAGGTGTGGATGCACTCCAAATACAAGAAAAATACTCCTTATTGTATTGGTCGCAAAGGGTTGCTTGGTTGTTCAAGGGTTAAAGGGTTTGGGGTACCCCAAGCTCTCGGAAAATTCAAGAAAAAAATCAACAAGGTTAACCTTTCAACAAGTTGTTGTGGAACATAATTTTTGTAGAAATGAGTATTGTAGATTATTTTATATTAACCCCTAAATTCCTAAGTGTCCCTTTAAGGGACAAATGAGATTTTGGGCAAGTACTTACGGCCTCAATTTTTGTCCTAATTTTTTGAAACTTTTTTTGAAGATAGGAAAACACGTTAGCTTTTGGGGGATATAACTTTTGTTCTAATCTATTCCTGGGAGCAAAAGTTATGCCCATATAAGCAAAAAAATTATGGAGATCAGGCAACAAACAAAATTTTACAGAAACTTGGTTTTCTTTTTTGATTTTTTTCTCTCATAAGTTAAAGTTTTGCCTACATTTGAAGCTTTGATTCATTCCATTTGGACTAGTTAGGAGAAACCTATGGACAATCTTGTTTTTTGGGCAATTCAAGCATCTTCTTGAAAACATAACTTACAAAAGTTCATTTTTGAATGCAAATTAACATTTTTTCAAAAAAAATTGTTGAGAAGGGTGAAGTTTGCTTTCTAAAACAATCTCACTATTAGGATTATTGCGATTCAATTCCATTGTAGGGTTATTAACCATTTAAGTTTTTGTTCAATCTCATACCTTCTACCTAATGTTTTTTTTAAGAATGAAAATTAAGTATTTTTTGTTTTGATATTTTTCTAAAGATTCTCAACTCAATTTTCCACAATAAAAAAATCTCAAAACTCTGTGGTGCAAAAATCTTAAGTTGAGAGGCAAAACTCTGAATGAATCACTTAATGCATTTTAGAATTGACATGCGACATAACATTTGCAAACTTTATTCATTTGAGATAAAAGTTATAATAAACTTTCAAATAAAAAGGAGATCATTCAAAGTACTAAATCCAATATAAATAATATAGGTATACTACAAATCTAAGACATTAATTTTTTTACAACTATATAGAGGCACAAGGTTTGGTGTTATCCTATGCACAAGACTGTATCTAGTATGGATCTATACATGCGGCTAGGTATTCAAAGGGCCATGTTGTATTCAATAAAAAGTCAAAGCAAATGTGAATTAACAAAAACAATAAAAAATGAAAAAAACTCAAAATTTAAAATCAATCAAAGTGTCATTGGCTTACAACCTATATCATAGCAAAAAAATGTGTCCAAATTAAATTTAAATTTAAATAAAAAAGAAATGTCTAACAAAAAAATTGGGGAGTAAAATAAATATCAAAGTTTTGTAAATGAATTTTTTCTAATCTATTAATAGAAAATTTAGCACAAAATCAATAGAAAATCAACCACAAATTTTTGTTTTTTTTTGTTAATTTGAACGTGTTAGTTTGTATACTTTTCAACAAAGGTTGGTTTATTTTGTTGATTTTTGTTGATTTTTTGTTAATATTTTGCTAAATTTTTATTGCTTTTCTATTATTTTTTCTTCAAGAGTAATTTAGTTTTCATAGAAGAAAATGAAATAATAAGAGAAACATAGAAAAAAAAATGGTTGGGCATGCACCAACCAGTTCTAACAAGCCAATCCAAGCAAGGCAATAGTGGCCTACCATAGGCCAAGACAGCTATAGCAGTCTGCTGTGGTGGGGGTTCAAACTCTCAACCACTTGGTTGGAATTTCTTATCTTTGCCACTACACCATTCCCAAGCAAGTATGTATATTGTGTAGATGAATAAAAATTATATTTCTACATTACATCTCAAAGGTACTATAGACTTTAAACGCTATTTTGGCATATTAAACAATTTCTTTGTAAAAAACTCAAAACTACAAAAAGTTTGCTAATATAGCCATTTATCTCCAATAAATTGTTTCAAGTTCCAATTCTTTTATCACTAGTTATGAGCAAAAATCAGAGAGGGTGTTCAAAAATTTAATTTTTTAAACTTATTTCCACCTTTTTGATTTTTTTATAAATTTTTATTGGAATACATAAATCTTAAAATGATTGTTGCTAATGAAAATTGGCTTCATTACTATTTTTTTTAGTTTTAACTTTTTCTTTTTTAAACTCCTTATTACGTTACAATAACCTCCATATGTTGCTAGCTTTGAAAAACATCAAATTGTGAAAAGTTATGGAAATAAAACCTTGCAATCATACAATCAAAATTCCAAAAGATCTAAAAGTTTAAAATAGATCTTAGAATACAATGGCAGGATCAATGCTGCAATCTTTGACGCTCCCAAGTAGCTCCAGGGATAACTTGTCACAATGGGAGGAGCTTGGCAACATGGACCCTAAACCCTCCCTCTTCACCCTCCCATTCACCTTTCCCCACAATTTTTTGCATGGCAATGCACAATGGCAAGCTCTATCAAGCCTCCAAGAAGCTGGAGTTTGACTACTAGAAGGCGGCTTAATTATTAGCCTCGTGAACGTTGTGATGCAGGAGTAGCGTGCTAAACTCAACAACAACAAAATTTGGCTAGTTTACATGCGAGATCATGAGGCAAGACATTATTGCGGGTGCCTGCAATCATTGTCACAGTCGCTTTAGGCAGAATTCGTAAGCTTTATTGCACACTTTGCAATCTACGGCAACAGAGGCTTTGGGATTCAACGACGTGGTAGATCCCGGTCAGTTTTGATATGATTTTAGAAATCTAGGTAGAATTGTGAAAACTCAAAAGATTACGAAATCATGCAAAGCAAATACTTTATGGGAATTGCTAAATCCACCACTTTTTTTTACTAAATCCACCATATCCACCATATTGGAGTGTTGCACCATGTTTAGGAGTTCCAAAAAGACAAGAAGTGCAAATTTCATATTTATTGGATGTTCATTTAATGATGATGGCAAACATGCTTATTTTAGGATTATGTATATTTTAAATTATGGAAGTTAAACTAAGTAAAAGAAAGAAGAAAGGGAAGAGTGAACAAAGAAAAGGAAAATGAACAAGAACAATAGATAAGGAAAACATAAAAGAAAATAAATTGTGGAATACCTTTACTAGTATCATTAAATAGTCATTCAATAGATATAAAATTAATCCATTTCTTTAACCCTTCACCACTAAATGTCCAAGTCCTTTTTTCTATGAAAGTCACTGAAAATTGCCACTTTTGGGGGAATAAGTAGAATGGTAGGATTTTTTTTTTTTGGAAATCCAACCATAAGATCTTGCCCTAGATTATGGGAGGTACTTGGGAAAATAATCAGCTCATTCTAAATGTAGACGAGTGAGATATTGACATTTGAAGTGAAAAAAATAAAGTTATTTTCCCTACTGCCCAAAAATTTTAGAAGCCTTTAACTACTCCTACGTCAAAAAAATTGCTCTATGCAAAATTAAGGTTTTTTTTTCCCATCTAAAAGACCAAGTTAGGTATGTGTGGGAGAATTTTCAAATGAATTGGAGGTGTGAATCATACTTTGTAAAATCTTGCAATGCTGTAAGGGCATGAAATTTGAATATACACTAGGCAAAATTGGAGGATTTATGAAAAATTCAGAAATTTGAATTACTTTGGTCCAAATGGTGAAAACCAGATTCAAAAACACAATGTTAGGTTCCAAGTTGCCCTTCTTGCAATTTTCATGAGAGCACCATGCACTGTTGACTTTTGCAACTTCTGGAAACAATCCGATAGGGTGGGCACTTGCTGCTACTATAGAGAGAACTGGTGACCAGCCCAGCAATTAACCCCTAAGCGCCCAATTGGCCATTTTCCTGGTCGCTGCCCGTTTTTTTTGGACTGTTTGAGACAAAAAAAAACTTTTTCAATTTTTTTTTCTATAATAGAAAATCAAGTCTACTTTCCAACTTAACTTGGATCATGTCAATCCAAGTTAAACTCCTCCAAGGAGAATTTTTCAAAGACAAAACACTTCAATATTTGCTAGTGTTGTAGAATTTACTATTTTGGAAAACTAATGATGTTCCCTCCTTTCAAAAGATAGCATTTTTGAAGTTTAGGATAGAATGTCTATTTTTAACCAATTATACCAAAATTTGAAATCTATGAGTAAAATTTGTAATTTTGGTGAATATTAAATGGTAAATGCTTCTAAATTCATTAAATAAGAACACAAAACTTTTTTTGAATATTGGACCATACGGATAATTGCTAAACATCATGATTCTTATTTTCTCTTTTGAAACAAACTTCATTGAAGTTACAAGAGTATTTTTTTAAAATGCATTTATGTTTTGCCCTTACCCCCTTGGGCATTTAGGGGTTAAGAGAGGATCATTGTCCCTTTGGGAGACAATTTGGACTTTGGGCATGTACCTATGGCTAACCTACTTTTTGTGATTTTCTGAAAATTTTATTGAAGGTGGGAAATTCAAAGATCTATGTGGGCGTCTAATTTTTTCTTCATTCCGCCATTTGATGAAGAAGTTATGCATGAGTTTATGAAAATTTGGGGAGGACTGCCCATCCAAGCAGCCCAAAAACTTCTTTAATAGGTACATTTAAAAAAAAATTAAAACTTGAAATTGGTTCTTTGGATTTTTTTAATATGTGAGAAGCTTTGAATCATTCAATTTCAATCAATGAGATGAAAGTTATGAGGAGTTTTTGTTTGCGGGCAGCTATGGATTCTCTACTCTAAAATAAACTTTGAAGTCCTTTATTTTACTCAATTTTCAATATTTTGGAAAAAAAATAAACAAATGGAAGTAGATTGATTATGACAACATTATAACTGTTGGGATTTCCATTTTTCATTTCAATAACTAAATTCTTAACAATTTAGTGTTTTGACTCATTCTCTACTTCTTTTTACTTACTAATCTTTCCCATGTGTTGTATAACTCCAATCAATTTGAAAATTCTCCCACACATATCGAACTTGGTTTTTTACATGGGAAAACAAACTTGTAATATGGGTAAAGCATTTTTTTGATATAGGAGCTGTTAAAGGCTTCTAAAAATTTTGGGCAGCATGAAAAAAAACTTTTTTTTTCACTTTAGATGTAAATATCTCACTCCTCTCCATCTAGAATGAGCAATTTTTTTTCCCACAACTGATACGCATAGTCCAAGGCAAGATCCTATGGTTGGGTTTCCAAAAACAAATTCCTACTTTTTGACTCATTTCCTCAAAAGTGTCAATTTTTGGTGTCTTTCACAGAAAAAAAGGGCTTGGGCCTTTACAAGCTCGTTTAGGGATTTAAAAATGTAAATTCCAAATTTCAAATGGACTACCAAATATTCCTTTTTAAAAAAAATTAGTCAACAAAATGCTTAATATAAATAATAGTATTTCTCCATTACTTTGTAAAGCTAATATTATAAATAATTGCATTGATCACCAACCTTTATTGGCATTTGTATGAAATATTCTAAATCTACAACTTTAGGAAATTCCGGTACACAAATACAGTTATATGTATCATTCACGTAGTAACTGATTTACAAGTTACTTATAATTATAATTATGATATTTTATGAAAAAAAATTACTAGATTGTTTTGGAAAACATGATGAATTATTTGTGTAATCTTCACATTATTTTGAATTTTTAGTACTTTACTTTAGTTTATATAAACAATGCCAACTATAATTGCTTTATAGTTAATTTTGTAACAAAGTTTCTGTGCGCCCTTTTATTTTTATATTTATATATATATATATATATATATATATATATATATATATATATATATATATATATATATATACTAGTGAACTCATGCACTTGTCGTTCCGACGGAAGGCTATTGTGCAAGAAAGTTTAAGCAGTTTGTCTCCTTCTCCCGCGGCCACCCCCTATCCCCATGTATACTCCATCATCGAGGTCAACCATAATAACCATTTAATCTTTTGGGAGCACATACACCCAACTACCCACCTAATAGAATCAAGACTATTATAGAAATAAGATATACATAAATATATATAGGGAATTGCAAAAATTACACCCAAAACTGTAAATTATGCCACACCCCAAGGTGTACTTGAGTATGAAATGTGAGAATTATTTGTTAATGTTTTTAATTTGGATCAAAAAATATTTTAGCTATATCAATCTTAAGCTATATTCAAGAAAATTAGTTGCATTTGAAATTAAGTTGAACAGGACTTTTGAAATCCTTCAAGCAAAATGCACCAAAAAAATAACAATGGCGCAGTAGAAGTCCAACAAACATTTATACCTAGTCATCTTTCTTTCAATGAGGTGGTATTGCCGTTATTGAATGAATGATGAACCACTTGAATTTTTTTTTTTAAAACATGAAATTCTAAGATTGCATGCTTATAGGGGTGTAGCATTAGCAACTTTGGGTGTGGTTATAACAATTCCCTATATATATATATATACATCTATATCTATATTTGTATCTATATCTATATATATATATATCTATATCTATATACATACAATGACTACCAAAATGTCTCAATGTTTGCTTAGACGTCAAGTTTTTTCAATATCTCCACTATATATAAGTGGCATTTTATCCTCAGACTTTTTGTGTGTGATCCTTGTGCAATCATGATCAAGCATGCCAAATTTTAGATACTAAAAACCAAAATTCTATTTTTGGTAAATTGTTTTGTGTCAAAATCAAGAAAGTTGATTAAAAAACACTAGTGATGAATTTTTGAGATTTGATTGCACGGGTATGTTGGAGACATCCATACGCACATCTTTGCTTCAAACAACTATTTCCAAAAAAAATCTAAACAAATTCTAAAAAATTTAAATTTTGGTCAAATTTAGTAA
This sequence comes from Ulota crispa, assembly GCA_963920765.1. Lineage (NCBI taxonomy): Eukaryota > Viridiplantae > Streptophyta > Bryopsida > Orthotrichales > Orthotrichaceae > Ulota > Ulota crispa. The sequence goes on along the minus strand of OY987250.1, from coordinate 5,038,297 downwards.
ACTTGATCATTCTTCATGGAATTTATTTTTTGGCAAAATAAAAATACCATCATGATTAAAGGTACAAACTCAATCACAACATATGAGTTATTTTGCCAAAAAATAGACTCCATGAAGAATGATCAAGTTTACTAAATTTGGCCAAAATTTAAATTTTTTTTGGAATTTTTTTAGATTTTTTTTGGGAATAGTTGTTTGAAGCAAAGATGTGCGTATGGATGTCTCCAACATGCCCGTGCAATCAAATCTCAAAAATCCATCACTTGTGTTTTTTTTATCAACGTT